>JAIFZK010000024.1:11985000-12490000 GCA_027481765.1 Tenualosa thibaudeaui
ACCATCCAACTCCACCCACCCACACACAAACCTTTCAGGGGTCAGGAGTCATTTCACAACTCAAAACACAAACACAAAACAAACACTCCCACATCAATGGTAAACACATATCAAATCCTAAATTCCCTCTCTGTCTCTCTCTCTCTTACACATGCGCAGACACACACACACACACACATACACACACTAGATTTCAGGCTGCACATGCCCTCCCTGACACAGGGTTCACAGATCCATTTAGGTCACACTTCAGAGTGAGCACAACCACATGAGCCACAGGAATTAAACTATACAAAACACACACTTACTCTACATATGTTTACATGCAAATACAGAACACTGTGAGTGTGTATGTGGCTTTATGTGTGTGTGTGTGTGTGTATGTGTGTATGTGTGTGTGTGTCACTGACCTTTTCATGCCCCTGCGGAACTCATACAGCCGGAGTCCTTCAGGAATGGAGAACACACGGATTACTGTTCCCTGTGGATGAGAGAACCAGATGGAACCTATCAAGGCATAAGGCTCTCGGTGCATGTGTATGTCAATGTGTGTGCCAGTGTTTGTACCACTGTCATGGTCAGTTTATTTATGTACATGGTTTTATGTGGATGTGCCCAGTCACAGTGAGTGAAATGCTTGTGTGTGTGCGGAGGGTAGGCCTTTGATTCTTTGTCCTCACTTCCCTCACTTTTAGAGGTGTTTACCTTGTAAAATGTGTGCATACATGTGGGTGTATTGTGTGCATGTGTGTGTGTGTGAGAGAGAGAGAGTGAGTGTGTGTGTGTGTGTGTGTGTGAGAGGGAGAGAGAGAGTGAGTGTGTGTGTGTGTGTGAGAGAGAGAGAGAGAGAGTGAATGTGTGTGTGTGTGAGAGAGAGACTCGGTGTGTGACCCTACATACCCTCTCGGAGGCACTAGCCAGTTTGGTCCCAGATGCATTGAAAGTGATTGCAGCCAGTGGACTGTCGTGGGCAGGAATCATGGTAACAGTACTCTAAGACAGGAGACAGCAGACAGGAGAGAGACAACACACACAGTGCCATTCAATCCACTGCTGACACATACTCGCTCTTCCGGTATCTCCAGCTGTTTACAACACGTACCTTAAACAAGGGCGTTATTTCAGAGCCTTTGTAAATAATAAGGATGACAGTGAAGAATGTGTTTGAATTGGAAATTTCAAACAATTAAGCAACCCTGCATCCTGTATGATGGCATGCCTTAATGATTAAGGAATGCACACGGCAAAATGTAAATAAAATTCCAACTTGGGAAATTTTGGGGAAAATTCCAATTCGGGAAAAAAAAGCATTTGAGTGATGCAATGTTTTGGTCTGAAACATGTAACTATTAAATATGTTTTGCTGTGTTGTTGCAGCAGTGTAAAAAAAAAAGGTGAAAAAAATCTGCCAGATTGCCAGTTACCAGATTGTTGGCATCGTAGACAATGATTTCACCGATGGTGGCACTGCCAGGATATGCCAAGTACGAGTTGGCGTGGTTGGTGGAGAGAGCGCATAGACCTGTAAAGACAAACATTAGGCAACCACATGCTCAGCAACATTCATCATCAGTCTTCTGTGGGGGTGTTTGTGATGTTGGTCTTGTTCATGAGGTAGTGGCAGCAGGATGTTTGTCTGCAGAGCAAACTCCACTTTTTCTTTTGTTTGATTTGCATATTTGATTTACTGACTCAGTTTTTCCTTTGTTTGATTTTGATATTTTAACACGTACTTTTGTCATGTTCAAACCTGAAAACCAAATGCTGAAATGTTTAATGCCCTTGGTGGTTGATGTGTTTGTGTTCTGCTACATCAGCTTGTGGTTTCATATTCTGTTAGTCATTACATGTTATCAGAGTTCAGTGTAGGTCTTTAGCAATGACCTGAATCAATAGCAGTTACCTGAGGGGTTGGAAGGTGTGTTAAGGAGAGTCTTCAGGAGCTTCATGTCTTTGATGTTGTGGATATAGATGGATTCCTCCAGACACACCACTAGCCTCTGTGGATCACAAAAAATGCTAGCTGCATATTGCCGCAACAAACGGCAACAAATCCCAACATTCTGAAGTTAACAGTTGCTGGTTGTAGTCTATCTAGAGATTTCAGAAAACTGCCATACATTCCAGCTCCCCACTGCCCTTAAAATAGTTGAAAAGAAAGACTTGGACACGCCAGACTCAAACAACTCCATCCAACGACAAACCACAATGACCCAACTGTTGCTGTTTGGTGGAGTTGGATCAGTGTGTAGGCAGGTACCTAAAAATGCCAGTTGTGAATCCAAATGGGAATCCAGGACCCTACACCTGTTCCATCTGTGCCCCACCTGCCCTCCATGCACATGAGGAATCCTAAAGGGCCTCAGAGACTCATTTCTAGAGGCAGACATCCCATCATATAATTCAGTCTCTCTGCCTGTACAACACAGTCTTGCCACAACTGTAAATCAGGAACCAAGTAATTACAATGCTGTCGTGTGGCGTTTATTTTTATACATATTTTAACATTTAATTTTATATTCATGCAAAAACTTAATAATACTTTGACAATATCAGTCAATAATGTCTATTGTCCAAAATTACTTACGGAGACAAGCCCATAACTGTTCCTATTTGTGCCCCTTAATTTTATATATATATTATTATATTATTATATATTATTTATAATATAATATGACTATTAATAATAATATAATATTATAACATCATATAAAAAGTTATATTATTGTGGTTACTTGGTTCTGGAATTACAATTTCCTTCTTGGTGCATGATCAGCTCTCGATGGCTCCTGTGTTGAGGATGTGAGCACTGAGCCGTACCTGTCTGTTGAGACGGACTGCTAGGATGCTGTTGGAGTAGCTGTAGTTGCAGATCTCCGTGCCCTTCTTGAAGTGGTAGACGTTCATGCGCCGTGGAAGGGCCTGGCTCACCACCACCACCAGACTGCTGGAGAACAGACGCTCCACAATGTACACATCTGCAGTGTCTGCTGGGAAAAGGAAGGGGAGGGGGTAAAGGCACATGTGAGACAGAGAGCACACACGCACATACACACACACACACACACACACATGCTGTATGTATACATGGGCTGTATATATACAAGGTGAGGTGCACTGTTTGACTGCCAAATACACATCTTGGTTTTTCAGCAGACACTTTCCAGATGTCTATATTATGGATTGTGGGTCTGTATGGATGTGTGCCTTGTGTCTTACAAATAGCATATCTGTGTTTGTGTGTGTGTGTGTGTTTGTGTGTGTGTGTGTGTGTATTCTATACACCGACATGCACACAAATATTCCCCCAGAGTGTCTTTGTGTGAATGGGGAAAAAGCATTAGACCATTTATGACACACTACATTCTAACCTCTTTTTCTTCAGATACACACATTAGCCCGTTGATCCTTTTATATTTGTATGGAGACAAACACTCTTCCCTGCTGGTCTGACCTTTCCAACATTTATATGCTTGTCCATATAGCCATCCTAATGTAGTTTGCAATAGCTAATTGTTAATTCACTGAGATGAACTAGATGAACAGCCACTGAAACAATGATTGCATTACGGGTAGTAGTAACATTGTACTACCAACATAATTATATACAGATTCAGTTTTTTTAGCTGTGCTGCTAAGCTATCTAAAAGCTATGTTAATAAATAATAACATACTGGAGGATGGTTTAAATTTTAATGATGATGAAATAGGTTTACATTTATATAGTTCTTTAGAGACTGTTCATTAATTGTGCACATCAAAAATGTATTAGGCAGTGGGGTGGTTAGTTTAGCATATAAACCATTTTCCCCCAACAGAATTTGCCAAAAATATACTGTATTATAAAACATATGACTATCAGGATATAACATTATCTTATATGTGATATGACACAGCCCAAAAGCGGCCCATTCCAAAGGCCCTGTGTTGGCAAGGGGAAGGCCATATTTCATATCCATTTAATCAACTTGTGCAGATAAAATGGCCGTTAAGCACCAGGAAGAGAAAGAACAGGAAATCCACTTTCTCTTGTCAGTGTAGCTGTGGCAGTTACAGCAGCAATGACAAAGTAACAGGCCACCACCCTGACAACAAGCTAGGAGCAAGATGGCTTCCAGTTGGGGAAACATCATAGCCTTGAGAGATGTATGGGTTGTGTTTGGTTTTAAAGGCAGAGGACATTACACTTTCTTCCAGTTGTTTCTAATGGTGATTTTCTTCCTCCCTTCAGGTGGAAAATGGCATGCACGAACGCGTGCACATACACACATACACACACACACACACACACACACACACACACACACACACACACACACACACATACATACACACATAGAGTGGATCTTTAATAACTCTAAAGTCTTTCCAAAACTCTACTTCAGCTTCTTTACTGTAGGGCTATTATCCAAGTTTGACTATGAAAATGTTGCTGATTCACTTATCAAAAGCTACTGAATAATCTCACTGTATTTCCTCATCAAGGCCCATCGCTTCCGCTTGTGACTTTCCTGACAATGACTAGCTAAGATCATTGTCAGTCACTGAAGACTGCAACTCTTCCCTTGGCTCCCTCACAATAGAGTAAAGAGAGAGACAGAGCCAATAACAACACAGAGCATTGGCCATCTTTAATAACTTTAGTAATGAGCCAATAGCAAGTCAATCACTACAACATAATTTTAGGACAAAGTCTTTACAAAACTGTATCTAAACTGCTGGTATATTACCAAAAATGGCTTTGAGAATTTTTTTCCGGTGTTTTTGTTGTTGATTCACTTATCAAAAGCTACAGAATAATGTTTTTTGTGTTTTTTCAGGGCCCATTACTTCTGCTTCTGACTTCCCTGACAATGACTAACTCAGATCACTGTCAGTCATTGAAGACTGCAACCCCATTCCTTGGCTCCCTCAGAACATAGAGACAGGGAGCCAACGACAACACAGAACAGGACAGTGGCCATCCACACACAGATCTATCCAAATCCCATATAAACTGTCCATGGTGCAGTCAGTCAGGCCTTGGGAGCACAAGTAATCCCAATGCATATAAATATCTTGAGCCCCAGGCTCATGTGGACTACAGACACAGGCTGACTGTGTTATTTGATTTCACCCTCCTCGTCATCACCAAGCGTGGGCCAGAGGTGGTGAGGACTGACCGTCTGAAACACGAGCAGAGAGACTCTGAGAGCCTCACACAGACAGGCAGACCACACCCTCCCTCCCTCATTCTCTCCTTCCCAGAACATCGGCAACTCTCACGAAGGGCGCTTCTTGTTCGGAGTATAGAATTAGTGGTCCGCCTCAGAGAGACGGAGTGCAAAGAGAATTGTCATGCCGCCAATTAAACATTTCTCACCAAGGTTATGTGCAGTACACTTCATGCTGTGTTTCTTGTCTTCATGACACTCTCTCATGAATATGGCAGTCAGGTGTGGGAGAAAAACAATGTCTAGAGTTTATTATCATTATTATTATTATTATTGGAGGAGGGGGATTTTGGGGTTTATGTTCATGTTGAATAAGTCACCTGACATTGCATAGGTGAAGAAAACACTGCAGAGGCTAATTAATTTCACCTTATACTGTGCTGTTTTTCTTTTTTCCTGTTCTAGTGGTGTGTCCTATGCTGAGCTTTCAGTTGAACTTGGTCTATGGGCCTACACATGGGTAGGGACCACTCACCACTTTCATGAATGCAATCCAGTTTGTCCACTGAGGTGACTGAGAAGAGCTGATACCCAGTCTTGGTGCCCACAGCCAGTGACCTAATAAAAATATGGAAAGCCAGAGAGCATTCATCCAAACACACACACACACACATACACACAGGTTCAGCACATGACATGCAAGGCTGCACTGAGTCACAGCAGCTGATGCAACTTCCATTGAGAGTGTGTACACAGACTACCTTTTATGGCAACTACCTTAAGTAACTCTTGTCTGAAAGATAAGTGTCACTTGTCCAGAGCATGCACCAATATTTTGAATATACAGTTCACATGGAGTACAATAAAAATGACTAAACACCTCAATCATTCCTTATACCTTTATTGTCTTTTCATTGGGTGTGGTTAAATGCTCTGTGTTTCCAAATGTTTATTTATTTTGTTTTAACAGTACATTTCCACTACAGCAGGGTACAGCACAGATGCTTAAGCTATTGTGAGGACTTCCCTGGGGATTTCTGTTGGCTTTGTACACTGTGAATGGATGCAAATATTTCAGTCCAGCTCTGTTTATGATTGCTGAGTGGGGAGTTTCACTATCAGGAGTTATATTTAGCAGAAGTGCAGATGTTCACCACTAGAGTGGACTGCCACTTACTGTATCTGAACCTGACACCCTGTTCAAAGAAGGAACAAACCGGAGCTCACAAAACACAACATAAAGCATCTGACAACAGGGAGAAATTATTTGATAAATTTTTTACATATTGTCTCAGAGATTCTCTTCTTACACACAGTTCAAAAAATGGTTTAAATGTCCTCTGTGTGTGTTGCTATGAACCCCATTATAGTTATTGCCAAAGAAAGACAATGCAATTCCATACCACAACCTAGCAGGTACCACCAATCAAGTAATGTACTTTGGATGGTTATTTTTAATTGTCTTGAACAAAGACTGACTTGCAGCACTTTTACAATTCTACCTGGTTGGTTCAGGGTTTTATATATCCTTGGTTTGTACTTCAGTGCAAGCTCTACACTGAGATGTCAAACCATATTTCAGACTGTCAGCCTTTTTTCATGTTCCAGAGTTGGACTTCTGAATGTAGCCTGTAGGCCACTTTCCACAGGGTGCAAGCTGTGACATACCATAGCCCATAAAAACAAAAACAAGTAGGTCACAGCGACACCCACAACTACCTAAACCATTGGGATAGTTAATAAAACATAAGTGTGCTCCAAACACAGGCCTATCATCAGTTGCCTATGAACATAGAACCTTATATTCAAATCACACTAAACTAAGGTAGCCAGTTTCCCTAGTAGCCCACAACAGCTGTTAGCTCGTGGCTTTTCGTGTTTTCTTGTAACATTCACCATGCAGACACCAGCACTTGTTAAGTAGCTAACCTAAGTAGCAGTTTGCCCTAGGTTAGCAGCTTGCCTTAGGACCAGTAGTAGGTTACATAGGCTACATGACCCAGGTCTGGCACGGACGTGGGCCAGATCCGAGCAAGCGTATGTTGCTTTATCGGGCTCGTTATCAGTTGCAGTCTAATGAGCTTGTGTTTTGTTGTGTCTTTAAAATGCCTGCGTATTGGTACAATCGTAACGTTATGCTTGCATGAATAAGTCTAATGTGTCAAAATGAAGGTTAGCTTACGTTTTGTAAATACGATGCTGTCACTTGTCCACACATGAACAAGGCATTAACTCTAATTTTCTGGAAACAGAATAATATTATTAGCTCTACTGCACGCGAGAAATTTCATTCCTTTAAGCCTATTCTGTAACCGCACAGGAATGCCGCAGACCGCGGAATGTCTGTAGTGTGTAAAGGAATGGTAATACCATTGTAAGGTTTCAATAAAATATCGGTTTAAAAAAAGTCGCTTACGTGGAATCTTGGTTGAAAGAAGCACAACCCAGTCCTGGCCCGCCAGGACCTTCGGCTCCCTCCCTGATCTCCATCCCGATTCCCAACGACCTCCTTCCCTCCCTCCACCCTGGATCGGAGGCCTGGGATCGGTTGTTCTTCTTTGAGGAATTGTAAAGAATCAAGATCCAACATTAAGAAAATTAGGCTCAGTGAATAACAGGTTCGATCGTAGTAATATGAGGACAATGTCTCATACGTTTTCAATCCTTTCAATACCTTGCATTAATTCATAAGAAAGAACAGATTCACTTCGATGAGCTGAAGCGGAAATCTTCAAAATACAGGGAAAATCAAGCAAAACAAAAACAGCTGACAGTGTGTTGCGTCACTCCCACGTCTCATGTTATTGGCTAAGAGCAATCCACGATGTCGTCGTCCGGCATGTTGCAGATTGGTCGGTATAAGATAGTCTGTTTCAATTGGTTTAATATGCGGAATAGTAACATTGGGCGTGTATCTAGCAGTGACGACGGCACTAAGTTCAATCTGCACAAAATGCAAAAACAGTCTTCTTAAAACTCGTTGTTGAACAAATTACACTTTCATTGTGCAAACCTCCGATGCACTTTCGTCTAGCCATCTCTTCTAAGAGGTCAGGTTATTCTTCTGTGGACGCAGAATATATTGCCCACTGGATTTTTTTCTTACTGCAGGTATTGAATAATATATGACAATCTGTCATATTATTGTGTAGAATTATATAGGCCTGTATTAGTAGTATAGGACAGATGTAACGCTGGCTCGTCCACTAAAGGAGAGGATGTAAAAAAGAACTGAGCTCTTCCGAGGCTTAGAATAGCCTATAACAGCAGGTAGTTAGTCGGAACCACCAGTAGCTCTCCAGATGGTCAAGGGAAATGTAAATAAATCTCATGAAAGTCTTAAAAGATATTTCCCCTCCCTAAATATCAGATTTAAACACCCTGCATAGTCTAGTGTAAAATGGTTATTTTCCAGTTTTACAAATTTAGATGACACAGATGAGTGTTTGCACTGCGCTCTGTGTAAGATGGTAAAGAATGTAAGATCTTTCTCAAGGACTATCAATAATATTGATTAAATCGAAGTAGAGTAGCTCTCAGCCATGTTGATTTTGTCGAAGTAGCTCTCAGACTGAAAAAGCATGGAGAGTGCTGGCCTCTCCGTTAGTCGAGTTTTTAAGACAAATTTGCAGTAACCTATTGTGTTTGACCTGAAGTTATTCTCTATATTCTTTATAGTTCTACCCATTCTCATAGACTAATCTTCCTTTGGCTGAGTTATGGAAACATTATGGGCCCATATGTAGTCTAGGCCTGGGCCTATGTAATAAACATGTAGTAAAGTTGACGCTATGATAGACCTGTATGCTGTACGTGACCACCATAATGGATGTTCCAAAGATGTTAGGGGATGTGAAGCTTGTAAAAGATTAGGCCTAGGCCAATATGAAGAACAGACAAGTGGGTTGTAGGTGGTTTATTTTTGAAAACAATTGCATTTATGAAAGGGATACAAAAATCATTGACACCTAACCATCTCCAACATACAGTAGGAAGGTAGTTTCCTTTGAAATGATCACTCAGGTAAGTGAGCACAAGAAAGCTGGAGATCTGTAGCAGTGCAATTGCATCTTCACCGATGCAGTGTTCAGTCGCTCAGTGCTGTGGATACAATATTAAGGAACGAATCAGATGCATCTCGTTAAAGAACCATTAACACTCCAGCAGCTCTGATTCAACACCCACTGAGCTAATAATACTTCCAGTGCCTTTAAAGTTAAAAAGATATATTTAGCCCAAATACTTGATAGTAACTTTTAGGTTACCCATCATACCCAAAATCAAAATTCTAAGACAAGATATGACAAGGACAAGTATTGAAATCTATAACAGTAGCCATACCTTGAAAGTCCAGAGTACCATGGCTCCATCCAGGCCCACGCTACTAAATTTCTCCACTTTAGACTTCTCTCCTTCAACAATGCACAACTGCCTGTAGAACAAAGAAAAATACAAAGTCATCTCTTAAATGTCAAGAAGTGTAATGCATCTGTAACTAATGTGAATGTGAATCTGTGTTTCCCAATTCATTACATGCAACCATTTTACAGAAGTACAGTATATTTCTTGTTACTTATTTCTTATTTTCTTCTTAATTTCTCTCAGCTCCTATAGCATGGGTATTCAAAGCAGCAAATGCCCTCTCAAGATGGTGCCCTTACGTGATACTGTTCTGGTGCATAGTATCCAGTTCACTGTCATCCTCTTCAGTTGTGGCTTTCTTGTCCAGGTTGCGGAAGTGTTGCATAGCTGACATGCTGCTCTTGGAAGACTGCTTTGGGATGTCCAGCTTCTTCACAAACTCCAGTGCCCCTGGGCCCTTGTAGGAGAACTGGTAAGGACAGCAGTCATGACCCTGAAAGGTCAAAGGGCAGCAAATGTGTTATTCTTTTGCTGTGATGTATGCTTTGTAATTTAGATAATCAAATCAGCATGTTTTCTCCATCTGCCTGCACGCATTATGACATCTTGATAGTGGCATAAAAAAAACTCTTTGCATGACAGAATATTTTCAAATAGATATTTTGACAGGACACAATGTCTCCACCTTGTCTGTATAGACACTGTTTGGTGTGTTAATTTAGACTTGCTGATAAGGATTGCAAGCAGGTCTGACTAATATAAGCACATCTACATGAGTCATGAGGTGTTTCTTCCTTACTGCGGCCACAATCTCAGTCTCATTCACATGAAGGACACTCAGCAGAGGTAGATGTTCAGTAGTCAGATGTGTGACCCTGCAATGAAAATAGTATTAATCATTAATTAATAATGAATTCCAGTTCTTATAATATATATAGCATATTATAGCATAAAACAACCCAATTTTTTACTTAGATCATATTTCAAATTAACTCTGTTAAAGGACTGTGTGTTTTTCCTAAGATGACGATTGATAGTGATAATTATATGGTCCTTGCACTGCACTGATGTACTGTAAACGTTTTCCAAAACCCTAAGTAAATGCTGAAAGTAGATGAGTGTGACATAGGGGCACCTAGGTCAGGTCTAACATGCTTCATTCCCATGAAAATGAACTTGATGAAACAGCTGGTTATTTTACAATTCACCTTGCAAGTTGTCTAAAAACAAAACATCTAATAAATCTGTAACCACAACTAGCAATACATATCATTTAATTAATAATTTTATGATATGTACTGTATGATCTTATAGAGTTGATTTATGGGTACTTACTGAATACCGAGTGGACTACTTATTATGGAAAAGACACAAAACATGACCTCATGCGAGACTTTGAAGTATACTTGCTAAGGAAGTGTCAGGCATTTAGGTCTATGGTCTGGGGACTAGGGACCAGCAAACATAGGCTATGTAATCTTCCATCATGAACTGACTGGAGGTAATCAAGGTCATAGCAAGGCTTTTGAAATGGGGGAAGGGGGGAGGGCACAAATATTCAGAAGCCTTTTAGAACAGTGTGGGAGCCTCTAAGTGTCTACACAATGATAGAATGACACATGTACAAACATGAACCATCAATAATCAGAAGCGATGAAACAATCGATAAGCAAAGTGACACGCAAAAGTTCACTTCTTTACCTAAATGTGTGTTGTGGGTTAAAGTAGTTGAGTATTATGAACATAATTTGTTTAAGTTGGGGAGGCTCTCCACTGTTCCTCTCTCTCTTTCTAAAGCCCCGTTCATTCAAATGGAGGAAACACAATACAGCTCACTCTTTTCCTTGTGGGGCGTCGGCCACACTAATGCTGCTGTTGTGGCTGACCCAGGCCAGACGGTCTCCTGAGGGGGAGAAGCACACGCTGTGCACCCAGCCTCCACAGTCCTTATGCTCCAACAGCACCTCCCCAAAAGGCATCTTCGCTCCCCACGGGGTGGGCCCAGGCTTGTCCTCAATGTCTTTGATGTAGGCTGAGAACACCCTGTCATAGCAGAACAGGCAAGAAATAGTGAGTGAGAGATGTAGAGAGAGGGAGAAAGGAGAGTTTTGTCATGACATGTTGTAGCTGTGAGTAACAACAGCTAAATTTTTGATACATGTAGAATCATTTACATTACATTTGCATTTGCTCAGTTGACTGACAGCCTTATCCAAAACCTCTAACTAGTGCATGACAACACTAAAGCCTCAGTAGGTCACAGAAACAGATTATATTAGTTTGGAGAACAGTTGACACAATTCAATGTAACAACTCACTTCTCTCAACTTAACTTAAACTCTACAGTAATTGTCATCAGTCACTCATGTGGCCCACTATTAAGTTACAAAATAAAATGGTGTGTGGCCCATTGTCACAGTAATCTAATATTATATACAGTATCCATCACACATCACAGTTTCAGTTCTGGTGAAGTTAAACATTAAGGGGCTACAGTATGTAGTACGTTTAAAGGTTAAAACATCCAAAAATGATGTTCGTTGTAGATTGGCAACAGAATGTGAAGACAAAATGACAAAATCGCCTAAACACTGTGTTGTCCCACTATTCTTTGACGTAAACTAGCATCTGGCTGCCTATTATGTTCTAACACGTGTGGCCAGTGTATTATAGTACATACAATGCAAGGGGAATGTAAAGCTCCATTTAAAACAACTTGAAATTAAAACTTTGGTGTTTGAAGTGGCACCAATGATCTCAAATCCTCCTCACATTGATAAATGCATGAAATATGTGTCAAAACCTTTGAATTGCTACTGTGGGGGAGCACAACTAACAATATAATGTAAAGCAAGATAACAGGTTAGATTGACAGGTACAAGAGGTAGGCCATAGTCTGAATGGCAGGGATAGGACATAAGGACACACTGTTTCCAACCTGCAGTGGAGGTCAGCCGAGCCAGCGGCCAGTAGGATGTTGTTGGGATGCCAGTCAAGACTCAGAACAGTGGAGCTGATGGGCTTCTTAATGTGCTTGCTGAGCCACCTACGTAATCATGAGAGAATGGATAGAGAGATTGGGATGAGATGGATTGGAGATATTAGATCTATATTAGATGGGATATCAACTGTTTTTAAGTCATGTGACCCCTCAGAATAATGAAGATGGTGTTTGTGACTAGGGACAAACTTGGGCAGGTCAATCCAGACTATTCTCATCTGTTGTTCCATGCTGGTGGAATAACCTTCCAAGTGCTACCACAGCAACAGATACCCTCTCCACCTTCAAGAAATTCTTGAATACCCAACACTTCCACGAATATCTCCTGGCTTAAAACTTCTGACTGGAATGCACTTACAATGCACCCCCCACTCTCTCTCTACTGCACTTTTATCTCAGTCCTACACTTTCATTGCCTGCCAATTTCATTTTGTCAAGTTGCACTCTTGGTTAGTTTTTAATTGTGCTGTAGCTTGGATGTAAGCTTTGGATAAAAGCCTCTGCTAAATGCATTAGTGTAAAATGATCTCACAACCCCTGGGTTGAAAACCACTGCATTAAATTACCTTCATTACATTCAGCATTTAATGCATTTCAGTTTTGGACATTGAGAATTGTTTTCATTGATGCAGGTGGCTCTATATGGGCTGTATGAGGAAGGGAGAGTCATTTTCTGTCTAGCTGATTAAAAGCTTTGTTCAATAAACTCTAACACAACAAGCTTTAGCTGACTTAGCAGGTTCTCACCAGTCATTCTCTTTCTCAAAGTAACACACAGAGATAAGCTTGGCTCCACTCCCTAGTGCAAACTTGTTCTCCAGGGGAGACCACTTGACGCATGTGGCGGCCCGGTTGATTCGGACCAGCACCAGAGTGGGCTTCCAGACCCCATCCTTCAGGCTCCACACATAGGCATTCCTATCGGAAGCACATGTCACAATGCGGTTGGACTTCGGAGCCCAGTCAATACCTGAAAAACAGCAGTCAGTAGAATCATACCAGTAATATTTACATTTATGTTTATGCATTTAGCAGACCAAAGTTACTTACAATTGTCATCTATCAATTACTTCTGGGCCTGTGTTACCGTAGAACAGGGGTGGCCAAACTAATCGCGGCCCTCTGCTCTTTCATGTGGCCCACCATGAAGTAACAAAATAAAATGTTATGTGGCCCATTGTCACATTAATGTAGTATTATATATCCACCACACATCACAGTTTCAGTACTGGTGTTTGACAATAGCATCATTAAACAGTGGAACTTTCGAGGACCTGCGGGTTTCAGTAGTGGTGTGACAAAAAAGTTTGGCCTTCCCTGCCGTAGAGCTGCTGTAAGATGCATTTATTTATTAACAGTAAGTCGAGTGAGTCGATAGACCCGATATCCTTGTACGTGGACATGATTTTTCAAGAAAACAGCAGGTTGCCCAGAAGTAATATTTATTTTTCATGCTTATGATGGCTTGCTGGTTTAGAGTAGCTGGGAAAAAAAATACATACAAATACATAGCTTAGGTCTTAGGAGGTTAAGACGTATTCAACTCATAAGATATTGGTTGTTGAATTTTTCATGCAGGCATTTTATAAACCACTTTGTTGATGCATTTATGTACGTCATTATGCATAAATGTTTAACATAAAGTAAGCTTATATAATGAGCCAACTCAATTTGCTCATTGAGGAACCTTTTAAATGAAAGTAAACTATGTGAATCCTTGGGGACTTAACTGAAATATTTGTATTCCTGTGTGCAAATGTTTCCGCTCAGACGTCAGACACAGAGCAGCCTGTGTTTGTTTACCATGTCACAAGGTGTTAGTTTGCTAATGACTAATGCCATGGCCGCTTCCTGCCCGTGGAGATTACCTGTGATTCGTCCACTGTGTTCAGTTAGCTCATCGATCTTGGTCCACTCCTTGCCCTTCTTCTGGTAAATGTGAACCACATTGCTGTTAGGGCTTATAGCAATCTCTAAAAAACAGAGGGCAAGTTTTGTACCAATCAGATAGATCTGTAGCATCAGACTGATACAAAAGATAAGTTATCTGACAGAGAATGATAAGGATGTTAAATCACAAATCATTAACATCAGTATAAGGCCAAGGTTAGGCATTAAATAGATGCCAGGCAGGGGGTGGAAGCCACAAGTGTAACATTTTCCATGTGAAATGGCTACAATAAACCAAGTATATTCATTAATCAACCCCTTATGAATATATCATTACAGTATGGCCCACTGTATTTAAATACATAACACATATAAATACAATGGGCATATATAACATGTATGTTATATATTTTATGTCTTCTATCGTTGTATGTTTCTTGTGAGCATTTATATGCTCAACCAAGTTTGACTGAAACACTGGCACTCAGCAATTCAAATGGAAAGAGCTACCCCCTCGACTCTCTTCTGGTAATCACATTGTGCTCTCCTTCCAGACGATATTAGAGGCTGAGGTTCTCCTGCAGAAATGGCATCTGCGGGCTGTAACATGAGGAGATAGAAGGTAATCAGGGCTGTAATTCAAACCGGTGAGTTGAAGACTTACGTGTTCTGTCTTTGTTCCAGGCATGACAGGACAGAGGCTCCAACCCAAAGCTGTAGAGGGACATGTCTCAACAAAGAAAGGCTGGAATGAGGAAGGGGTAAGGAATGCCTTATGGTATGAATCCTACAGTGAAAAAAAGTATGACAAAAACAGGCAAGGCAGATGTCAAGCTATCACTTTAAATGCACCACAATACACATCCTGTCAAGCAATGACCATAAGCAGGACCACAACTGACACTGTTTCATTACTTACACATTCTTAATTCCTGTAGATCAAACTGTTTCACAAATATTTACATTACCCAAGGTAACATTTCTATTGGTACAACATTAAGGCGTTGCCCTCCAAAGTGCTTCCTTATCAAAAGGTAAGGTCCGAAACAGTCCTTTTAATCTTAAATAACCATACGCATTTAACTAAAGAGTAATTGATACATGCTTGACACATGATACACGCATAAAACTTTGACAAGACAGCCACACACATACATGTAGCCTATGTGTGGCAGCACTGGGAGCAGCCAGGAATGATGAATCACATTAAAGAGCACAGAGCAATGTTTACATTCAGACCTATAGTATCACCTCTTACCTGTCCCTGTGACAGAGTGGTGGGGGGAGACTTGTCTTTGGTGTGAGAGAGCAGAAGGCAGGCTGTGTTCGTGGACTCTGGTCAGTCTACACGAATGAAGCCTTGCCTGGAAGAGGGAGAGAGAAGAGGCAGCAGAGGTGGGAGGGAAAGACGGAGAGAATCAAAAGGAGGGTGTGTCTACATTTGCTGCTAAATGCAAAGCCAGTAGGCCATGGCATGTAGTTTGTTTTGAACATCTTTAGACTATGTGGCTTGGACACTGATGATCAACAGTCCTCAACACTACACTAGTGTTACACTAAAGTTAGGCTCTCAGCCCACCCCACCCCTGTCTTTCTTTGTCACTTTGTTTTCTCACCATAAATGCAGCTCCACAGCAAATGTGTAACTGCCCAGAGAGATTGATCATGGTTGTATCCATCCACACCCTCACATGCAATCCAATGTCTACGGTTGCAACAGGTTTTACGAGCATAAAACGCAAAATGTAGTACTCTCATCTATGATCTATAGAAAGTGCTCATATTCATTCTCGTGTTTAATTACACGTAAAGTTGAAATAACTGAACAGCAGGAATATCATAGCACTGTCTCAGGCTCTCTCTTTGGAAATATGTACAAAAACAACACTGTTTCTTTAAGGTAGCGAAGGGTTACAGATTCGTCAGATCGAGGCGCATTGACGTCAATGAGTGTTTGTGATTGGCCATAACCTTTTCCGGTGGGGCATCCGTCCAAGGTCTGTGAGAAAAAGAGACGATAGCTAACAAACTGTTGGTGACAGTGACGAAAAAACGTTTCTTCTTAAATTTTACTTTCAGGTAAGATATGCACAGCATTGTCTCCATCGAAAAAAACAATTTTCCCCAATTACGGGGCACGTTTAGTAATGAAATATGTCGTTCGTGCCTCTGGATTGTTGTGATATCGCAAGTTAGCAGAGCTAGCTTAGCAAGTCTCCTAAAATGGCGTTATGAGAAGTCCTGTGGCCCAAATTATAACGTTAACCAAACTATAACGGTAAGCGGATTATAGATTTCTGCAATATTTTGTGGAAAAATACAAAGTGAACCGTATATTGCGCTATCTTTCTTTTTATATTAGTCTAATGCTCCATTTGTTATGTGCACTCTTGGCACTACTACCGTTAGCTGTCATACAACATTTATCTAATGCGTTACCCTTAACGTGACGGGAGAAAGCTTACATAGCATAGGGACCGCGGAAGGTACGTGATTGTGGCTCAGATGTCAGTGTAATTCTGATATGAAAATATTAGTGTGAGTTGCAAACGTCTCATTAAAGGGCTCGAATGTTAAATGTGTGAATTTAGAGATTCCTTCCACGTGAGTTAGCTTGATTGCTCGTGGCTTTGTAAGTTAGTTAGCAAACTTTGTAGGTGGCTACATTCGTAAACACATAGCTAAGCTTTGGCTGTCAGTGCAGAGGTGAAATGGTAATTTAACGGTACTTTGTCAATGTTAATTCACTCTATAGATCTCAATTAGTGTTATTATCTCTGAGCGTATAATATAAAATAGGCCCTTGCATGCTTTATTAAAGTGGATGGTTTTGTTGTCTTACAAAGGTTCATGGATCAAAAAATTATGCTACAGTTTTCATCACTGTTAAATAGTTGAGATTTTCCATCTGAGCAACATCAAGTTGTAGGTGTTTAGTGAGGGTGAAGTAACGTGAGGGCATGAGATATGATGGCATCATGCGAAGACACTCCACCCACCTCCATGTGATTGTTGGTTTATGTGTTGGAAGCTAGGTGAGGGTTTTGTTTTTGTCCTTCAGCTAGACTAAGGACTACTGTTGTTTATCAGGCTATTTCACTATTGTTTGGCTGTGATTTTGAAATGCTAGGCTAGCCTACTTTTTCCCACCTTCTTTTGTGCTGCATTTTTTTTATTAATTCTATTATTTTACCACAGCAGTTACTATTCACAGATTTTGAAGTAAGCCTGCTACTAATTTATAGTGATCAATAATATGTTGCCATTATGCCACTTTTGTATTGTACCTAAAACCGTCATTATCACTGTTGCTTGATGGAAAATAGATAGATACTTTGTCCTTCTGCGGGAAATCGACACTATGCATTTTCTGGTTTGGCGTAGTGATTACGTTACGTTTTGCGTTTTCTAAATGAGTTATTGATATGTTATTTTTTCACCCAGTCCTAGTCTTTCATTTTTCAGTTTTTCTTTTAAAGTGTGTGTATGTGCCCCTCCCCCTCAGGTCAAGAGATCGGGATGGCGTCCGGCAGTTCGAGCAGCGAGGAGGAGAGGAGCCTGCGCGAGTGTGAGCTCTACGTGCAGAAGCACAACATCCAGCAGCTGCTGAAGGACTGCATTGTGCAGCTGTGCACCTCCCGGCCCGACCGGCCCATGGCTTTTCTCAGAGAGTACTTCGAGCGGCTAGAAAAGGTCTGTCGGTGACACTATATTTGTGTGTAAACTGTGAATTTATGTTTTCAGTTTGAATCTCAAAGATGGACAGATGGAGATATTAATATAGAGACATTAATAGATTGAAAGATGTGTTATTCATCTCAAGGGAAATAGTGTTAATACTACAGTGAGAGTTTTGATTGTCAGAACAAAATGATGGCACATTAGGGATGGGAATTGCTAAGATTTGATCAATATCGATGCCATTGTCGATTTTGCTTATCGGTCCAATTCTTTATTAATTCCCTGGTCAATTTGTTATTATACAAAGGATATTCGACACAGTATGCCTATAATATAGCCTAGTCTATACTACTGTGTAATACCGTAATAATCTAAGCCATGTGGAACTTTGCAGAAGATGCTGGCATTGATAAAAAAGGAATTGATGAAGAAAGAGGCATAAGTTTCCTGTAGATTGAAGCATTCGATTTCCAGTTCTACTCAATTCTCAATTTTCAATTCCCGCTCCTGTTCTTACTGGGTTTTCTTTAAGAGGAAATTGGTAGGCAGTCCTTTATGATTCTTTGTAAACCTGAAGCATCTCAAGCTACAAAGCTAAGCTCAAACAAATCTATTTTTCAAAACAGCTGTCCAGGCTATTCATATCACCAAACTAGGTGGCATATTTAATTTGTGGTAGTAAAGCCAGGCTAATGTGGATTGACTGTCAGCTATTAAGTTTGCTGTTGTTGCAAAGAAAATCTGCAATGGCTCTTTAAGACTCTTTATGTCATGAAAGGAGGCACTGTTTGGTTTGTCTGATGGCCAAAATATTTGACAAAAAGAAAAAAAAATGCCATGACAACATGACCATAATGAGAAGATGTGACTTCAACTATATGGCAATGGACTCGCGGCCAACGGCATTCCCAGTCTGTGTTCCTGCTATAAATATATAGTGTGTGTGTTTATTGAGTTGTGTATATCTGTGGTATGTTGTGTGTGCATGCTTCTTTTGTGATGAGTTTAATGCTTCTGTTATCTCTTGTATAGTGTATAGAGTGTTGTTTATAGTAGGATTATCAATTATTGTTCCCTTTTCAAATGAAATTGGTACCTGCAGAGGCCCATTTCCATGTTGTGCCTCTTCTCATGCACTTGATGTGATGACGCTAGGACTAAATGTCAATAGAGCTTCGCTCTAATTCCAGAATTTTCTACGGGATGATAAAAGTATTCTAAAAGTCTGTCTATCTATCTATCTAAATATCTAAATCAATTTAGATGATTATCCTTGTTGCCCTATTGTGGGGCTGTCAATATTAGAATTTCCATTTTGATACAGTACTGTTTTTGATACCATGGGAAGAAGGGGGGAATACCATTTTCAGAGGCATTTTTAACGAAATCTGCTTGCAAGAGGTCTGTTTAGCGGCAGTATTTGCCACGTTAAGCCAACTACATCAATTAGTATTCCTTGTTTTCAGCTGCTAGTTAGAGAAGGTACTTTGTCCGCAGCAGTGCTGTATGGTGACTAATGGAGGCAACGACAGACTGTTGGTATCACTACGTTTGGAAATGAGAACCTAATTTTTAGTATCGATAATATATATTTTTTTGTATTGATTGGTATTTGTGTATCATTTTTTGACAACCGTTCTGTCTTATTGAGACAAAGCTTCCCACAAGAATGACGCATTATGAACACTCACATCTTTACTCTCCATCTTTATTCTATTTCATCTCTCTCTCTATCTATCTCTTGACCCTCCCTCATCTTCTCCTTCCTCTCTCTCTCTTTCTCTCTTTTCTATCTTTGCATGTCTGTATCCTCCTCTCTCTGTTTTTGCCATGTCAGGAAGAGGCAAAGCAGCACCTGAGTCAGCAAAAGTCCAGCTCGCAGTCGGACTCCCGTGAGGATGAGATCTCTCCTCCCATGAACCCTGTGGTGAAGGGGCGCCGGCGCCGTGGTGCCATCAGTGCAGAAGTCTACACTGAGGAGGATGCCGCCTCCTACGTCAGAAAGGTAACACCCCACCCTACCCAACCCCTCACACACACACACACACACACACACACACCCTCTCGGTTCAGTGCATTTCAGTTCTATTCACGTGAACTTTACTGGAATGACAAAACTACACAAAAAGTGTGTGTGTATATGTTTGTCTGTCTGTCTATTGGCCTATCTATCTATCCATCCATCCATTGGTCTGTCTATAAACACACACAAGCATAGATTTCTTTCTCCACTGCTTAAGGTGTAAGCGTCAGCTTAAGGATCCAGAGGTCAGCTCTGAGTGTGGTGAAAGGACAGGTTTGTCTTTAAAGGATAAGCTCTCAGTGCCTCGTTTTAAATGTCAGGACTCTCGGAATTCTACCAATGAAGTGTGGAGCTACTTTGAGCGTTGTTAATGATGTAAATATACTAAAATAGCAGTTTCTTTGCATGGGCATCTGGGCATTATGTAATAACCTGTTTTCACACACCCGAAGTCTGCATTAACCTTTATTGGAGTTGAGCGCACTTTCTTTTTAAAATGCCCATAGCGTTTGCATTCTAAGCCTGTTAGGAGCATCGACTAAAAGTGCTGTATCTCAGAATGCTGGGGGCGAACGGAGGTGGGCTGTTCGACTAAAGTTCAGACTCGTTATCATGTTTCAATACACACCAAGTCCATTTCCCACTGGATTTCTCCTTTAAGCTCTTTAGCTTTGGTCCTCATTAGGTTATAGGTTAAAAGACTTAGGCTATTGTCCTCATCTCCACAAAGAGTTCTGCATAGTGTTGATGTCTTGAATGCTGTGTCGAAAACATAACTGGAATAAGTTGAAATAGTTAAAAATAATAAATAATAATAATAAATAAAAACTTTAATAAATTAAAGGTAACTACAGCTGGTGCCATCATAATGCTGCCTCTCATAAGTATGCTTTGGATGCTTTCTGTCAGTGTTTCCCAACCTTTTTAGTCTTGTATACCCCCTGAGCCCTTTTATCACACCATGAGTACCCCCTCACTCATACATGTTGTTGATTCTCCAAAAGTAGATCGTAACATAACTGATTATTAGATGCTCCCCAGGGAAATTAGTTGTAGTGCACATGTACCATTATATTGACGGGCTTAAAATGAAATGACTGAGAATATTTATTTATCATCTTGGAAATAAATTATTAAATATTTCCACGTACCCCTAGGGGCCTTACCTCAGTGCCTACTGAGAGCTACCACTGTCAATTCAGCCTGTTAAACCGGCTGCAAACGAGTCAGCAGTGGTCTGCCAAATCAGCCAAGCTACACATACCGCTCACATTTGGGCTGAAGACATGTATATCCAACCACCAGCCTGGTGTTCGCTAGCATTAACACATGCTAAATGAATGAGCAGCCCAGTGTAGACATGTGATGTATGCTATCAGTGCTGTGTCTGAAACTAGATCTGAATGTGGTGTTCTTCTGTGTTTGTAGGTCATCCCTAAGGACTACAAAACAATGGCAGCCTTGGCTAAGGCTATTGAGAAGAATGTGCTCTTTTCTCACCTTGATGACAATGAAAGAAGGTAACATGGCTGTGGCCTATTTGAAGAAGTTCTCCTTAATGGCAGAGATTGCTAATGAGTAGTTGTACACGTTTGTGTGAGTTTCATTTTAAGTTGAGGAATTTCTCCTATTTTGTCTTTACAGTGACATCTTTGATGCCATGTTCTCAGTCACCTACATTGCTGGAGAAACAGTCATTCAGCAAGGTTGGAGGAAGTTAACTGCTGTTTGACCAATGTGTTTGACAGAATTGTCATAGACTGTGTCAAGTTGGAGTTCGATTAGCTGTTCCCACGGGGCTTCCGTTTTAATATTCCATATGTTATCTTAACATAGCGGAAGTAGTTTGGGAATGAAATAGAACGTTCAAAAGCGTTGTTTTTGTTTACATCTTTGAAATGGTCTATAAATGTTTGAATTTGACCTTACAGAAACAACTTTATTGTCTTTGTAGGTGCTGAGGGGGATAACTTCTATGTTATTGATCAAGGCGAAATGGACGTAAGTAAAATAATTAATGAACCTTTAAGAAAAGCACATCTGCATGCAGGACAAATTTCTATAGAATTACCTACCCATCAGTGAATTGTGTATACTGTTGTATTTTTATTGTGTGTTGTGAATGGAAGAAGTTGCATTCACTTTCTGTAAACAAACCTGTGTGCTTATGTGTTCTCAGGTGTATGTAAATAATGAGTGGGTGACCAGCATTGGTGAGGGGGGCAGTTTTGGTGAGCTGGCCCTGATCTATGGCACCCCCAGGGCAGCCACGGTCAGAGCCAAGACCAACGTGAAGCTGTGGGGCATCGACAGAGACAGTTACAGGAGAATACTCATGGTAAGACAACTTTATGGAATACATCATAAGTGAAGAATATGGATTTCTCATGGCAGACCGCTCTATAGAACTATATAAGAATACTCATGGTAAGACGACTCCATGGAACAAAATGGGAATTCTTATTACAGACAGCTCTATAGAACTATATGGGAATGCCCATGGTAAGACGGCTATAGCACTACAGCAGCGTACTCGTGGTAGTGATAGTTAGGGGACTTTCTTGGGAAAAACTGGAAGCAGCATCGGCTTGTGAGAGAATATGATTATGATCCTCTTTACACTAATTGAATGGGACAGCTATAACAAACGTGATGGGACCGGTCAGTTAGGTTAACAAGCAGAGTAGTTATTGCATAGAGTTCTGTGTGCCTGAAGGCTGCTGACATGGTAATGATCAGATTGTAGTAGAACATAAGGAGAACAGTGTTCACAGAGGTTGTGTGATATGATCTGCACTGTCCTGCCTTCTTCTATTAGTTAGTGGGTAAGAGTGACTGGCCAGTGTTTATGTTTTCGTTCTAACATAAACCATATCATCACTTTAACCTTCACAGGGCAGTACCTTGAGGAAGAGGAAGATGTACGAGGAGTTCCTAAGCAAAGTGTCCATCCTGGGTGAGTAAATGGGCTGTAGTTATGACTGCTGCCATTGATTTTGCGTCATGTGGAGATTTCTCTTTGTGAAGGGATCTATTGATCTTTTATACGCATTGTAGTGTGTTGATTGACATTGATTGCATGCATAGTTACACTGACTGCACCACTATCACATTGAAGTGTTGTAATTATTACTGTTTGGATAACAGATGTCTAGGACCTGTTTGCTACAGATGATGCTACAGGAAAAATAACAGCATTTATGTCTGTCAGAGCCACAGAGATGGCATTGCATCACATAGCAGTGTAATTACCATCAAGTGTGACTCACTGGCAGTCAGGTTAATGCCTGTGTACATATACATACAGAAATCACTCCCAGTAGTATAACAACAACTGTAACATGATCTTGTTCGTTGGTTTGTAGTGACAGTTGAGGAAGTGATACG
The DNA here is from genome assembly GCA_027481765.1 of Tenualosa thibaudeaui. Classification (NCBI taxonomy): domain Eukaryota; kingdom Metazoa; phylum Chordata; class Actinopteri; order Clupeiformes; family Clupeidae; genus Tenualosa; species Tenualosa thibaudeaui. The sequence goes on from JAIFZK010000024.1 coordinate 12,008,498, forward strand.
CTCCATCTAGTGGTTGCTGATGGTACTGCATATTCCTCTTCCTGCAGAGTCCCTGGACAAGTGGGAGCGTCTGACGGTGGCTGATGCACTGGAGACAGTGCAGTTTGAGGACGGGCAGAAGATTGTGGTGCAGGGAGAGCCTGGGGATGAGTTTTTCATCATCCTCGAGGTCAGGACACTCCTTTGCTTTCCTTGTTTCCCCCCCCCCCACATTCGTTAATCTCCATCCTTTCTTTCTTTCTCTCTCTCTCTCTCTCATTCTCTTACTTTCTTTCTGTCTCACTTTGCCTATATCTCTCTCATTCTCGCTCAGTATGAAAATACAGTACATGTTTATTGTTAACTAATGTTCTCTTGTCATTTACTGTCAAAATTGTGCAGTTATCATGTTTATCATGTGTGTATTATGTCACCGGGCTGTAGTTTTTGACCGCCTGCAGAAATGTTGGATGTGGTCTCACACTAGAATTACCAGGATGGCCAATATGCTGTGACACATGAGCCCATGTAGAGACTCCTCACTGTTTGTGTGTACAGGGCACAGCTGCTGTGCTCCAGAGGCGGTCAGAGAACGAAGAGTTTGTGGAGGTTGGCAGGCTCGGGCCCTCCGACTATTTTGGTGAGTTTTTGATGGGTCACTCTTCATGGTTGTGTATGTCTGATGCTCAGCAATGTTGTTACTAAGATGTAGTAAATTAAGTGAAATGAAGCGAATTTAAATGATCTGACACTATGCCTAAATTCAAGTGTTGGTCAGGCCATTTAAGATTTAAAAATGGATCATTACATTTAGTTTGTAGCTAACTGCTATTTTCCCTATCCATTGAAAGTTATGAAAACTTTTTAGTCTGTGAATGTTAGCGAAAAGTCTGGGAATTTCATATTTGACCTAGATTGGGAATCATATTTGTTCTGTTAATGTTTGTGTTTGTGTTTGTGTGTGTGTTTCAGGTGAAATTGCCCTGTTGATGAACCGGCCACGTGCTGCAACTGTGGTCTCCCGTGGACCATTGAAGTGTGTTAAGCTAGACCGTCCACGCTTTGAACGAGTGCTCGGCCCCTGCTCAGACATCCTAAAGAGAAACATCCAACAGTATAACAGCTTTGTCTCCCTGTCCGTCTAAACCTGACCCCATCTTCCGCAACAACACACACATATATCACCCCTACTTTGATCTCCTCCTGTGCCACAGGGTCCACCAATGCAAATTCGTTTTATTTTCTTACTTCTCCTGGAATATGTTCCAACACCCATGTGCCCAATCTGTCCTCAGTGTTGTCTCTTCCTTTCTCTTGCGCATGCTCTTCTTTTATTTCCCCCTCTCTTGTTTTATTTTTTCCTCTCTTTGGGAATCTGCCTTCGTTTTTCGTCTGCTAGCATGGTGTCTTTATAGAACCGAGGGTCCGTTCCGTTGTGCCAGACATGTTTTTGAAACAAGAGGATTTGTTTGTGCACGTGTGTGTGTGCCGTCTTGAGGGGTAAATCAAACACCCTCCTCCAAAAGCATTTCCTTAAAAAGGCTCCCTGCTCAGGGGCCCAGTGACAACAGAGGAAGAACACTCAAACTTCTTCCTTTTAAAGAGATACAGAACAGAAACAGATACTAAGTTCTGAGTTCAGTTCAACCTGTTTTAAGCTGTATTTTTCTGAATTATATTTTAATTTTTTTGTTTGTTTTGTCTTGTATTTTACAACTTTTATGAGTATGTTAGGTAAGCCAAAGGCAAGTTGCTTTTTTGTGTGTGTGTTCAGTTAGTAAAACTATAGCTATTTGAAGGGTACTGAAGTCATATGCACCATCACAACCATGGTGTTTATGTTTTTGCTCTTTAATTGTTCTAGTTGCACATATACAGCATATATAAAATGAATATATATTAGATGCAAAATGACCATAACCATATTTTTTTGCACAGTTTGTTATATAAATATATATATATATAAATATGAATATACATCTGTAGATATATATGGAAGGACCCTTTCTATGCGCCTGCTGTTTTTTTTCCCCCCACTTTTGGGTTCATTCTTTCTGTAAGTAGATTTGGCGAGTCTCTCTCAATCCGATTGTCGCTAGCAATGACATCCGGTCAAATCTGACCTTCCCTACTCCCATCCATTCTGTACAATGTTATCTTCTCACTGGGAAAGATGTGCCGCACCAAATTGTCGCACATTTTCTTTCATCACAGCATCGTCCACCTCCCAAACAAGTGCCAAATATTGGGTGGTGGTCTTCATGCCACTGCAGAGGGCAGGTGCCAAAGCCTAGCGTCTGCTGGCAGTAGAAAGATGGGTGCATGAAGATCTTGTTCACCCGTAAGTGGATGCCACTGGAGTGCTGTTGCTTAGATATGCCACAGTTGTTTGTAGTGGGTGCTGACATGCCATACCAGTTCCTATATACAGATGTGGATGTACTAATATTGATGGGTTCGATTATAAGACATTACATTACATTAAGTGAGCATGGCATTTGGGCAGGATTATGTGGATACCTCTCCAGTGGCCCTGGCATGTACTTGTTAATGAATGTGTTGAGGTATTACATGTGAGTGTGCCATTTGGATAAGAGTGAAGTTAGCCTCCTGTGAGGTCAGAGGCAAAACACTCTAGCTGAAACCCCCAAGTGTATAGTTCTGTTGTGCGTAATCCCCAAGCAGTGTTTAAAGTCTGGTCAGCTTTGCAGTCTGAGGAAGTTGTTGAGAATGAGGTCATCAAATGTGTGAGAGTTTGTAAGTTTTTAAAGAATCTGGTCTTCAGCATTTCTTGGAAGTTATGATCGTCAATCTCACCTCCCCCCCCCCCGCACACACACACACACACACACACACACACACCCTCGGACATATAAGCTTTGCCTCAACTCCGCAAGTCTTAAGAGAATGTCAGTATTGATCAGGCCCCTGTTACATCCATCACAACGCATGGTGGGTTTATGATTGTTGATACCAGTTCTGATGCGGTGTGTGCGTTAGGATGTCTGGCTCTATGCTGTGGAGTGGCTTGGAGCATTAAGGAGTGTTTGAAATGTATAATCTAGATCCAGGATGCGTCTTGTGAAATCACAGTGCCATAAGACAACACATTGCTGCCCTTTTATTCCCTTCTGTTTTAACTTGTTGTTTTTGGCACCGTGGTATGGACTAATGTGTCCAATGTTTGGGATGCACGTCCCACATTCAGTTAAACCTGAAACATTTCCTCTCTGGTCCTTATAGTTTATGGGTTTTTCTGCAGGCCTGTCCTGGGCTTTTTATTTCATTTCAATCTCTGTCTCTCTTTTTTTTTCTTAGACAGGACACTGCTTTCCATCTGTTTTCAAACATTTCCTAAGTTGCTAAGTTTGTTTGTTTTTAATGGAATGATAACATGTATACATCAGTATATTTTATCTTTTAATGTCATGGCTGATTTATTGAATTGCAAAACTTTCAAAGCCTTGAAAGTTCTTTATTTCCCTAAAGAGGTACATGATGCATTTACTTGTTATCTGAAAGGATGTGAACTCTCCAGAATTCTTAGTGATCAGGGTTTGCATTGCTGTCTGCCTGATATGCAGATCTTCCTCAGTGATGATGAGACACACTTGGAAGTAAGTGTGTGTATTATGTATGTTTCCACCCTATTGGTGGTGGTGTGTAAATGGCCTTTGTGGATTGCTTTTTTGTTTTGTTTTTGGCCAATATTGTCAGTGTATTTGCAGGAAAAGGAAAATGGGCATAATCAGCCTGTGATGCTACGTCAACATTTTCAGTTTTGGAATGGAAGACCTAAGGGATTGATAGACAACATAAAAGAAAGCAGTGGGTTGTTGAAAATCACCTGTGAAGTTCGACAGGAGTATTTTGTTACATGTTTTGTTTTGACAGTGTTTTGTTAAGTGTTTTTTAAATTTAAGGCGTCTTCAGGTTGAATCTCCTAATGCCCGTAAGTCGTGCCCTAGCCCTATACAAATCCCTTAAGTCTCTAACTGGCTTCATATTTTAACAGTCGGTAAGGATCATGTTTAAATGCAGAACTGCTAGCAGGGAACTGGTTTTGAGTGGCAGTGAGGTTTAGTTTTGAAATCTGACTTATTGTAGACAGTTCCTTATAGCGTGAATGGTATTGACTTTTTCGTTTTTGATCAGTAGTAGACAAACAGGGATTCTGAATTTCACTTCAGTTTCTAGAAAGCAGTTAACATAACTGTGTCCAAAGGATTTTTACATTTACTGGTAAAAGTTGACAGTTGTCATTTAAAGGCCCCCAGTCATTATGTGATATTTACATATTTCCCCCCCCCCCACACTTCTTTAGCAGACACCTCATCTACTGGAGTAGTTGGTTTCTGAATTAGATTTCTGTGTTGAGTTTGGGGGTGCCATTTATAGCTTTACATTCATACTTGTGCAATACCAATGTGTATGTACTAAAAGAAAATCACAAGATGACATTGTTTGCCTTAGATAAACTAACCAGGGCTCAGAAACTCCTGACTCCTTCCCTCTGCTTATAGGGTTTGTAAAGCCTGCAGCAGACACAGCTGTGGACTGACAGAGGACCATTTTTCTATTATTCTTATCTTTCGACTGTAAATGGTTTGATTTTACTGGATGTGCTAAAGTTACAGTTCTGTTTTTTTTTTTTTTTTTTCTTTTTTCTTTTTTTGTATAGATTGTCCTAATGGCAGGTCAAGCAATAAAAAAAATAAATTCTTAAAGTAGTTTGTGTTCGAATGTTTTGGGGTTGGAGCAATTTGGGATATAACGAGCAGAAATTGAATATAAATGAACCCTTTATATACACACAAGGTAACCCAACGTGCTCCTGCTAGATGGTTTGTATTATGTGTATGCTGTATTCTGTTATTATGAATAGATATGGCTGGTACCATGCTATCAGGAGTCCTCAGATCTTCTTCAGGCATCCCCTTGAACTACACATCAATCCAGTTCAGTTGCTGGTTTGTCTGCATCTTTAATGCCTGTCCAGTGACCAATGCACAAGTGCCTCTAAAAAAATAAAATAATTATACACACACACACATATATATATATATTGATCAATGATCAATATCGTTTTGTATATAATGGTGATACACAGGGTGGGGGTGAAGTTTGACATACTTTTCCCTATAACCAAAACAATTCAAGGGACAGGTGGCCCTGGGGTGTTCCACACACCTGCATCCAGCAGCTGACTGAAGCTATGTAAGGGACAATTAGAGAGAATCAGAGGATGAGGCTTTTAAATTCACACTGGTGTCCAGCCACGCATTTCAGGAAAAGTGGTAGTTACATACGTACTGGCCCTTTGTAAAAACAACAATGGATGCAGTAAGGAAAATTTTTACAAGAACTAGGAACTTTTTTTCTTGAAAACTGACAAATTAAGATTTAAAGTAGCAATCAAGGTTTATTCAATTCAATTGGTACAATCATTTCACTGAATACGCGGTAGGGTCGTGCAGACCGGTGTTAGTAGGGAGACGTTTCTGTAACAGCGATGGTGGGCGCTTTAAACGCGCTCGTGCTTTTCCGGAACCCCCCGCGTGACTTCGACAGCAACCCATCGCTGCTGCAGCAGCCCTTAACGCAAAACGTACCAGCCCACTTATTATTACCGATCTCTGAAATCACATACCCATTTGGCACATTTAAGCACAATCGAAAGTCCCTCTTTGGATACATCCGTGCGTTCTGCAAATGCAGGCCATTAAATGCGTTGTGGTCGGCGACGGGTAAGATCTGTTTTTGTGGGTGCTGAGAATGTGCCCTTTTTCGCAAATGTATCTGTGGGAGAAAGCAATTGTTGCAAGAAGGGCAGGGGCTAGTGGGTTGAATGGGGTCGGCATTTAGTTTTCTAGAATTCGGTCATCCCTGCGTGTGGAAACACTGCAGCTTATTTTCATGGGTGAATGACATCTGTAGTGAATTCGGTTAAAGAAAGCAGTATATATGCTAAAGTCTAATTGAAAAATACAAAAATCAAATATGATAAAATGCCTTCATCGAAGGATATCTAAACTGAGTGCCCATTCAATGTGGAGAACATCATGTAAGTGTTGAACTGGCCATCATTTATGTCAGTCAGTTCAGATGTTCTTCTTGCAATAGAAAACTGCTTTCAGTTGAGATGTCAGAAATATGCACCCGGGGGCTGCCGTCTCAGGCTGAGCCACACATTTAATGATGTAATGTTTTTTTCACATCTACGTGGCTTAACAGGGGGCATCTAGCGAGCACAAGGCAAATATTATCAAGCTTGTGCAATGCAATACAATCAGTAATGCTTTAGAATTTGATAAACAGCTGATCAACAATTTCTTTAAAAATATATTTTAGCCAATTTCAGACATTACGTGAAGATGCCTCGGCTGAAGGCAGTGAGCATCGTGGGTGTGGGCCTGGGAACACGAAATTCTGTTGTCAAGTTAGCGTTACGTTACAGCCAGACTTATATGCTACCTTGTCTCCGCTTTGTCAGATTCTTTGAGGGGCAGGTCATTAAAAAATAATACTTTGCAGTTAAATGACCTGTTATGCCTAAATAATTTCCCCTAATAAGAATAACAATAACGACGAATAGTGGGGTAATAGAAAAATAAGGGAGTAGTTATCTTTCTTTCACAAGAACTGCATTTTTGTATCTGTAAAGTCGGTCACATTTTCGTCTTTATAGCCTATTTGTTCACTTACAACCTAACTGTATCCTCTCATGGTGATCCGGTATCTCACAGTGGACCGAGGAATTCCTCAGAGCCTACTTATGCCTTTAAAAGAGCACTCCTGGTCCAGGATTTATCAGCCTATAAACATCGATTGACTTAAGCGCTCTTAGAATAGTTTTGTGATTCAGAAGATCATTCCAAAAGTATACTTAAAACAGGAATATAGCCTACACCACTGTAAACATTTCTTTATGATGGGTATGGGTGTAAATCTTAGGTTTGGGGTTGTGAAGTCAGTGAATCCCCACATTAAGATATAAATCATAAAGGTGACCTCCAGTGTTTTTTCATGTACATATAAGACTGATAGTGGGTTGTCTGCACATTTGTACATTCAGAGCTCTTTTAAATTTTACTTTTAACTATGGAGGCTTTGTGTGTGTGTGTGTGTGTGTGTGTGTGTGTGTGTGTGTGTGTGTGAGTGAGTGTATGTATGTGTGTGACCTCCCTCTTCTCTTTCTCTTCAGTTGGAGTTATCGGTCATGTCCACCCATCCTCCTTACTCTCTCTGTCATTTACTATCTCCACTCTCATGCTTGGCCATTCTCAGTCTTGCCCTGCATGCCAGACTTCAGTCTCTCCCTTTGTCGCTCGCTCGCTCTCACACACTCTCTCGTTCTCTCACTTACTCTTTTGCTCACTCATTTACTCACTCACACACACACACACACACACTCACACACACTTACACATACAGTCACTTGCTCACTCACTCACTCACTCACTCACACTCAGTGAGTGTCAGTCAGTCACTCACTTGTTCGCATACTCACTCACTAACTTGCTCATGCTCTTTCTCACTCACACACTCACTCAGTTAGTCGCTCACTCACTCACTCCCTCACACCTTAACTCACTCACTCATTCATACTCTCTCACACACACACACTCTCGCTCACACTTGCTGTCCATTTTTGGCCTTGTGTAGCCTCTGCATCTTTGTAATCTCTCCTGCTTGGTCTAACAGCTCAGTGTGGGTGTGTGCTGAACCTGTCCCATCACCCCCATTCCAGTGCACAGTTATCTGGTCACCACTTTAGCTGCTGAGAACATCAGGGAAGGTGTACTTGTTTGACTGCGTGTGTGTGTCTGTGTGTATATGCTGTGTGTGTATGCACAAGTGTGTGTGTCTCTGTGTATTTGATGTGTGTGCATGCACAAGTGTGTGTGTGTGTGTATGTGTGTGTGTGTATTAGAAAGTTTAGGTGTGGGGATAAATGTATGCCATGAATGCTAATGTTCCCCTTAGCCTGGAGGTCAGTGATCTAAATAGGTCTCCGTGCACTCAGGCACTTCCATTGTCACAGAGCCATGGGGATACATTGATGTCTGACCCCCTGTTCGAGTTCACATCCAGCACAGGGGGAATGTGGGTCAGGATCCTATTCTGCGGGATGTCCACCTCTTTATATGCGTATACTTAATAGGCACTACATAGTGATTGCACATCAAGTACAGATTTGCTGGAGGTGACTCTCAAAGTCATCAACAGTTAGGCTAATGATCCAGTGAACCAGTTATTGGTTGTAACCCCATTTACACTCTACATTACAGTCCTAAACATGTGTATTGCTATTCAGAGACACACTGCACAGTTTTTGTGATGGTGTCTTATGGCTCCTGTCTTTTTTGTTTATCTCCAGTGCCGTTGGTAAAACCTGTCTGCTCATCAGTTACACCACCAATGCCTTCCCAGGAGAGTATATCCCCACTGTGTGAGTAGAAAAGTGATTGCAATATTAAAGAAAAAGGCTGGGGTAAATTAACCAATCAAGGTCACCGTGTACTGTCGGTATGAAGAAGAACAAGACAATTTGGTATAGCACTGTGAAAATTTGCCAAAGCTGCCAGCTAATGCTAACTAGACTAGACTTTTCCTTTAACAATGCCAGCAATCCATATAAAGTATCTATCTATGTATTTATCTATCTATTTATCTATAGGTTTGTCCTATATGATATCTTTTATCATCTTTAATCATTTTTTTGTTGTTTCTGTAACTCTTGAACCCCTCTGTTTTCTCTCTCTTCTTCCTACTCCATCTCCTTCTCTTTCCCTGCTTCCTGTCTTTTCTTATCCCTAGCTTCGACAATTACTCTGCCAATGTTATGGTGGATGGCAAACCAGTTAACCTGGGCCTTTGGGATACAGCTGGACAGGAAGACTACGACCGTCTCAGACCTCTCTCCTACCCTCAGACGGTAAAGCAGTGTATACACACACACAAACACACACACACACACACAAACACACACAAACATACAAACACACACACACACACACAAACACACACTCACACATACAAACACAAATACACACACACAATCACACACACACACATAATCTCCCCCCTATACACTCCTTCCAGTTTCCTGTTGTGCTGTGTGCTTTTGCCATTATCGTCTGCATTGGACAGCCATAGCACTTGTCAACCCAAACTAGTGGTGTTGCAGGAAATGATAGGCCCCAGCAACTCACTCTTGTTTACAAGAAATAAATGCTCCTTATTTGCATCATTACTTGGCTTTGCAGTGTGAAAAGATTTGATCCGTTTCTCTAGATAGCTTTTCTCCCAACTTCACAGCTTTATTCAATCTGAGTTGCTTAATGGGATTCCCAGGCTAGCACTTGGGATACACACACATTCATAGTAATGCTGGTTTGAAAACTAAATGGTGTGTGTGTGTGTGTGTGAGTGAGGGGGGGGGGGGTGTTGAACAGCAGGGCACCCCTGCTTCCCCCTCCAGCATCATGGGTAGAGTCCATACTGTGTCTCTTATTGGTGACTGTTGGCCGTGGTATGCTGTTCACCATGTCAAGTCCCTTTATATTCACATGAACTGCTATCTAAAAATATTAACCCAGAGGACCATCTCAGCAGCAGTTTGTTTTACAGTGTGATACATAGAAGGTCCAAGGCAATACACATTGGAGTAATTTTATGTTTTTGGGACTTGAGTTTAACATTCTTCAGGGTTATTATATGCTTATTTATATTCTCTATTCTGTGAGCAGAATGAGAGTTTGTTGTAAGCTTATTTTGGACTTTTATGTTCTTAACTGCCTATGACATTATGTCCTTGAAGAACGTTCAGTGAGACTGGATATTTTTACCCCTCAGGATGTGTTCTTGATATGCTTCTCGCTGGTGAGCCCTGCCTCCTTTGAGAACGTCAGAGCCAAGGTCAGTGTCCATTTCATTCTGTACTGCTGACCACTGTGTGGGAGGAACTCTACTCTGTCATCAGCTCACATACCTCTCCTCTAAAGCTCATTAGTGCATTTTTGGGGTGTTTAGTTGTAATGGCATAAAAGAAATTATTCACAAGAAGTTATAAACATCCACTTACATACGTGAGAAAGTTTGAGAAAGCTGAGAGTTTTTTAAAAAAAAAAAATGCATATTCAAATCATCCACTGAGATATGACAGTCTTTTTGTAAGTTTTGCAATGCATATTCATAGCAACTCAATAGAAAGGCATAAGATATGTATGTCATGGCTGTTCATTTTTACAGTTCTACACCAGAGTAATAAACTCTGGGAAATAATGTTTGGCATCAGTCATTAGTAGTATCAATAGTAACACTTTCCTCTCCACACTATGCCAGTGGTATCCTGAGGTGCGCCACCACTGTCCCAACACACCCATCATCCTGGTGGGCACAAAGCTTGATTTGCGAGATGACAAGGACACCATTGAGCGCCTTAGAGACAAGAAACTTGCCCCCATCACTTACCCCCAGGGGTTGGCTATGGCACGTGAAATTGGTAAGAGTCTCCCTTCTACTTCAGATAACTCCAGATAGGATTGAAAACAAGTTGTGTGTCATTGTTTTAGCCCTGACTTTGGGGCAGGCCATGTAATTACTTATTTATTACGCTAAGTTTGCCTTAAACAATAGTGTAAGCAATCATAGTGCCAAACCTCAACATGTATTCGGTCACAGTGAACCAAGTCAAACTAAGCCTAAGCTTTGAAATTTTCTTATCTTCTCCCATTTTGTGTGTCCTCAGGTGCAGTGAAGTACTTGGAATGTTCTGCCCTCACCCAGCGTGGTCTCAAGACAGTGTTTGATGAGGCTATCCGTGCAGTGCTCTGTCCCCCACCAGTCAAGAAGCGGGGCAAAAAGTGCACAGTGTTCTGAGGCTGACCACCGGAGGGTGCCAGTGTTTGTGCCACTTTTGTCTGAGGTGGTTGTAGGGGGACTTCTTCCACTCCAACTTGTTCATAACAGTACCTGCTGTTTCAGAGGGATACCTGAGCTCACTGGGTTTACACTAGTCTCTTAGGACCTGAAGGTTTCCTTTTTTATGTAAGAAGAAATGTTAATAGAATGTGTAGAACGGTGATGTTGATGGTATTGCAAAAAACAAAGAAGAAATGAATATATCCATTCTTTTGGGGCAGCACATTTTTTATTTGTCACATGAATTTGCCTTAAAAATATTGGATGATTTAATCGGGGCATTGTCATAAAAGGTGGACAAACCGTAGAGCCCTGTAAGTGTGCATTACAGACAGGATTAACAAGCTTTTCTAAGTGTTCAGCACAAACAATACACTCAGTACATTATTCAGCTTTGTTGCCAGAACTAATGTTGTTGGATTTGTTAATGTGTGGAAATCGCTATAGCTGTTTTGCAATTGCATTTTTAATTTTCAATTTTTACCACAAATTGTGAATGTTTGACAGATGTGACAGTGTAAATAATATTGTGCATAGCTTTGGTTAGCTGGCATAGGAGAGAACACAGATTCATAGACAGCTGGAAGAAATACATATTAAGTGTTTTTTTTCCTACAGTTCCTACAGCATCATTGCTCTGGAATTATTTGATAGCTTTCTCAGTTACGACATTTCTTCTTTGGAAAATTGTGAAATTGAGTTGAAAAAATGTCCCAGAACTAATATTAGTTTGCTGTAGTGTTATTAGTGGGCATCTGTTCACATCCATGGCTTGAGCTGCACTACTGGTCAGTGTGTGTGAGAGTTGTTTTTTATTGGTTGTCGTTTTTTGCCCCATGAAAATTTGTAATATGCAAAATTTTCAGTACTGTCTGTAAAATTATTGATGGCGTATCTTCAAATTTTATACAGTTTAAATAGCCTGATTTACTTTCTTTACAAATCTGTTTTCACAACATTCAAAGCCATGAAGAGGAACAGATTTATCATGTGCCATTGTGATCTATATGACCTGCATGCCAAATCAAGTCATTCCTTTTGACAAAGGACCCAATTGGAAGTGTCGAAGTACTTTTTTTTTCAGTTTGGTGTGTATGATGTTATGAGTCTGTATGTGTGAGTGCATGCGCAAGGGCTGTCTGTCTGGTTGTGTATTTCTTGAGTCGAAAACATTGTCTCTGTATTACTATGGTAATTCATGTGACTCTTGAACTGGGTTCAAAGGTAAAGAGCATTAAACAACATATGTCCTCTGTTACAGTTGTTGCCAAAATAAACCACTAAATGTGATCATAATTTTAAAGGTTATGCATTAATAAAGAAAAATCTTTGAATGTATAATGTGTCATAGTTGTATTTAACAACAACTACAATAATAATAATAATAAGAATAGCATCATCAGCATCAGCATCTCTCTCGTATATATCATATAACTAAGCATACAAAGCTAATTTAATTCTGTTTATTGATTATCCTCCAAATCGATATAGTGAATTGTGACGTCTTCCCGCAACAAAGACGTACAGTAGGCGCATTCTCCGCCATGCCCCGGATGTGATTGTGTGTGCTGTGTTTCTGCAGAGAAGGAGGAGGAGATGCCTCTGCCCGTGCAGGTCTTTAACTTTCAGGTAAACTAATAATTCAAACTACTTCATTTTAGTTTAGCTCTCGGTGGTGTCTTTTATATATATTATGTTACTTAGTCGGCCCTCAAGTACTCCTGTGCATTATTTTAAGATCCAGATTGTCGCAGCTTTCCAGCTAAGCTAGCAATCATTTTGCCCAAGACACTATGGGCCTCCCCACCATAACGTAAGGTAGCAAGTCATAGCTAGCTTCTTTACCGAATTGTTTTCAAGTTGAACGATAGCGCGGGTCTACTCATCGTTTAATGAGCATATTGCCAGAGTCACATTGTCTAAGTATTTGCATTTTGTTAGACTGTTGCCTTGATTTAGATCCGTTTCTTATTTGTAATAGCATTTGTGTATGTATAGCTTCACTGAATGATGGATTGTGTTGAGAAACTTTCTGTCTTCGATAGCTAGCTAGCTAGCATAGCATGTACAGTTCGGTAATAAGGAGGCTAACCAGCTAAATGCCATACTAGCAAACCAGATAGCTTGCTACCTAGCTTATCACTGCAACCCGGCGATGGCTTAATACTTTATGCTTTCCTGAATAAATGGTTTTCTTAGTATGTCAGGTTGTATTAAATGTCCGCATTTTGTTGTCCAGCAAGCCAGCTTGTTTGCGTTGTCAAGTTATTCGCTGTTCCATACCTAGCTCAAGTTCGGAGCAAGTTAGCTCATCGAAAGAAACAAGCTAGCTCGCTGCAGTTAAATGTCAATGCAGTTCACTACCCAAGAAAAGTCAAGTCAAGTTTTCGCACACATGGCTTTGTGAACGAGGTGCCATTTGAGACATTTTTAGTTTGTGAGTCAAAGTTTGGGCATTGATAAATATTGCACTCACATGTTTGTAAGATAAAGCAAGTCTGATTTATGGCTTGGTTTCAAGTTCAGCAGTTAGTAGCAAGCAATTTGAACCAATCCACTTATGAAGAATTTTCAGCCTTTGCCCAAGGTATTATATACACTAACGCCATATAGACATAATTGATATGACCTGTCAGTTAATAGGCGATTTTAACGCTGCCCCACTCCCCAACAGCCCATTCTCATTCCCTTTCCACTTTCACCCTACTGAAAACGTGAAACTATCTGCATTTATTATTTTCTCTCAGTTTCTTTCAATTTGTCATCCAGTTTCTTTCTTCTCTCCAATTCCCCCGAAATCCTTAAGGTTATGTCAGAGAAGTACAGGAGTCCTAAAAACTATGGGCTCTCATTTCACCAGTGTGTTGATTTCCTCCATTCCAGGACAGTTGTGTGTCAGGGCCTGGGGTCTCCCCAGATCGGCAGGTTGAGGACAGACTCAGTGATAGCTTGGCAGCCAGCGCGTCGTCAACGCTCTGCACGCCCCACAGCAGCAGGTCTGACCTGCTCCTCCCGTTTACCGCAGGCGACTATGTGCTCAGCTCCAGCCTCTCGGCATGCTCGCTGGTCCCTGAGGTAACAGAGTTAATCACAGGGAAGCCAAGTAAGGAAGAAAAGAAATGATAAAATTAATAAATAGTGCCAGAGGGAGAGTCGCTGCTGGAGGATGAAGACACAACAAGCACAACAGATAGGGTTCCCACAGTGCAAGGACCTTTGGAAGATCACAGATTTCTTTTAGGGACTTAAAATAATAGTTCTCATACTGTGTTCTTTTACTCTTGATATACTTTCTGTGATGGGGTGGGGGGGGGGGGGTTGTTTTGTTTTTCTCTTTTTTTTGGCAGCTCTGCACAAAAGCAACATTATCAAGGGCATGGAATTTGAAGTCCATGAAAGCCAGAGAAAAGTCTGTGAGTTTTCACATTTGAATTAGAATGGGAACCCAGTCTAAAGAAGCCTCTGAATTATTTGTGTGATTTCCCCTAGCTCCTGCAATGCTTATGTGATGCATTCATAATTCAGCATCAACACATTTCCTCCCCACCCCTGACGAGGCCTTGGAGAGGAAACAGCAACAGAATAACATGATGGGGATAAGTCTGCAGTGTAATTTAGTTAGAGGTTCAGCAGTAGTTTCCACACTAGGAGAAATCAGAGGAAAGATACGTTGTATCAGTAACAGATGAAGGGTGCATCCCTTCCATCATTCCTGTCTACCGAGCCCTGATGTGATCCGGAAGGAATAATTTTAATAGTTAATTCTTGGTCCTTTCAGATTATTTAATAGTTGAGAGGGGATGTAATATGTGCTCTTTCACATCTACAGGGGTCAGTTGAACCCATGCAAATAGATGCTGACCCGCAAGAAGACCAGCAGAATGCGCCAGACACCAATTATGTTGTTGAAAACCCAACCCTGGTATGTGTCTGTTTATTCTGTGCATGTCTGCTTATTTCACTGTTTATTTAAGTCATTTAAGGCATTTTCACATAATTCATTATTTCTGCTGCTTCTCCCATGCATTTAAGTGATTCCCTGATCAAGTGATCCTTATCAGACAACTCTTCCTCTCTTTCTTCTTTCTCACCATTTAATTTCTCTTCATGCCTTATTTCTCTGTCCTCTCCCACAGGATCTTGAGCAGTATGCCTCTAGCTATAGCGGATTGATGAGAATTGAGCGACTGCAGTTCATTGCAGACCACTGCCCCCAGCTCCGCATTGAAGCTCTTAAGATGGCACTGTCCTTTGTCCAAAGAACCTTCAACGTCGATGTCTACGAGGAGATCCATCGCAAACTCACTGAAGCCACGAGGTGAGTTCCTCATAGCGTGAGCACACCAGCCTGATGGTCAGTGGCCCAAATCTGTGCCATATGCACAGCCAATATTTGTAGACCTCTGCTGGCTTGTTTGCAGCCAATTTAACCTGGCAATAGAGCCAACAGCAGTGGCAGCTATAAGTGGGTGTTGTGGTAAATTCTCTGAAGTGGGGAATCCCCCACCTCCACTGAATGGTTGTACTTGTTCTAGTTAAAGTTCAAGTTGGCCTCTGTTGTACTGTTGTTACCACATTATAAAAATAAAATTTTCATTTGTGACAACTGTCTTGTGTAGAAAGTTGTCAAGCCAGTTGGTCTTCAGCCTGTTGAAACTAATTGTGCCTAAACTAAACATGGAGTTGGGTAGTGTTACAGTCAGTGAAGTGCAGTAATGGTAGTGGATCGTTGTCACTACAACCAAAAACATCCGTTTGGCTCTGAACTGTACTAGCGGTCTCACTATGAAGTATGTGTATATCATATTGTGTACGGCTATTATGTCATTGTATGTAATAGTTTTTTTCTTATAAAAAATACTTTATGTAAAAATCAGTTTCATTTTTACTAAAAAGGTTGTGGATTTTGCAGGGTAAAATATTTAAGCATTTGCTGTGATGCAACAGATGTACACTTCTTGCTTCAGATTATGTCAAAGCATCTTGTGATTTTTGGGTGTAAGCGGTCATCTTCCCTTTGCTCTTCCTAAACGCTGTGTGTCCACCTCTGTCCGCATCTTGTGCCCAGGGAAGTGCAGGGGGTCCCAGACGCTGTTCCTGAGGGGGCTGTGGAGCCCCCTCCCCTCGACACAGCCTGGGCAGAGTCCACCAGGAAAAAAGCCCTACTCAAACTGGAGAAGCTCGACACCGATCTGAAGAACTACAAGGGAAATTCGATTAAGGAGAGTATTAGGTAAGGCCTTGATCTGGTGACGTGACGACTAACCCCACAGCTAATGGGTGGCTATGCTTATTTTCAAAACGTGTGGTTTGTGGAGTTGTGTTTATAAGGCTCACAACTGAGATTGTCATGAATCTAACAATGTTTCTTTTTATCGTCTGCATAAAAGTTTAAGAATTAACAGCATGATAATGGGTATTGACATTCTACCAGGATTTTGATCATGGTTTAGTTTCTAATTTTTTGCCCCCCCAATAAAGTTTAAGTGAGAGGCGGAGGCTTTTTGTTATTGTTTTCTTTGCATTGCACACTGATGGCACAATGTTGTTGTTGTGTGTTAACTTCATCAAGCAAAACTGAATCTTGCCCTCAGCTGTGGTTGTTACGGACAGTAGAATAAGTATCCTAGTTGTCCTATTTCCTCAGTAATCAGAATTCTTAACAAAGACGTAGTTGCCATGGCAAGCCTGGCAAGGCCGTTCAGAAATAATCCCTTCTTATTGTATTTTTCTGACATTTGTCTGTAAGAAGCAACACTCTCAGTGTTTCCATCTAGACATAATGAGTTGCTCGGGTGAGAAACACCAGTTCTAGTCACTCAAAAATATCAGATGAGATGTTGCCGTACCATTTCATCATTCCCTTCTCCCGGTTACCAGCATGGAGGCATTTGTAGGAATGAATACCTAAGTCTTTTGGACTCGCATTCTGTTGTCAAAGCTAGGTTAGGGTGCCGCTTGTACATTTTCACACTTTTATTTTGCATACTTGAGATACTCAATTTGTCCTGCTAGGTATGCATCCTTGCTGAAAATCACAGTCAAGTGTGTGTGTGTGTGTTGTAAAAGCCGCCTCCCTCCCTCCCTTTTGCTACCTGCAGGAGGGGTCATGATGATCTGGGAGATCATTACCTTGACTGCGGTGACCTCAGCAATGCCTTGAAGTGCTACTCCCGAGCCAGAGACTACTGCACTAGCGCCAAGCATGTCATCAACATGTGTCTTAATGTTATCAAGGTATGTCTGGGATGGCATGTCTCACTCATTCACCCTCTAACACTGCTGATGGAGTGCCATACATGCATAAGTGTGATGTAACAAAGTAAATGGAATGTGTGTGCGCGCGCACGCGTGTTCTTGTTTTTATACTTTGCAGGTTAGCGTTTACCTCCAAAACTGGTCCCATGTACTTAGCTATGTAAGCAAAGCAGAATCCACTCCAGAGATTGCAGAGGTTTGTGCTACTAGCAGCTGTTTTGTCCTCTGTGATCATACCAAAAAAGAAACTGTTCAAAATCATCCTTCAATATTTCTTTTTTTTCTCTGCTTCCCAACACAGCAACGAGGGGAGAGAGATAGTCAAAACCAAGCTGTCCTCACCAAACTAAAATGTGCCGCAGGTCAGTGGCTCTTTTCTTTCTCTATTTTTATCCTGCCTCTACCTCTGCTCGGTCCCTCCTCTTGTCATGCCCCACCGATCCGGGAAGCAGCACCATTAGAGGAAAAATCACTATATTGATCATGTTGGGCTCATTTAGTACAAGAAGAAAGCTGGGTATCTGGAGGCTTCTTGTGTTTCATTTGCCCCTCTCTTTCTCTCATTCGCTTTCTCTTCCCCTTCCTCTCATAATTCTTTCTTCTCTGTCTGGCTTTCTTGCTTTCCCAACCTCTTGGTTTCTTACTTTTCCCCTCTTACGACACTCATTCTCTCCCTCCCCCCCTCTCTTTCTCACCTTTTCTCTCTTCTGTCTCTCTCTCTGCTTCCCTGTTCTGATCTTCAACAGGACTGGCAGAACTCGCATCCAGAAAGTACAAGCCAGCGGCCAAATGCTTCCTGCAAGCCTCGTTTGACCACTGCGACTTCCCAGAGGTAAGTTAAGTTGAAGAAGGATTCATATATGCCTCCTTTCCAGTTGGAGGGTCCAGGAGTGAGAATATAGATAGGGGATGGGGGCATTGCTCTGTCATATCTTTGAGCAAAAATGGATGCTGCCCCTTTAGAATGCCAGTCAGAAAAAGGCAACACAGCTTGAGGAAGGCAGGCAGAGCATATTCCACAAGTAAATGCAATAATAATAATAATAAACATGAAATCTCCCATCAGTCTGTGTGAATGCTTAGCCAACTGTAGTGTTGTAGGCGATGCGTAGCCGGCTGTAGTGTTGAAGGGGATGCGTAGCCGGCTGTAGTGTTGAAGGGGATGCTTAGCCGGCTGTAGTGTTGAAGGGGATGCTTAGCCGGCTGTAGTGTTGAAGGGGATGCTTAGCCGGCTGTAGTGTTGAAGGGGATGCTTAATCGGCTGTAGTGTTGAAGGAAATGCTTAGCCGACTGTAGTGTTGAAGAGTGCAGAGGTGATGTGGATCTGATCCTGGATTAGTGCTGCTCCTGTCAGCTGCCACTAGGCCACTGGTTCACATCAGGTCAACCTGTCTGAACTTTTTATGCATTTGCATCTGCATTTTTGATGTTGACGTTTGCCCTCTTTTTTTCTCTTACAATCTCTTGCGCTCTCTCTTTCTCTCTTTTACATTCTCTTCATTATTCCCTTCCCATCCTG
Organism: Tenualosa thibaudeaui; assembly: GCA_027481765.1. NCBI lineage: Eukaryota > Metazoa > Chordata > Actinopteri > Clupeiformes > Clupeidae > Tenualosa > Tenualosa thibaudeaui. The sequence continues at coordinate 12,027,180 of JAIFZK010000024.1, forward strand.
TTTTCTCTCTCTGCAGCTCCTCTCCCCCAGTAATGTAGCTGTGTATGGGGGTTTGTGTGCTCTGGCCACGTTTGACAGACAGGAGCTGCAGAGAAATGTCATCTCCAGCAGGTGAGTTTCCCTCCCTATTGCCACAGGTCTGAGCTTTAAAGAGATGGTTTTCCATTTGAAATGATCTAGGGATGGGTTATGTTTGTGGGATTGAGACAACTATTCCCCCCTCTGAGCATTCTCTCTCTCTGTCTGTCTGTCTGTGTATCCCCTCCCCGCAGTTCCTTTAAATTATTTTTAGAGTTGGAACCCCAGGTCCGTGATATTATCTTCAAGTTTTACGAGTCAAAGTATGCGTCATGTCTGAAAATGCTGGATGAGATGAAGGTAAGTGACTTTATGTAGTATTCAAGTTCTGTCATGTATTGTCAGTAGATCTTCATCATAAATCACAAACGTTTGGACCAAAACACAGGCTGTTTACCAGGTTGTACTGTCAAAATAACAGCAGGAGCAGTCATCTTATAAAGTAGGGCAGGTGCTTTTTATAAACAGTGCTGTGGAATGTGTGGGAATATAGTGGTGGCTGGCGTTGGGGGGGGGGGGGGGGGCTCCATCTGGGACGATTACACCTGTCTGATTAACTGACTCTCCTTTGTGTTTGATAGGATAACCTTCTGTTAGACATGTACCTGGCTCCCCACGTAAGAACACTGTATACACAAATCAGGAACAGAGCGCTTATACAGGTATGGACACACACTCACTCAAGCATGCACACAGCCTCTCCCATACAACACCACAGATTTCACATGCTTTTGGAAAATTAGTGTATTTAACTCACAGGCATCCTCACTTTGATAAAATATTTAGCTAGTTTGCTTATCAGATGGTCTAATTCATCACTTTTGTGCGTTCACACTGTATTGTGTGTTTCTGCATTAAGTTGATAACTTTGTCTGGACAGAATCTGGGCTAAAAAAATTTTATGGACTGTACTTTACAGTTACCCCATGATGGTTAAATCAGTTCACCCCTCCTGTACTTGTACTTGTGACTTTGAAACTCAGAGGTTAGCCTGGGCTTTAGAACAGTACTATGACTTTGGGATTTGGGAATTAGTCACTCATGGCCTTAATTTAGAGTTTAACAGTGCTGAATGCGGATCTGGCATCCAGTAGGTGGCTGCAGTCTGATGTTGGACCATATATGGTTGTGCTTTGGAAATCTAAAAGTGTTTGTGAAGCGAGCATGTGCTGTGTTTCAGTTTCATCAATTATGGCTACAAGTGGAACAGATTTGTCTAGACAGGATGTGTGTTTTATTTATGTAGTCACAATTCACTTATCTATAATGAACACATTACACACATGAGACTGGTCTAGAGAAGGTTTTTAATGTCAAGATAAAAAGATGATCAGTGCTCATCCAAATATCAAAAAGTATGTTTGCGATGTTCATACAGACACAACTCAAAGCAGTTGTGCCCATTACAGCTTGAAGTGCATTCACGTTTTGATATTTTTATAAACTCTTTTTCTCTTGGAGTCCATTATGTTGCTGATACTACTGTTGCAATGTCTGTGCTGTGTGGTTTTGCAGACATAATTTACACGTTTTGTGACCCCTCTCTAACCACTCTAATGTAAACCCCCCTTCTTCCTCTGCAGTACTTCAGTCCGTACGTCTCAGCTGACATGAACAAGATGGCAGTGGCCTTCAACACCACAGTAGCCGCTCTGGAGGACGAGCTCACCCAGCTCATTCTGGAGGGTCTTATTAACGCCCGCATTGACTCTCACAGCAAGGCATGCTTAAACCCAACTCAGAGACACACACACAGACAAACACACACTATATCCTGAATGCCCTCCCCACTTCACACACACACACACAGCATATCCTGAATGATACACATATCTTAAATGGTCGTCTTTGACTACTTGCTGACCATCTATCATCCTTGTTGCCACTCTCTGCTATGGTTTCCTTCTGTTCTCTCTTATTTTCAACACCATGTCTCTTCCTCTACCTTTACATCACTCTCCATTCTGTCAATCCTTTCATTCTTATTTATCTCTTTATTTTCCTTTTCATCGCTCTCTCCGTTTCTCCTGTCTCCTTCCTCTCTCCTGTCATCTCCTGCATCTATCCTGTTTCATACTCTCCTGCTCCATCTCTCTCCCTGCCTCCCTTTCTCTTTTTTTCCCCTCTCCCTCTCCCTCCCTCCTACTGGTGATCCATCATGTTGTCTCCTCTCCCTGTGGGGGGTTCAAGTGTTAGTACCTGAACACTTCCCGTTTCTTTGGTTGTTTCTTCTTTTACCCCTGGCTGTTAATCTTGTCTTTTCTGTCTCTTACTTCCTGCTCTTCCAGTGGGCTCTCTACTCTCTCTGTCCTGACAGACTGCTTCTTGTAATACCACAAAACACAACACTGACATACAGGCTACAATAGATAATGGTTAATAATTTTCTGTTATCTGTTTGTTTGTTTGTTTTTTGTCTGTGTCTATGTCTGTAGATCCTTTATGCCCGAGACGTGGATCAGAGAAGCACAACGTTTGAGAAGTCCCTACAGATGGGCAAAGAATTCCAGAGACGAGCCAAAGCCATGATCCTGCGGGCAGCCGTGCTGCGTAACCAGATACACGTCAAGGTAACGGGCTCTCCAGGGTAATGTGTCCTCGCTCTGCTCTCCTCTCTCATCCTTCCCCCCATCCCACCCTCTCAGTCATCTCAGACCTCCGCTCATTGCATCACGAGCACTCTACATCATGGACACTGTGTTTCCACACAGATGTCTCCAAGATTTCACTGATTGTGCCATAGCAAGCCTAAAACGCCTAAGCAGTAGACCTGGGCATACATTCTGCTTCACATGAAGCATTAGGGGCATTTTTCTTAGTCTGTGGGAAGTCTTGTGGACGTTGTGTGTCCACCCCATGGTCAATCAGCGATTACTCTTAGGTTCCCTTGCTGCCTCGTAGAGATTACTCTTAGGTTCTCTTGCTGCCTCGTAGAGATTACTCTTAGGTTCCCTTGCTGCCTCGTATAACGTCTGCAGGCACCTGTGCCCTCCAATCTGCCCTTTAACAGTCACTCTTAGTCATTGATTCTTATCACCTCCATTTCCTCATCTTCACCATTACTCCCCATCACTCCCCATCTCTGCTAATGCATGCCTGTGTTTGTTAGCAGGAGCCTCTGAGTACATATTATATTATATTATATATTATATCTGTCATGTGTTCAGGGCTTGTTTATAATGTATGTTATACATTACATTTTTCCTGGTCTTAGTGATGGAAGAAAAATTTGTCATTGAAGCCTAGAGCCTCGCCTGAACGTACTTCACACTCCTTTCCAGCTCATCCCATCTCCTCAGCATGCAGCCCTTCCCCTATATATAATATTTAACTTAGAAAGTGAAAAAACATGTTAATACCCTGCATGTTTAATGTAAAATATGAATGTGTTTACGAGACGCTTCTCACAGAGTTGCCCACTACCACCCACCCTCCTCTCTTCCCTTCCCTTCCATCTCCCCTCCCCTCTTGTCATCTTCAGTCCCCTCCAAGAGAAGGTAGCCAAGGGGAACTCACTCCCGCCAACAGCCAAACACGAATGAGCACCAACATGTGAAGACTGGACCGGAGGCTTCTCCATGGGTAGCAGACGGAGGAAGGTGAAGCTAGGGGGGAGGGTGGCACCACGCTACACATCATTGCCTCCTCCCTGCATCTCTCTCCCTCACTAGAGAAAATTACGGAAAAAAAATCAATTGTTTTCCCTGCTGAAGAAAGAAAATTCACGACCTAAAGACTTTAAGTTGGGAAGAAGATATCTGTTGTCAGTTATCAATGACAAGCACACCCTGTTGCTCAATAGGAAATGAAAGATTTAAAAAAAAAAATACAATAAAAAAGGAAAAAATAGAAAAAAGAAAAAAAGAATTGCGGCACTTAACGCTGTACTGGCCTGTTGTACTTTGTAACAGATGCACTTTCCTCTGTTATCTTGTGACAAACCTTGATTACACATTGAAAAAACCTCATCACAGAAACATGCTTTTAAAATAAATATACATTCAAAAAGACAGAAGTTAGGTTCTTTTTCATTTTTGTTAGTACATAGCTGGTTTTTCAGACCAGTTTAGCACTTGCTTGCATAGGTGACAATTTGTGAGCTTTGCTAACCATCCCCTGGCCTCGTGCCCTAATTTGAAAGCTGTGAAAAGGCCATCAGCAAACAAGCCAAACAAAAATATACTGAACAGTACAGTTAAACATGTGCCTGACACAGGAAGTGAGGTTTTGTATCATGCAAACGGAAGTCGGTGAGCATGCAAAGCTGAAGTGTAGCGAGTGAGCTATGTGGTGTGGAAGCAAATCAAAAACTACTACTGGTTGAGATGTCTCCAAATCTGCACGACAGAAGGTCTTCATCCATGACGAGACGCCATCCTCGGATGCCACTCTGCCAGTTAGGCAGAGGTCACAGCGAAACCCAAGTTGTGTCCACCATTTTTCTTTGATGTGTATTAACAAATAAAGACAAAATGGGAGTTGTTTCCTTTTTTTTTTTTTTTTTTATTAAAAACTCATCACAGATGACCTAGACACAGTCTGATCTTAAAATGACCACATTTCTCAGTCTCCACAGGATAAGACTCAAGTCTATGGGTTGATTAATCAGGAATGGAGCCATGGGCTGTTCACTATTTCTACTAAGTTAATTTACTCCACTTTTTCCTGAACCACAGTAATAAAACCCAGACCTCCCAAATGTATCTTCTGGAACACATGAAAAATCACCCATACACTGTCCACACAATGTTATAGCCTCTGGCAGAGAGAATGACCTCACACTTTAAAGAACTGATCCTGATGGGCTTTGATGCAAAGATTCACCAGTTATTATGTTATTTGTAGATGTAACAACTGTGGCAAAAATGGTTGACCATACGTTTAACTGAGAAGGTTGATTAAATCGCAATGTCTTCCCCAACTCTGAGTCCTGAACCCTCAAAGACTTCACAGGCATGAATCAGCCAATCATATGAAGTTGATTCATGGCAGTTGAGTATGTGAGTTCAGGGCTTCTAGCTATTGGGGGACATTGGGATTTACACAATGGGTATTCTGAATCCTGACCAGGGCCTTGAAGTGTAGGCTACTCTTCCTATGTCCTTCTTTCAAGAGGTCTGCAGAAACATCTCCAGTTGTTGGTTTCAAGTTCTAGAAGACATGTTTGCAGATACCTCTTGGTTTGCAAGGAGGCTTACAATTTCCAATAAATTATCCTATCATCAGCTCTTAAAATGAGACATTCATAGATGAAAATGCACTTTTGCTAGGTAACACCTACAGCATTCACACTGGCTGACCCTTGGTGTAACTATGGCAAAAAGTGGAAATCACTGGGTGATAAAAAAAGAACCCAATCACCAAAAATAAAAAACAATTAACACAGCTGAACAAAACTCATTCCTTCAAGTCCAAGATAAAAAGTCATGTGGCTTGACCAGATCTGTGTGCACTCACACATAACACACAAACACAGCAGCCACAAAGAGGGGTTCTCCAGGGGTCTCTGACTGAGCTTCTCAGTTCATGACAAGAGGGCATCTTGTGTCCGCTGGTGAAGCCTCCAGTCTGTCTACCCACTGGAACACTGCAAAGTATCCAGCTGACCATACTCAGCTGAGGGAAGGCTGACATTGAAGTTGAAGGACTCTATGTTTCAATGAACTCAAATCATCTCTGGCAGATTTGTGTTGTTTTTTTCACTCTCCTTTTTTTGCTGTTGTTGGTTGCAGCACCATTGACTTGTCACAATGAGGTGGTAGAAGGCAGGCAGTGGTATCCCAGGCAACCCAGGTGTTAGGCCACAGCCTGGGCAATCGGCTGGTCAGGAGGGGAGGAGGGGAGAGGCTCCTCCTGGATACTGGTTCTCCCATTCAGCTGACTGTTCTCGGTGTCTGCAGCCTGACGCATCAGTGCCTTTGTCTTGAACCTCAGCCCATGACCTAGTGAGTGTGAAGAGAGTAGAATTAGAATACAGTTATATTTAATAATTAAAAAAATAAAAGAATGGAAATTTGTTTAAATATTCATTTATATTCATTATAACATCCTTATTACAGTTTGTGTGTAAAAGTGTTTTCTTTCTATTTGGAACAACAGCGTTACAGTGTATCTACAACCAGAAAAACATGACAGCAAAGTCAACTCTTTCAGAGAATACTCTACAGCCCTGTGATTGGCTGACTAACTCACCTGGGCAATCTGCTACTGCCTTATAGGCTGCCTTCTTACAGCAGCCACGACATAAGTTGAAGACGCACTTATTTCCCTGAAAAACCAAACACAGGCATTTATCTCTGGGATCTATCTTGTACGCATTTCACAACACATTGCCATGTTCAGTAACTAAGCACCTCTGAGGTACTTCTCGGGTATTTCTGGCAGGCAAAATACTAAACAGGCAGTTGCAATTCATGGGCAATTCCTCATACACTTTCCTTCAGCACAGTAATGTGTACAATTAACACTGTCAGATTTTCATATATTCACAAAATTAAAAGCCAAATTACTTACTTTAGGATTTCCACATTGTTCACACTTGATGTACTTTGCTATAAATGTAAAGACAGAAAAAATGCTGTTCACTCTCAACCTTTCTTTCTTATTCAGCATAAAAGACAATTCATTCTTTCAAATGAAAACAACCCTGGCGCACCCTTGGTCCAGTGCTTAGCTGACAAACTACGAGTAAAATGGCAATATCTTGTCAGGGTCTGCAGTGAAAACAATGAAAGTGACAACATCTGCTCACGTTTCTGTTCAGGACAGAAGTTTTTGTTGGGGTTACGGGCCTTCTTCTTCTGCTTGTTTTTGGACAGGGAATCTGTGTTGTTGTCTGTGTCCTCCAGCGCCCTCTTCGCCCTTTTAATCTCTGGGTCTTTGGGGGTGGACTCACTCCCCAGCTCCTTTGGCCTAAGAGGATAAACAAACATGCAAAAATGAAAAGAGACCTCTATACAAGAGTACTACTGGAAAAAAGGCTTTCTGAATCAGGCAGTGGTGGTGTAGTGGTTAAGGAACCTGGCTAGCATGCTAGTGTCCTGGAAATTGTGGGTACAAATACCACTGTTGTGCCCTTGAGCAAAGCACTTAACCCTATGTATTAATATATATATAATCTATATATTAACCCTAGGGGAGACTGAACTAATTGATAGTTGACAAAATGTAGGTTGCTTTGGATAAAAGCATCTGCTAAATGCATAAATGAAGTAAATGAATCTCAATCCTCATTCATAGTTACATGACCTGATTGAAATCTTATACAAGTTTGATTAGCAAGCCAAACAATAAAATCATAACAACCATCATTTCTGTCTAAAAAGATGCATTTTGAGAATGTCCCCACATAACATCACACAGGAATTGGGCTTGTCTGAATAGTATTTCCAAAATAAATTAATTCATCAAATCCCTTCACGTCCAATATGTACTATGTACTACATCCTACACCCTGTACGCCTGTGTAAGTGAATGTATAAAAGTGTGTGTGTGTGTATACTGTGCAACAGACTACTCTGTGCTGAGTAAGTGTTGTTGCAATGGCCTTACGGGGGTCGAACGTATGGCTGGCAGATCCAGTGGGGGAGTGGCAGTCCACTAGAGCGGCTTGTGTCGGTCTCACCTTTAGCCATCTCCTCCTAGTGTGAGAAAGGAGAGAAATAATTTTTTTAGAAGATTACTTAAGATTCATGAACTAAAGAAAAACAGATTGCATTAACTCTGCATCTTACAAACTGATAGATTATGTTTCCACAAACAAGGAGCTAAGGTCCTAATTTCCAAACTTAATGAGCCCCCATTGTAGTCTGGGAGCCCAACCCACACCTAACAGGATGTAGGGTCTGACAACAAGCAATAGACCTCCCATGCCAAAGGACATGTATCAAAATGCTTCTGAATACAAGTGTTTAGCACAACGATGGATCAGCGCATCTTTGTTGTTTACCAAAAACGTTTCCATGGCGCTGCTCTATTGTCATTCTGTTAAAGGAGAAATCTGGTGTGAATCAACCCAACTGGAGTGAACCAGCAACTAACACTAAGTGAATGGGGCACAGTAACTTACTTTCAGTTTCATTTCACTATGCCCCATTCAGTTAACAATAGTTATTGGTTCGTTATTCAGTCTATGTTGCATAAAATTTTCTGGTTCTGGTTCTATTTCCTACAGAAAGCAGTGACCAGAACAATCCTTTTGACTGATTCACATTGAATTTCTCCTTTAAGTTGACATGCTTAATCAGCTCCAGAAGACCTAGCAAAGGTCTCCCAACATCGTCAGCGGCCACAGACATTGGCAGGCATGAGACAATCAGATGTCCAACTGTCAGCATGGTGTGTGTGCACTATATAAGTTATGAGAATTTTCTTCACCACAGAGATAACATGTCAACATAAATGATGACAGTTCAGAACTGTACCTGACAGCGTAGCTTGAGCTGATGGCTGATTTCTACTAAACCCTCAAGATTTTTGGCTTTGGCCAAATCTTCTCTCAAGTCCTGATGGATCTGCAGCCTGTTTACAATGAACCCAGTGAGTAAGCACAAGGAATGAGGAACATCTCTGACTACAGAAGACAGACTTATGTTTTCAGTTCTTTTATTTATTATCTATTACTTGCACTGTAACACCAGACAGTTCAAAGAACTTAACACAAAAAAGCAAAAAGCTCAGATGAGACATTTGAACTAAGAGGCAGGGGCAATGTCACACTGATAAGTAGTAAGACAAGCCTGTTATTGTTTCAAGGAGGAAAAAGAGTTCTAGAGTGACGTACGTGTGGTGCCAGAGTTTAAAGAGGTGGGCGCGCACAAAAGACAAGGAGCAGGGGGGATGTTTCTGGACTACCTCAAGGTACTCTTCTGCCATCTCCCAAACTGGGGGGCTGCGACCCTCAAACAAGGCTGGATTATGTAGGTTACCCTCTATGAAGAACACATCAAAATAAGGGGGCGGGGTTGGGGGGTTCAAGTGATGTTGAATGAGCAATTCATAAACACCCAAACACCTTCTCTTGAGTTGAGTTAGTCAAAGCGGGGAGCGAAAACTCTGTTTGCAGGGTTAATATGGCAAACTATCAGAACAGACATACTGCAGTGCAAAAATCTGGGTTTGTGAGAGTTCGCACCTGCACTCATGACTCCATGGACTCCTGTTTCATCCATACAGCGCTGTACATCACTCAGGTGCTGAATGTTCCCATTAGCAAACACTGGGATGTTCACTGCCTCCCTGCCATAGTCAGAGAGAGATACAGACTTTGAGATGAAAATATCAAGTAGTTCATAAAGCTTATTCTAAATTACAGTTAAGGGGCATTTGTATTGATAAATCTCAGGGCATGAAAATATGTTTACATAAAAATTGAAATGGTGAGACATAGAGTATGCTCTATGAACTTTGCCGTCACACCTTACAGCCTTGATGTGCTCCCAGCTAGCAATTCCTGTCACGGCACCTTTTTGATCTTTGGTTCGACCATGAACGGTCAGCAGCTGAACACATTCCAATGCAACAAAACAAATTAAGAGAAGTTGATATAGTTTTCTGAGTGAAACATCTTTGAACAACAACCAAAAAACTTACAGGTTTGAATGATGGGTAAAAGGCAAAAATAATCTAACAACATCGAAATTGATTACTATGAAAAATAGACAAAGACCAAAATCTTAAATCTAACTTCATCTAATTTGAGCCTAAGCAAAATCAATTTGCTAATCTAACACCAATGGTAAAATTTAGCCACAAACCTAAAGCAACTTAATGCTTACACATGCCGCATGATGGCTGTAGTTTATGCATAATATCTTTACTCATTGCAAGACTTAGCACTTCACATAACATTCAAATTAATTAAACATGCCATAGAGACAACTACATGATGGTACCTGGCAGCCCGCTTTCTCCAACATCTTAGCATACTTGACAGTCTTTTCAATCTCCGGGAAAACTCGTATCTTGCAAGTGATGGGCACAGAGAGTTTCTCATTTGCCAGTTTAACTGAAGAGCACAGAATCACACTGTTTAACTTAAAGTCAGTATAAGAGCATTTCCATATCTGTACCACACAGCCAATACTTACTTACCCATCTTCTCAAGCAGCTCCCACTCATCTTGTAGAAAGACTCCATAGTGACCTTTAGGATAGGACAGAGTTCATAATTCATGTAAACTATAACAGATGTGACCCCTGGGTCCAAGTAGCCTCCATATAGTGCTCTTCTTCAATGCTGAATTTTACGGTCATAACCCCCCCCCCCACACACACACACACACACACACACACCCACACCACCACCACACACATACACATACACAACTGCCACCTCTTTTGGCGATCATCTGAGGGCATCCCAGGTTAAGGTCAATGGCATCGCAGTAATCTTGTGCCAATAGAGCAGCTTGGATAAATATCTCCGGATCATTGGCACAAAACTGTGGTATAAGGGATAAGGAATTCAGCATAGTAAATTGCGCCTTATAAAACAACACACGAACAGCACAGCTCTGAATGAAGGCTGTTCAAGAAGTTACCTGCGTAATCAGCGGTCGATCCTCTGGAGACACCTCGCTGTACAAATTCTCACGTCGATAATTGGCATCTCTCACAAACACCTGGGCATGAAACATCGGTGTATAGCAAAGCTGCGCGCCGTGTCTTCGACTGAGAAGCCTCCATGCCAATTCACTCTGGTCAACCATGGGCGCAACCACATACTGAGCCCCTTTTAGAGTAGTTTTCCAGAATTCAAATCCCTGAAGCTTCGGCATGATAATCAATTCTAGACAGATGGAAACCGTCTGTGATAATTAACGTAAAATACCTTTCACTTTTTCAACACACCAGCTATTGTTAAAATATTAAGAACGGGTCAGGTCCACGATGGTGGAGCGTTGTCCGTGTCAGCACAACACCAGATGAGCCTGGTATCATGTCAAGCGCGGGCTCTTTCCTACGTATAACCTTCCTTAATACCTTTGGTTCCGTGAGTAAAAACTATCCCACCTTCCAGAATTAGCAAAGTAAAGATCAATTCCACTGAAAAATCTTATTTAAAAGTCTGCCAATTGACAAACAAGTTACGCTAGCTTCTTCGGTGTGTGTGTGAAGTGCAACACCTTATTAGTACCGTTCAGAATTCAGAGGTTCAGAATAGTTCCGATTCTAAATAGTCCATTACTCTTGTTTTCGGAGGCATTATGTTATGACTCAAATTTTTTGTCTGTGTATTAATATTACTATTAAACTGTCTCTGAATGTAGTTTGTTGCGGTGGTTTGACTCATAGATACATAGAGTGGATAGGCTAGACTTTCCACTAAATGGAACTATTTGAACTTTACTTTTTGATTAGGGCCAGACACCATCCCACACATTTTCGGTCGGATTTAGTTTTTAACATGGACGTATATCAAAACAAAGCAGCATAAAAAATGCACTGCTCATACTTTGAAATTATAGAAATTATCTTTGCGTATAATTAGTTCCGACGTGCTTTGTGTTTTTTCCCCCCTGTCATATTGACAACTCTGGCTGCAACTGCACATGTCTATAGGTTGTGTGTTATTTGTTATTTCCATATAGACTCCATATGGAAAATTAAGTCGATAGCCTACTTTGACACGCATTCTGCTGTTAATATTTTTATGTACGGATCATAGGCTACATCGTATCGCGATATACCTTATGATAACCTTTTTGGCAGTGTAACATTTGTAAAATTTTATAAAGTTTACATTTTATAAAGGTGAAATTCTACAAAAATGGCCCAATGGCCGACAAATTTCAAATGCAGAAGAGATGTGTATGTTGCGATACAAATATGATTAGTCTAGAAGTAGTTTTAGAATTTTGTGTGCCCGTCTCCCCAGGATAAATAGCCTAGAGACAGATTCAAATAATGCTTTTCAAAGAAAACGCAGGCTTTTTCAGCGGTGATCCTCTCAAACCATACACAATTTCACTAGCCAAGCTGTCTCACTGTATTAAAATGTAGGGTGTTCACATAACGTGTCTTATGTGCTGCTAGTTCGAAACCAGATATCCGATGACTGCGTTCTCTACCCGGCACTCGAAAAGCGTCTCCGTTGAGCCCCGCCCAACATTGCTTTTCAGGGGATTCTCTGTTGTAAGTTACAAATCAGCCTTTAGATGCCGCTGTAAGCTTATTCTTGGTCCTTGATTGGGCTCTCCAAGATATAGATTCCTTTTGCGCATCACTTGTGGTCGTTTTTATTTTACCAATCAGTTATTAAAGGTGGGGCTTGTGACATGAACTTGGCATGGCTAAAACTAAACTACTACACAAAATGGCAACCTGGAATTAGAACTTAATGTTCCTGTGTTAACTTCGTAAATAGAAATTAGGCTATAGGCTATTCTTACTGATTGTCAATATCTAAAACACAAGAGAAAACATCTTGAAAGGGATTTTTAAAATTTCTCCATAATGGATTTTACAATACGTAATAAAAGCCACAACGTTTGTGCATGAATGGTGGAGGCAGTGAGCTCCTAGATAATTTCAGACTTTGTCCCAATAACAATAAAATCAAGTAGGCTTGGCCTATTATTGTTGGCCTGCAAAATTTCAAAGTTTGTTCAATCAGTTATACAACAATGTAGGCTGAGTTCAAAGTTGTTTTCAGTAAGTCTTGCTCTGAATGCGTTTACAGGTGACTGCAATGCAATTTTTTTCCTAGTTAGGCCTCCACCCACATGTTGCGCTGGTGCTTTATCGTCGATACGTGATTCAGAGTATTTCCAATACGATATCCGGGAACATGCTTTGTTGTGACAGACGCTGGAAGTTGTTTCGCGCATGGCACACAACGTGACCGAACTCCTGAGCTCCGTTGCACAACTTAATAAGAACTGTAGCCACGTGATAGCCTCAAGGATTGGTTCGCTCTTAGCCAATCACAATTTCGCTATGAAAGTTGTGGGCGTGCTTTTATCCCGAGCCTGTTGTGTGTCTCGATAACTTGTAGAAGTCAGACAACTTATCTCGTTCTTGAAACTGAGCATAACCAAACACTGACACATATAGGCTTATAATGGTGTATTGCAATTTCTTCTGTCTCAGCTACTTCAATCACTCAAAACCTTTGAATCAAATCACGTAAAGATAAGCCACTCTGTAAATGCGATTTCCTTTCTATTTGACATAACCAAAGATTAAAACATATCGAAGCACTATTAAGAGTTCACACCTACATATGTCCTTCAAATTTTTGTCATGTGATGTACCTTAACACTGTGTACAAGTCAGAGAGAACAAACCTTTACAGTTTTAGTGCACATTGTCCATGTGTTTTCTGTTTGTTTAATCAAAAAGAAATTTAATAGGAATGATGAATGCTATTGGATGTCGGGGTGGTTAACCCATTGTACTGAACAGAACATCTGCTGCACAGGATTAGAGCATAAGAGCATAATGCCTTTAGATCATTTTTAATTATCATCAGTCACAGAGATGGATGGTGTTTTTCAACCATATAAGAATGATGGAGGCCCCCCTCCCTAGATTTTTAATCAGTCAGCAAAATCTACTTTCATTTTCAAGACTTATAAATGATTAAATGGTAAGCTGATGCCAGTCAGCCTTTGACATAGCATAGCATAGCTGTAGATATCCCCTTTTCTGGCAGAGACTTTTTAACATTATGAGTAAACATGAAAAGGCCTTTACAACAGGGTTTGGAGGGATATTGCATAACCCTTTTTGGAGAGATATCCCTCCAAGAGAGTTTTTGACACACCCTTTATAACTGGATTCAGCAAAGCACTCTGTCAATATGACTCAGACAAAAAATATATTGTTGGTTTTCTTCCATTCATCATTGGAAGCTTTTGTCTTGATGCATTACTCCATAGATAAATTATTGGAAAAATCAATTAAGTGTGTCAGAAGAGGACACACCTTTGAACGATGATCATGTCATTCCAAAATACGCAAAAAGTGACTGTGGGTTGCTTGGATATTCTTCAAACATATTGTCAAATGCTAATTGCTTGTTTGACTGTAATCAGTAAATATTAACGGCCTATAAAATGCCTTAAAATAGATAAAATGCCTTAAATAGATAAAATAGATCGAAACTTTTAGTTATTGTGTTGTGTAGCTCCTGAAAGCTTCCAGGATGGCCAGTAATTTCAGCCTAAAATCAACTCAACTGATCCCAACACCCACCCAAGGCAAGTCAGTCTTTCCTAACAGGAATTTGAACAAATGGCACGTACGACCTAAGGACAGGTGGTTGTCAGAGTGTGCAGGACCACTTGAAAAAGTCTTTAGACTACTGTCAACAACTACAACTACTTGGGCCAGATCAACATTTAACATTTTTCATGTGTGTTAAAAAACAGTATAACTATGTGACAGAGAGATCAAATCAGATGAAGAAAACTAATTCACATTGTTACATGGGTAATTCTTTACAATTAAGAATCAATTAAACATTCTAAAGCCTAAAGATCAACAAATAGGCCTATCAAAATAGCCTTTCTACTTTTAGGTTTAGTACATTTGTGTGGCTTTATTGGAAGAAAAATTCCTCCTCATACCAAATTCATAACACACTTCATGAACATCGTTCAGTCTCTCCGGGTCACTGAAAATGAAACCTGTTGTGTGTGCTACAGTTTGTTGTGTCTAAACAGCAATATGGCAGCTATATCTACAAGCTCATCAAGTGCATACACACAAACTGGTGTATTTCATTACTGTGTGTTTAAATTATTCAATAAATCCAATGAATTTAAAAGAAAATAAATCAGGAGGTCTTGAAGTCTTGATTAGAAAACGCTGTCTGGACAAAAGACACCCTGACAATTCCATTGTTGTTATTGTGCAAGCCCTGCCTATCCCCTCCCCCTTTGACGGACACTTTACAGTGGACTACTGTTGCTACGGGAAGTGATGTCACCTCTACACAGCAACTGATCTACCCAGCAAAGCTACATCGAAGGCAGAGAAACACATAGAACTGAGGAGGCGAAAAAGGCAGGGGCACAATTTGATAAATCCATCTTCATCCTTTACAAATTATGAAAGGATGACTTTTAAAATAGCAAGAGCATAAAGTACACACTTAAACCTCTCCAGGAAGCTCGGTATTGTGTTTTTCCGAATTTCGGAATGTTTTAAAACGACTGGCGAAAACTGGCGAATCGCTGGCAGTGTTAGCAAGCTAGCACCTATTATAGGAAGATACTGGAGGAGAGACAGTGAATAGACGTGACCAAAAATTCGAGTGCGTTTGGAACACCAACCAAGAGAAGCCAATTGATCGTTTTTCTTTTCGTACAAGAGCTAGCAGTATTGCTAGCTGTTAATTTTTGCCAAAATGGAACTGAGAGTGGGAAACCGATACAGACTTGGTAGGAAAATCGGAAGTGGATCATTTGGAGACATCTATTTGGGTAAGTGGCTAAACTTAATACAAACACGAACGTTACAAACATGTCTTTATAGACGATTTGGAGTATGTGTTTGATATTAATGTGTGTATTAACCTGGTTGCCTGCATGCCAGAGGAGTTTACATTATATTTTCTTTAGTATTACGTCCAGTCAGCTATTGGTAGTGTACTGTTAAGTTAGATAATGGTGGCTAACATTAGCGGGTAGCATAACGTTAGTTCTTGTAGTTAGCTCACCTAGTCATGAAAGGATAATATAGCCTGGCTACATCACTTCATAGTTGGCCATCTGAAATTAATATCTGTCAGTATCGTGTCTCATCTGAAAGGCGACGTTTCTTTTATTGCGTTTGACGCCCGTATCATGGATATAAGATACACCTCGAAATTGTAGGAACGTCAACATTAGCTTTCTGTTAGCTAGTCCTTTCTAGACTGTTCGTGTTACCCGAATTGTGATTAAGCTCGATGCAGGTTGTCAGCTGTTTGAACGAAAATTGGACGTCTGAGTAGCTTTGGTTACAAGGCAGGCGTTGGTTCGATTGTCTGAAATGCAATTACCCCTGGACACAGATAACCTTACAAGCGAATTGGTAGATCAGAAAGGATTGTGCTTGACGTTCACGTTTGTTGTCCAACCTTTGCACTTAGCCGTAGGTTCGCCAGATATGATTGATAATCAGATCTGTTACAGCCAGGTTGCATTTGGTATCAAAACGTAGACGTGTATATAGTAATCATAATCTTTTTATTAACGGCAATAGAATTACATCTGTGATTGCTTGCTAGTTGATTTTAACTAACAAGTCGACCGTCATTTCTAAGGTGTAGCCTATGGCATTAACCAGTGTGTTTGATATATTTTGGCCTTCAACATTAGAATTTTGAGCCGCATAAATTACAATGTAGCCTAGCTACCTCAATCCATTAATATTTTGTTAATACCGCCAAGATTACAAGGCTCTAACGTTACCTGAAAGAGCTGTCGCATTAGGATATTTCGTGGAAAATATGATTTTACCTCTTGGCCTATACAATACACAACATTGATGTTTTTTTTAACCAAGGAATTTACATCTTGTCGTTATTTATTAGCGGCTGAACAGTAGTCGAACTGGACACGTCCTAAGGACACTTGTCCATCAGATTTTTAGAAAAAATATCGAAGGATGAACGACGGTTATGCCTGACAGAACACGAGTAAGTAGGCACTTTAACCTTTTATAGCACAATAAAACGTTTTCACTGATGATTCATTGATTTAAGGGTTAATTTGACCAATGAATTGATAGGATGCAGTTTTGTATGTAACGTTAGATCTCTCCGAAAAGCTGTCAACCAAAGCTATATCGAAAATGTTAAGCCAAGTCCTATCCTTAGAGTACGTATGATTTTATAAATATGAATGCTTCGTGGAATTTTTCATTTTTCAGGCGGATGTCCTGTTCTTGTTTAGGGAAATGCATTGGACTTAAACTCTGTCACTGTTTTGGTGTGTCTTCTGTCGTTGCCAGAATCAGAACTAGGGGAAAGTTTGCACCTGCATTAGGCTAGTTATATGGTAAAGGTGGGCAAGCCATTCTCCCATGCTACCCTAGCTTGTCAGGGATTTGAGGCATGGTTATCTTCGTATGTTGCTAAAACCCACCTTGCTAACTCTGGCCTAAAGAGCAGTGCACTATGGTGGTAGAAATTCATTGATTCCCATGTGTTTGTCCAAGGTACTTATGATTTGAGAGGGGGTAATAGATGGGAAAAATTTGGTAAACAATTTTGTGGCCTAGTTGACTTTACACTATCTGAATGGGTTATGTTTTCATTTTGGATGGTTTGTCAGTGTGTCAGCCTGTTAAATATAAAAAATAATGGGGAGATTTCCATAAAACTTGGTGAAGGCCTGTAACATGAGTCAAAGAAGAATGCAAATGGAATCCACAAATCTTTTTTTGTTGTTTTCATTTTGTTAACATTTTAACAAAAAAAAATGGCCTTGATGTCTGCACTCTGAGTGCCCCACTAGTTTTTTTATATGTTAATGTAATGCCTTGTCCTGATTTCTTTAAGCCTTATTTTCTGTTCTCTCTCCAAACATTTTAAGGGATCTATGAACATGAGGGCTCTTATATAAGTGTATGCCCCTGAATTCATTGTAAACATTTTGTTTGTGTTTGATTTACATGGCTCAAGGTTCCTTGGATATGGTTGTGATGTAATATTCTGCTCCATTCCTTGCCATTGAAGGCAGCCCAGAGGCAGTTTTATTGTTACAGGCAGCTGCTTTCAGTGCACTTTTCTGAAAGGAATGTTTGCTGCATAGCCGAGTAGACCATCTTCAATGCCTGTGCTTTTTCAAGCTTGGTTGAAAAAAAACACAGGATTTAACCTACGTCTCATGATGGCATTCAATATACATCACAGTGTCTACTGTTTGACCTCTACATGAAGCCAGCTTGGGAGCATTCATGCAGAAACCTTTGCCTATTTAAATAGTTTCAGGGAAAAAACCCCTCCTCCTCTTTTTGGTTGACACCCCCTCCTTTGGGCAGGGGAGCCAAAAGCGATGAGCTCACCACTGGCCCGATCTCTGTGTGTTGTTTTGATTTGTCCAGTTCTGTAGGGTCCATATGGAAGGAAGGAGTTTAACTCTTTCTCTGGCCTGCTCCGTTTCCACACCTTCCAAGAACATCATAACCCGCATGCATGCACTCACGCAAGGCAAAGCAAGCCAAGAGGGCCAACTAGCTGCTGGCATTGTCTGCCATGGCTAGATTGCTCAACCCTTTTGACATGGGGGGGGGGGCTTGCTCATTACAAACAAGGCAAAGCCTTTGGGACCGTTAAGAACCAGTCCATGGATGCTTCTTTGCATTTAGATACACAAGTGTGCCCAAGTCGAGTGTTTTTGTAGCCTGGGCCTGGAGGACACTTGCCCTTGTCATAGGATACGGTAACAGGCATGTTTGTATGGACTTATGGCTCCTTCTGCGGGCTCACTGGCATGGGTCCAGCTTCGCCTGCAAAATTACTAGCAGCTCAAAATTGCTGTTATGCAACCGTGGTGATTCAGCAGGTGCACAGTGCAAGCGCAGTGGCCATCCACTTAACGGGGTGGGCTTACGTAAAAACGACTCCCAGACACCTGGGGAACCTCGCTCACTCCAGGAGGGACAGGGAGGGATGGGGAGGCAACTGTGATGTGTAGCTAACACCTCTCACTGTCCTGCTGGATCACCAAGCCTCTTAAATGGAACAGTGCATTGTTGGCGTTCCATGGCACGTGCAGGAGACTAGCTCAGGGAGGAGGACACCGTGCTCTGAAAACGGAAGATGCCAGCACGTGGGTGTAGTAGGTGTTGCAAACCCCCGTTGCATGAGATTTTGTGGTAATGAGTTCTTAGTGGTGGAGCAAAACCCAGCTTCTCAGTTTGTAGTTCTCCTCTTGGCTGTTTAGGGAAAAAACTGAATTTTTTAAAATCAAAATTCACACATGGACCACAGACTGGTTTGGTCGTGTTTTGAAGTTTCAGTTCCTCTTTAGCTGTTTTCCATTGTTTGCCATCACCAGCAAATGTGTACAAACTGTACACACATAGCCTATATACTCAATTGAACAAACAGTGGCCTATGAACGTTGCATGAAAAGCTTGTGCGGCGTCAACAGTACTTAACCTTTCAGAGCATAATGTTGGCTTAGTGTACCACATGGTCCCAAGGCCCTGTTGTTGTTTGTTTTTTCATCAAGTCACTCCCATTTAGACCTCAAAAGACCCATTCTCCACAAAAAAGTCAGACACATGTGTCTGCACTGACTGATTACAAGAAATATCAAAACATGTCTGTTCACTCCCCTCTCATATCCCCCCGCCCTGCTGGCAAGGCTTGCATTTCAATTCATGCAAAGTGCACACGTGAGCCTATGAACATGGGGGAGATGATTGCAACCAATTTATCCTGCAGACAGGCCAGTCCTCTGCCCTCCCCAGAGAGGGCCCCACAACGGTGGGGAAAAGGACTTTGGAGGGGTGGGGTGATGGTGGTGGTGGTGGTGGGGGACTTGTGTGTATGGGAAGAGGGTTGGTGGGTTGATGAGTACGGGTGGAAGGAGGGGAGAGATAGGCGCCAGCTGCTTACAAACACAAGGGAGAGCGAGGGGAAGGGCCTCTGATCTGACGAGGAGATTGCGCCATGGCAGGCCCTGTCCCAAGAACACAAGGTTTTACGATTGTGTTTTTGGACCATTTTGGGTGGAATTAAGGCATTTTTTTCATAGCTAAAGATTTATAGAGACTGCCTCGCTTCATTGGGTTTATGTACTGGCAGGATCATACGATGGAACAAAGTGCTTCTTAAAGTGGTGGTGGTGTTTGTGGCAAGCATTTCATGTGGGTTTTGAAAGCCCCTTACTGTTTGCTCTGAAACGTTTAGTCTTCCTATCACATAAACAAAGGCCGAGGGATGCACCACTGTAAATCACTGCAGTAATAGACTGACCAAGATGGTTAACGTATGAAATACATTGTCTGATCTGTATTGTGTGTGTGAGAGAGAGAGAGAGAGAAAAAGAAAGAAAGAAATAGCTTGGCGTAGTATGTCAGTTCCCAAACGCGTCTGAACATGCCCAGTGAACTCTCGCTGTTGTGAGGTTTTATAAAGCTGCCGCAGTCTCTCCCACCCCCAAACAAATGTGTTCAGGCACATCAAATTCCATGAAGATTATCAAACACAGTGTGTGACGCATTGATCTCAACATGTTCCTGTTTTTCACCCCATGGTGGGTCATCTAGGCACGTGATTTTTAAAGTTTAGCGTGAGTGGGTGGGTTGAATGGGGGACTGAAAGGCCTCCACCTTTTGGTTTTCATTGTTTGTTCACCAGTGTGTTTGCTCTGGGTGCAAATGCACCCTGAAAAGCCAGGATTTTACATGCTTACCATTGAGAAGTGCACCTTATTGCTTGCGTTCAAGGAGGGAGAGTGTGTGAGGGTTGAGGTGAAGGATGGGCTCTGAGAGATAAGGGGTGTACCTAGTGTTGTTTGTTTGCTAATGTGTGCATAAAACCGAACAAAATACAAAAAAATGTTCTCCACTGGTTTAGAGCACGTCATATACTTTCATTAACACAATAGGATGGTCTATACTGGCACTATCTTGAACACCATGCTTTGCTTCCTCCCACAAATGTGATCTTACATGTGACATGCGATCTCACGTGTGTGTGTGTGTGTGTGTATGTATATGAGTCCCCCCCCCCCCCGTTTCAGTGTTTGGCATAAAATGACACACACTGTGGACCTGAGCAGCCGTGACTGGCTACTCAGTGATGTGTGAAGGAGGCGGCGCGCACTCGCCCCCCTCTGCCCCACCCGTCCTCACAATGGGCCTGGTTCAGTTTAGATGGAAATGGGGTCTTGCTGTGCAGCTTAGTGCACTGAGAGGAGATGATGGGCGGGATCCTCCAAGGCCCACTCCATCCTCTGCAGCCCCTCCTCGAGGAAGTTGGCTTATCGGCCAATTTGGCCTCTGTGGGGTTTACCCCTACCCTGGCAATCTTGCTGGCCTTTCTTCATGTCCACAACTCAATTTGTTTCCACAGCATCTCAATTTAATTGTTTTAGTATGTGTTGCTGGTGTTAATGTGTGGGTTATTTGTTTGGTTTTTTAATAGGGCATGTGCCAGTTGGTTGTTCTGGATACTGTGATGGCTGAATTGTCTTTTTGGTTTGGATGTCTTTGAGGTTGTTTACCACAACAACCTCAGTATGATGTAACAGGTCCTCCCTTACCTTGTTGAGGGAATGATTTAATGGAAAAAACATTGACGTGTGTCATCATCAGTGGATCAGGTTTATCTAGACCTAAATGTTTTTCTTGCCTTTCAGCATGATGGTGCCAGTGTGAAAACCTAACAGAGGCTTGGAAATCAATAGGCCTGCATGTAGAGTACCAGGGATAGAGTGGTTTGTTGGCCGACATCTTTAACCACAACTTGCCGCAGAACTACATGGTTATTTTTGTTTGAAATTACCTATGTGGCAGGTGTTCAAACGTTCAAGACTGTTGGAATATAGCCTGCCTGCTTATCAGATAATGTGGATGCTTGTATGCACATATGGTCGTTGTTTTTTTTTCTTTTGTAGGTTTCAAATAAGAAATTTGCGTCCACACAGATATCGGATCAATAAATATTCTCGTACAGATGGGAACGGAACATTGGGTGAAAATGATGTAGTATCCCAGGACAGTAGGTGGTGTGTTTGTTGAGTTGTGGTCAGACTGTCAGTTGAAGAACTGAGATAAGGAAGTGACAATAAAAACAGCAAATGTGGAAGTTGAGTCTACACTCTGAAAGTTTATTTCGAAGTGTACATTTTCTAATATGCTATGTTTAAGACTATAAACTTTCACTTTGAAGGTTTGTGAAGCCTGTTGGTGGACATGCTAGTTACTTGGCGTAGTAGTTTCTGTAGAGCAAGTTCCACAGAGCTAACACAAAATTCTATCCTATGCTACTCGGAAATAGGCAATGCTTGCAGCAAAGGTTTATAGCCTACTGCCAGCATGGAAATGCTCACAGGTAGGGAAAGGCATTTTCTAATAATTTGACAAACTGACTGACAGACACTGTTTTTGTATGCTTGCCACACAGGTTAAGGGTGGAGCTTGAGCTGTGCAGTCATCGTTGCCACATCGGTAGTGTTTTGCCTATCCACATGGTAACACGACTCCGGGGTTGTGAGATTTTTCCACTCTGGAAGCCGTTCTCAAAACGCATCATTTCAGGGCACCCACAACTTTGCTCCCATGTGGATGAGAGGCAAAAAAGAATAAAAACCTTGACTGGATTGACCTAAATACGCTCCCATGTGTACGAACCCTGAGTCTTGGCAAAACAAGCCAGGATTTGTTTTTAACCCTTTGTCTGACACCGTGAGGGTGATAAACCAGCTTGCGGCCACATAACTGATGCATTAACTGCAGAGTGCTAACATCTATCACTTCTAACTGTACGCCGAACACAGGTGATTTCACTAGTTGACGTACCTGGCTGAGTGGTGGTTGTGCTGATTAGAATTAGCTGAATGGGCGGAACAAATTTGAAGACTTTTACTTTCTTAAGATCGACTTTTACATCTCAAATTGTCTGTGACGAATCCTTTGGCAGACACTAGAGGGCTACATTCCAAGCAGCTTTGCAAGTTAGGGGTAAGTAAGTAGGGGTGTGCTTCCCAAAAACCATAGTTGGTTGGCAATGGGCAATTACAAGTTGCTGACTTAGTAACTATGGTTTTAGGAAACGGACCCAATCTTCAAACTTCAGGAGTTCCTTTAGAGATCAGTGGTAAGGAGTGCTCTTGAAGTTAAGTGGGCTTCACATAGGTGTTTGTACCGTCTGGACAAATGTTAACATACACTTGCACTGGTGTGAAACCAGCTAGACTCGTCAAGGAATCAGACGTTTCTTGTTTGGCAAGAAGGCAGTCATACTTGTGGGTAATACATACCTCTTCCCTGAACCTCACCGTAATCATCTTACAGGTTAAATGAAATAATCTCAAGTAGCATTAGCCATCAAACCGTTGATATTTGACCTAGACACTAATAAAATTCAAGAGTGAACTTGCCAAACCTCTCCCCAAGTTCATCGTCCATTTCCCCAGCCTCCCACTCCCTCCTATCAGCAACCGTCCGAGAGTTTTGTTCCGTTTGGTTGTTGGGCGCTCTTCAGTAGCGCTACTCTATAATGGGAAAAAAATGATGATTATGTTGATCCATATCGGAATCTGTTATTTATCACTGTTATTCGTTAACTTGTTGCATTTATTTAATTCTGATAAACGATTTGAGAATTCCCTTAGACATGGACATATCTCATCATTTCACAATTTCCCTGAAATTCCCTTAATATGGTGTCTGTATTTGTCATTAGTAATAGGAACTCAGAATAAATACTGTACTAACTGAATAACTATTGGATCACTGGAACTACGCTAAGCCTTATCAGGTTTTGAGCACATGGGCTGTCTTGGGTGGTCTCTCTCTCTCTCTCTCTCTCTCGAGATTGGTTCAGGCCGCTGAAGAGGTTCGGTTCCCTGTGAGGAGCTGTGAAAGCGCAAGACCAACAGTACTCCAGTGTGACTCACAGCTAAGGGAAGCTTATGTAATGTGCTGTATGGCTGCCTAATTTTGCACCGCTCGACTCCATAGGCCTTGGCTTGACACCACAACAAGTGCTCTGCTTGTGTAGGGACGTGTTGAGAGGGCGGCCTCAACAGCCTGGAGAGGAGAGGAAACGCATGAAGCCCAGCTGGTGGCTGTTGTGTTTTTTGCGTTTTTTGTATTTTTTTTTTTATCAGAGGCCACTTGAGTTGTTTGTGTTGAATATGGTTTATAGTTACATAAATAGGCAGAAACTGCTGACATTCATTGAGAAACAAGCTATTTGCTAAACAAATTTGTTGGTTTGGATGAAACTGTAGGCTTGATGCTTGATGGGTCTGACCATGGGAGTATTCCATAAAAGTCGTAAATGTTAGCGACGCTTCAGTGATTAAGCCTCGTTTGAAGTAGCGTCAACTTTAACATGAGACTGAAACCATTCCACTAACCCATGTTAGCCAGATCTGCTGCTCGTTCACTTCAACGAGGCTATAGGCCTTAAGTCAGCTGCAATATCTGCTCGTGCTCAACTCTAGACCTGAATAGGCTATTTACGAATACCTGATTTACTGTTGTAAAATTAAGGCAGAACTAAGACTTATAAGAAAGAAACTTCAATTTCCACACCATCTGCAGGATTTTGAGTGAAATGGCTAAATATCAAGAAAAAGATATTGTACCGTTATATTATAATCATTTGAAATAACATAATGAATCATAATTTGACCTTTTACTATTTTATTTTTGTCTTCTGCTTGTAGGAACAAATTGTCAATCACACTGTATTTATACACAAATTGTAAAATAGATTTGCACATGCAGCTGAAGAGTCATTCAGTTAAGATGTCCATAGGTGTTAAACCTATGATGACGCATACAGTTTTTTTTATTGTAGCCAAACCTTTTTTTGTAATCAACTCTTCAAAATAGACATAGTCTAGTAGTAAATAAAGTAAAGCAGTAAATATGTGAATTTGTGATGGGTTTTCCAAACACTGTGACCAGTCAACCTCCATTTGCTGTCAAAGATTATAAGAGCAAGTGGACGGAACCCTTTTTGTTTCTGACTGATCTCATTCTTTGATGCACCAATTTATTAAGCCTGATGGTTAACCTGACATGGAGCAGGTTAGTTCAGAAGCATATGTTGCCCTAGTAACTCGGCTGAAATTCCTCTTAGTGAGAGTACTGGAGCCGAACTCTCTCAAAAACTAGCGAGGCTTATCGAAATTAGCCCTCCCAGGTTGCCTCTGTTGGTAATTCACAGTGTACTAATGTGTACATCAGACAGTAGGCTTACATTGCCCAGAGCAATTGCTTAGATTGTATAGTGTGTATGTAACATGGTATGATGGGAGCATTTGCTAACATTACCAATCAGATAAAGATGCTCTTACATGTAGGCATGTCATGTTGAGTTACAGTGTGATTTATCGAGTCGCTATCAGCTATTTAGTATTTATGAATATTTTGATGTTGGGTAGCACACACTTGATGTCATGTAATGTGCCCGGGTTCCACCAAACCTCTTCACTTTCTCGACTGTACCTGTGTTTTGAGAGTATCCTTGGAGGTGGGGGTTACCCCAGCGTGTGTCTGTGAATCTAAAATGGTTTGTGACACATTAACCACAGGAATTCTGCGCAAAAAAGGCCTTTTAATGGTTTTGTCTGTTTTGACATTCATACCCATTGAGTGTACACACACATACACACTTACTTTCATACTCATACGCAAGAGATACAGGGTTCGCTTTGGTAATGTCATTGTGCTGATCAGCGGTGCATTTTATAGTGCAGCTGGAAGCAGGGAGTAGGTGTTTTGTATGGTGTTTATTTAGTAGGAGATTAAACTTGAAGAGCCCCACTGCCCCCCCTACTCTTCTGGCTGTACCTGTAAAAGACTGGGATGGAGGAAGAGATGAGGCTGTTGAAGCACCATAGATATGACACATATTTCCCACTCACCATATGGTGTGTGTGTGTGTTTATATCTCTCATTTCTGTGATTCAGCTGCAGATCTCTTACAGCCTTAATCATAGTCACCAAGTGTGTGTGTGTGTGTGAGGTCGCCTTTATGTGCGTGGGTGTAGAATTTGATAGTAGCGGTGTGAGTCATAATGCTAAATCTCATTTTGGAGATGTTAAAGCATCTCTAGTGATGGGGGTTTAATGTAATCGGACCAGAGTAGCATGCAAGAAGTGTCGACGCTTGTACCTGTGCCGTGCTGCGCACCCTAATCCAATCCGGCTGACGGCGTCTGCACTCATGCTTGCCGTCTCATGACCTCGTCTCTCCTCCACCTATCCGCACAAACAACTGTGCAGTGGTTTTGACCTTTTGTGTTTTTCTCTCTCTCTCGCTCTCTCTGTCCTCCAGGTACGGACATTTCTGTGGGGGAGGAGGTCGCCATCAAGTTGGAATGTGTGAAGACGAAGCACCCCCAGCTCCACATCGAGAGCAAGATCTACAAGATGATGCAGGGTGGAGGTCAGTGCCCTTCTCATACGCACCCGCACCCCCACCATCTCTCTTGTGTCTGTACACCTTCCATTTGGAACTTCCTCTTCCTCTTCCCTGTCCTCACTCTCACTCACTCACTCGCTCACACACACACTCTCTCTCTCTCTCTCTCTCCTTTCTGTCCCCTCTGCCCACAAACACAATGGTTGTTGGGGGAAGTAGAGGAGCAGCAGCTGCCCAACAACCTTTTGGCCTTTTGTGGCAGCAGCAGCCAAAGCTGGAGAGGGTTCTAGCCAATGCCAGGACACGGCCCTTTGTGTTGAGGATAGTAGTGTGTGAGTGTGTGTGGGTATGTGGGTATCGGGTGGGAGCATTTGCAGTTGGCTGCACTCATTGCCCCCTTTTTTCCAGTAGTAGGTGCCAGTGTAGGGCACTGAGGGGTAGGTGAAGTTTTGGGGTTTGTGCTGCTACTGTGTCCACTATTTCACCATTTGACTCCCACTAAAGCCTTGCCTCTCCCACTAGCCTCCTGCTGAGCCCTGCTTTGTGACCCTGACCCTTGTGTCATTTTGACATTTTGATTTTTTTTTTTCTGTCATTTTTTTTTCCATAATCTTTTCTATTCTCTACCCTGCCTTGTTCATCTCTCCTCAGTCACCTTAAGCATTAGACCGTAAGCATTTGATTCTGTTTGAGACACACACTCACTCACTCACTCACTCTCATTCTTTCTCACACACTCACACATGCACATTAATGTACATACACACACTCACACCAACTTGCCTTCGGACCTCTCAACAGGGTCGGTAATCGATGGCCTCTGTATCCCCTTGTAAGGCCACATGGCCTGAGGGCTTGCTTCTCCTGAAGACTGTCAGAGTATCAGAGTGCTGCTGGAACACCAGAGTTATTGATCCCATTTATGGCCCCACAGTCTCTGTCTCTCTGACCTGAGTCTTGGAAAGCAGCTCATTTAGGGGTTAGGAGTGCTGGTAATCCCCAACACAAACACACACACACTGTACGCACACACACTCACAGCCTCACAGTTGGGGTTTCACTAAAATGGCCTTCATTGGTGACAGAACTAGAACTTGTTACTTCCTGTATAGGAAGTGTGATTTAACGTTGCCTAACACAGAGATGTCATGGTGGTTGAACTGTGCTGTGATGATACCAAGCACGACGGAATGCCACAATGTTGGTTGGAACAGCGCTGAGACGTGGCGTTTCCAAACAAGCACACACAGTGGTGCTGATTGGAGGAGCATTGTGATGTTGCTAGACGCAGAGAAATGTCACAGTGTTGATTGGAACCGCGCTGTGATGACGTTTTCAGCTGAACACAAATGTCATGGCTTTGGTTGTCACACTGCGCTAAGATGTGACATTTCCAATTGTTGGCCTTTCTTGGCCAGGTCTCACTTGGAAAAGAGACACTTGGAATGTGACCACCCTGCTTAAACGATAGATAGATAGATAGAGCTGAAACAAAAAAAGCAGCTCAGCTGCTAGGTCTCCTCCTTAGTCAGCTTGGCTCAATTGGCCAGAGAGGAAGGACCCCACTCGTCCGCTCCCGTGTGAGTGTGTGTGGTGAGAGAATCCGAGTGGGAAGCTGGAGAGAGTCGTGACCAGCATCGTGTGAGTCAACATCCAGTCCTTCAGAGACCGTCTGAGAGAGAGGCTGTGAGGAGTGGGAGTGTGTTATCTCCATCAGGGCTGTGAATTAGTCCCTCCCCCCTTACACACACACAGCTTCTCACACTGTGACAAGTCCTTAGACCTAATTCTGTCCTTTCTGGTAGTGTTTAGGTAGCAGACTAAACCAGGATGTGCCTTATGCATGAGACTGAAGAGAAATGACTGCAGTAGGCTTGCCTTGTCTGTACAGCCATGCGTGCGTGTGTGTGTGTGCACGTGCACGCACGCGCACTCTACTCTCACTTCAGGAACATGGCTGAAGGCCATCAGGGCTTGTTTGGGTGTGGTTGTTGTAGGAGGAGAGATCACAGCTCCCATCCAACCCCAAGGGAGTGCATCATCAAACATGCACACTCCTTCACTTCTGTACCAATCTCTTGTGTGCTCTCTGTTGACTGGTCCTGCTGTCTCTCTTGGCATGGTGCTTTGGAACGTTCCAGCGTTCCGGCGCTGTGTGTGTGTGTGTGCGCCTTGTGTTGCGTTGCGTCGCCTCGCTGCTGGTCGTCCCTTGCAGCTCCCTGCCCCTGCCAGGCAGCCCTGCGCCCTCACCACAGCCCATGCCAGCCCCGCCAGATGGTGCATGCTGAGAATGAGGGATGGGGGAGGGAGAGACAGAACAAGCCAGCGAGGGAAAGAGAGAGAGAAGGGGGGAGGGGGAGGGGTAGAGCTTGTACACTGCATTCCTACTAACTGGGGCTCCTTCACCACCACCGCTGTTCCATTCCACTCAGCCTTCCTTTCTCCTGCTCCTTGGCTTGTTCCTCACAGAATGAATATTCATACGCATGAGGGACTCACGTACGTGTGTGTGTGTGTGTGTATGTGATGGGGAGATGATGATGCAGGGCCATTAATCATATTAGGTACATGAACACGGTTAATGTAATCTACTGTTAGAATGACACACACACACACCAAGGGCATAGTGTTTTTGTTTTTTATTGATGGGCAAGTAGTTGCCACTCAATAGACAGATATGCAGAACAGCACAGTAGTACCTTTCTCCTCCCCATCTCTGTCTCTCTCTCTGTCTCTCTAGACTCCAGTCTTAGGCAGCTGAGCTGAGAGGCTCGCTGAAGCATGGAGGCTGACCCAGACTGAGAGATATATTTACCCGTCTGACAAGCTCTCTGAAATAGCTGACCTGGAAGACAGGGCTGCCGCAAAAGTGCTGAGCCGAGAAACGCTGGAGCCTCAGCCAGCCTTGGCCAGGCTTAGACTGTAGGACAAACCAATAAGCAAGGGACACAGAGAGAGAAAGAAAAAGACAGAGAGAGATGGGGTGAAAAGAGGCGAAAGGGGCTAGAGTGGTGGATAGCAGGAGACGGGGAGAGAAAGAGTAGAGAAGGAGTGAGTAGAAGAGAAGAGGCATCTAGGCTAATCAGCTGCTGTTCCCTTCTAAAACTGCTGCAAGGGAGCAAATGACCCACCATCCACCCACCCACAACCCCACCCCCACGGTTACGCCACCACACCCATGCAAGGGTGAATACGAGAAGGCCAGCAAGGGCAGCAACCCCCCCCAACTCCCCCTTCCCCTCTCTCCCCTAGCCCCCTGCTATGGACAATCCATAAAATGACGTGCACTCGAGGAGATGGATTTCAGATGTGTGTAGGGAGAGAGAGAGGGAGGGGGGAAGGGTGGAATAGGGGAGGGATGGTGTACTAGACTTCTCAGGTTTCACAATCGCATAGTCTACTCGTGTTACTTCTGGGATACACGCATGCACAAGATGCAGATGAGGCAATAAGCACAATGAAGACCAAGCAGGGAATCTTCACAAGTGCAAATGCACTCGCAAATGTGTGTGTTCGTTTTGGCTGCAAGGCACCCCTGAGGTTTTTATTTCCGAACCCCCAGTTAGGCCTCTGTGACTGACTGACTGGCTTCTATGTTAAGAGCCCTGGTAATGCTATAGGGCTCAGGAATGTCACAGTTCTGCAGTTCTCTGATGAATTATGCTACTGTGTTCTTCATTTAGAACACGGCAGAACTCACGTGGCCATGTGTTCCTTGAAGCACGTTCACATTGTGCGGGGCCCACAGTTGGCGGGGGGTGGGGAGGGGGTTATTGGAATGCACAAAGTTTTGGACGAGACACAATCATACATGCTGAAACCTGTGGCATTATGCAACTCTGATCAAAACTGCTGGCTTGAAATGCATTTCTCACAATCTTGTTTTTTTGATTGCTGATCTTATGTAGTATGTACCGAATGCACAGTCCTAGTCTGATTCGTAGTCTCGTCTATACAGTTTTTAGTCTGAATGTAACAATGTAGTTTGGGCACTTTCGTTGCATTTGTCAACCTGCAATCATTTAAAATGCCTGAAGTTTTGGAAACATCTAGAAGTTTAGGCTTTATAGGAAAATTATTGTTACCGTTCTTAATATTTCAGTTTTCAGACCACACAAGAATGTGCACACTAGGCCAGTAATGCTTCTACAGCTGAACGTGCTGGTCGTCTTCGTTCAGGAGGATTAGCTTTGGTGTATTGCTCTGTGTGTATAGGTGTGTGTGTGTGTTGTGTGTGTCTTATGTCTCTCCTTTCCATTCAGTGATGAAGGTCGTCCCTCAGACATGATTAGCAACCTGCCTCTCGCGCATCTCACACAGGAAGGATGGGGGAGGTGTGTGTGTGTGTGTGTGCTTTATGGGAGCCCCACTCCTCAGCTATATTTCTTCCCCCAACTGTGTTTGGTGGGTCCTTCGACTATGCTCTGACTGGGGGATGGGATGGGTAGGGCAGGGATGGTGTACAGCTCTCAACAGGCTCAGGTCACCTTCAGATCCCCCCTCTCCCAATCAACCTCTCCAGTGTAATCAGCTGTGTTTTACTACAGCTCTGTCTCATAATATGGACAACTGATCCAATATTACCATGCTGCAAGCCAAGATGGACGCCATCGCAGTTGCTATTAGTCTCTCTCTTTTCTCTCTCTCTCTCTCTCTCTCTCTCTCTCTCTCTCTCTCTCTCTCTCTCTCTCAAACCAGTAGCCATTATTATGGTTCTGTTTGTTGCACGTCTTCCAGTAACATGTGGATGAATTTCACAGATCTTAACAGGGACCTGACATTAGTGTGTGCTTCCCTTATCGAGAGCCAAAATGGCTGCTGTAGTGATTGTAATCAGCCAGAACGGGCAGCAGCCATTAATGCGGCTTTGTTTAGAGAAGAGCGCGTCTTAAGAACATTCACAGCTGATTGTCACAGTTCTAAACAGGCCCCCTGACATTGATATGCCCATTCTGAATGGGTGCTGTCAGTCCGTAGCAGGGGTTTGCCCTGAGATGCCAGACGCTCTCAAGCCCAAGCCTTTGGTCCTAGCCACATACCAGCGGCAAGCCCCCAAATTCTTGCTGGCCAAGGGTGTCTTGGCACTGTGTGGTTAACCATTGCACCGGATACTATAAGTGTACTATGTCAGTGGTGTTGAGAAGCCATTAAATATGTAATTAGATAAATGTCTGGGATCGTTAATCACTCATCGCCATCCGGAAGGGGGAGTTCATGGCTGAACATTTTGCAGGTCTCTCTGGAGAACATATTGAGGTCTTGATTTTAAAATGGTGCTCTTGCTCTGCAAAAGGGTCCTTTTTGATGCATTTCACCATCTGTTCATATTGCCATTATTTCCAGTCCCAAAGTGCAGTGTCATTTGTGTGAACGCGTTGGTGCACACGCAACCACATCATGTTATATTTATTTTGGATTAAGTATCCGTTTCACAGGTTTTATGTGTGTTATTGCTTCCCTGTACAATCATGTTTGACTCTCCCCTTTTCTCTCTCTCTCCCCCCTCCCCCTCCCTCCCTCTTTTCTGTCCATGCAGTGGGTATCCCCACCATCAAGTGGTGTGGGGCGGAGGGGGACTACAACGTAATGGTGATGGAGCTCCTGGGGCCGAGCCTGGAGGATCTCTTCAATTTCTGCTCCCGCAAATTCAGCCTGAAGACCGTGCTGCTGCTAGCTGACCAGATGGTAAGGCTGAAGGAAAGGGCACGCCCACTCATGACCCCTGCGACCCCTCTCCCTAGTGTAATACCATTACCCTTGAGAGATGTAGTCTGTGGCTGTGTTGTAAATAACTATCCTACATGTATGCTATTTGGTTGTATTTTGTAGTCCACGGTTGCTCCAAGCATTGTGTTGGTGGTTTACGCTGTTCTCAGTGTTTTTGTTCACATCATACCCACCTTTCTAGATTAAGTTGACAAAAGGCAGAGCAAAGGGGTAAAAACAAACAAAACCAAAGAAAATACTCCTATAAAGATATTTTATTGTGACATTGAGAAACACTGTATTTGATGTAGTTTTATCACTGTTCCAGATCTTCAAGTAATCCTAAATGAAATATAATTATTTAATACTGTGAGGGCTGTATATATCTGACATGTGTTCTGAATTGTAAGTGATCACGAGCCATAAAAAAACAGAAACCCCATCCTGATGTCAGTGTAGTACACATTTGCATAGATCCATAGTTGTCATCACGGTGTGGATTGGCTTTTTGATTGTCCTGCCCTGCATGGTTTGCCTGGGGGCAGGTGGCTGTCAAAAGCCTGCTTTGTTCAGAGTTTCATCTCCTGCTCCGCCTGTATTTGCATGGCGGTGTGTACTTTGCATAGAGTAGGCTCACCTGCTGTGCCATCAATACCACATCCTGTCTGGCTAAACCGGTCTCTCAGTCCTCCACTCCCCCCTCCCCTCCCCCCCCAGTCACTTGTTTACACTTTGTGTGTGCGTGCTTGCGCATGCACTTACCTGTCTAGCACTTTATCTCCATCTCGTCCAATATTTTTCTATCCACACTGACTCCATTTAATTACTAGCTTTCTCTGAACTGTTTATATTTCTTTTTGTCACAGATCAGCCGCATTGAGTACATCCACTCTAAGAACTTCATCCACAGAGACGTGAAGCCCGACAACTTCCTCATGGGTCTGGGGAAGAAAGGTAACCTGGTCTACATCATCGACTTTGGCCTGGCCAAGAAGTACCGTGACGCCCGCACCCACCAGCACATCCCCTACCGCGAGAACAAGAACCTCACTGGCACTGCCCGCTATGCCTCCATCAACACCCACCTGGGCATCGGTAAACACACACACACACACACCCACACAGCGAAACACATATGTATGTATGTACAAACACACACACTCACACAAATACAAACACACAACAGTGAGAACAAGGCACTGGCACTGCCCGTTACACCTCATATAGTCAGTAGCCACCTGGGCATCAGTGTAAACACAGACACTCACACAAGCACCTGTGTTGTTTAGCATACACACATGACTCAACCCAAATGTGCATGAACGTCTGGTTATTGTTTCAGTACCCAGGAGCAAATTGACACAGCATTTGTTTGTTTGCCGTGAGGTGTGTTCTTGACAAAAACCTATCAAACCATCTCAGATACTTTTTACAGATAAGTAAGTTACAGAAGGATCACACAATTTGCCACAGAAGTACGTCTTGTACTTGTATCTGTGTGCACACTGCACTATGTGCACACACCAACCACCGCGTTGCTCTTCACATGTCCACCCTCCCCATCCCCCACTTGTAAACAATCAGATGTGGGGGTGTGTCATTAAATATAAGTTGTAACTTTGTATGGCTGCTGGCTCTCATTTAGTTGGAGCCTCATTCCTAGTCCCAGTTAGTTTTATAAACAATTTACTGATGGCAAAATAAAATATTATCCATTTTGTGCAAGACTTGATAATAGCAATACATTTTATAAATAATATAAAATTGGATTATTAACAGGAAGGTAGAAGGCGTGGGAATGCGGTCAGATGAGAACGCAACCAGTCAAGCTTTTAAAAAGCCCCCCTAAACTGGGAATTTTTTGTCTGTTTTTAGACGCTGTTCGTTCATGTGTCACACAGGTCAGCCTGTGTGTGTGTGGGTGTTGGTCTGTCTGTCTGTCTGTCTGTGTGTGTGTGTGTGTGTGTGTGTGTGTGTGTGTGTGTGTGTGTGTGTGTGTGTGTGTGTGTGTGTGTGTGTGTGTCTGACTTTCCTCCCTCCCTGTTGTGTGTCTGTCTACAG
The DNA here is from genome assembly GCA_027481765.1 of Tenualosa thibaudeaui. Classification (NCBI taxonomy): domain Eukaryota; kingdom Metazoa; phylum Chordata; class Actinopteri; order Clupeiformes; family Clupeidae; genus Tenualosa; species Tenualosa thibaudeaui. The sequence goes on from JAIFZK010000024.1 coordinate 12,061,077, forward strand.
AGCAGTCCAGGCGTGATGACCTGGAGTCTCTGGGCTATGTGCTCATGTACTTCAACCTGGGCTCTCTGCCCTGGCAGGGCCTGAAGGCTGCCACCAAGAGGCAGAAATATGAGCGCATCAGTGAGAAGAAGATGTCCACGCCTATCGAGGTCCTGTGCAAAGGATACCCCTGTAAGGAGAACACACACACACAAATACACACAAAAATGCACACACATTTTCTCTCTCAGACACGCTCACATTCACACCTATATCTAGATTTAAGTCTGACTTACATACGTGGTGTTGACATTGTGGGCTTGTGTTTAAGGCAACAATTCATCGTGTGTTGAGGGTGCTTAACTGTGACCTCTGTTCATGCTGTTGGGAGCCATTGATATAAAAAGAGTCCAGTCTTATGTAGGATGTTTGGGGAGGGAAACTGCCTTAACTCCTAAGCTCTGTATTATTGGTTTATGGCCCAGGTTGCCATTTGGATTTGCTGCTATTGATGGGGAAATTGAATGCTTATTTAGAATATAGGCAGGCTAAGTGCAAACACACAGATCCCAGGCCGTTTCAGGAGCTGTTGAAGGGCTGTTGAAGCATATGGTCGAACAGGATCTCAAATGACACTGTGTAGAACCACACCAGTACTGACCTCGGTTTAGATTTTAGATATGGTGGATCTCAAACGTCGCTGTGTGGAACCACACCAGTACTGATCTGGGATCAGATTTTAGATATGGTGCATCTCAGGTGTCACTACTGCAGTAGGGACCAGGCAGTTAAACCAACGATCAGACTGTGGTGAAGGAGGTGTCTATCAGTAGAGGGTTTGTTTACACGTTACATGGGATTGTACACTTTGCTTGTGAATGTGAAATCATATCATTTGGTCTGGGTTTAGCTTGGGAAACATGCTTTGACATAACATTTGCAACCCCTTCAGGTGCCTGTGGTGAGATCTTTATAATCTGTAACACATTTGTACATTTTAGAAACCACCAAATTGTCACCAGCGATTTACCTTTTTTTTTTTTTACCATAGTGTGTGTTTCTGTCTTATATATCTAATTTTGAATTGGGGCGGGGTGGTGGGGGTGTAATGGTCATGCATAAACTAGTACACATGCGCTTAACTAGTACACAGTCATTTGTCATGGCGGCAAAGTCGTCTTTACTAGTTTCCCTTTGCTGACACCTGTAAGACAGATTGGTGGAGGATCTAGCATTGACCTCCTTTGGTAGGGTCCTGTTTCTCACTGTCCCCTTCTGTTGCCCTTCTCTGCAGCGGAGTTTGCCACGTACCTCAACTTTTGCCGCTCATTGCGTTTTGATGACAAGCCTGACTACTCGTACTTGAGACAGCTGTTCCGTAACCTCTTTCACAGACAGGGCTTTTCCTATGACTACGTGTTCGACTGGAACATGCTTAAGTTTGTGAGTATTGTGTGTGTGTGTGTGTGTGTGTGTGTGTGTGTGTGTGTGTGTGTTTGTCTGTTTGTCTGTATGTGGCTTGGAGTTGCAGTCATACTCCACCACACAAGACTCCTCCAGATGAATTATCCTATTCACAGTAAACAAAGTATGTATCTTTGAAGTGCTACTCGTTTGGGCCTGATCTTTAGATGTGAGTGGAATAAGGCCCAGCATTATCCTGTGCCCCATGGGTGTGTGTGTGCTAACAGATGTGTGTACCTTGTGGCTAAATGTGTACTTGTGCTTTTGCCCAATCTAGCACATTAAGCAAGTTTCCCATAAGTATGATGTGCAAGTTCATATTTATGTTGGTATACTACAATGACTGTTAAGCACAAATCTGTGAGAACAGACTTTGTATTCACTTGTGTGTGTGTTTTAGGGTGCGAACCGTGCTGCGGAGGATGCAGAACGCGAGAGGAGGGATCGTGAGGACCGTCTTAGGCACGGCAGGAACCCGGCGGCCCGCGGGATGCCATCGGCCTCCGGTCGACCCCGTGCCACACAAGATGTGCCACCCCCCACGCCACTCACGCCCACCTCACACACAGGTAAGCTGCTTCAGATCACACATACACACAAGTGTTTTTTTTTTTGTGTGTGTGTGTGTGTGTGTAATTCACTGATTCATAACAGATTAGTTCTGGGTACATTTGACCATAACAGACCTCTTTACACTTACCACATTGGCACAAACACCTTCACCCTAAATTCAACATTCACAGACCCACAAACACACGTACACACACACTTCCAGTGCTCCTTAGGCAAACACTACAGTTCTACACCCTGTCCTCAGTGTTCTCTCACCTCCGGCAGACACCAAGCGCTCTGACAGAAATGTCTTCTCACGCATAAGCCTTCCCCTTACGGCAATGAGGTTAGTCGCGAGACTGGTCATGCTCGCACCAAAAGCTGGGGAAAAAAGAGAACTGCTTCGCTGGCCAAAAAAAAGAACAGGAAGAGATTGTTTAGTGTAAAATTTGCTTGGTTTTGTTGACTTGCCTTGGAATTCCTGTGCCTGTGTCTCGGCTGACCTAGGCACTCGTTATGACCCTACGTCACTCTTAAAGCTACAGGAGTGTGTGCGAGACAGTAACAGTGAAAGTATAAGAAGCATTCAGTGCGTGGGCAGCCATCCTGTCTGTGAACGCCTGCCTGCCTTCCTGCCTGCCTGCCTGCTCGCCCACCCACCCAGCATGAAGAATTGTGCAGCTAGCAGGCGTGTACCAACAAGGCTTATAGTCTGTGGTGGTGGAATGAGCGCAATGCCGCATGTCAGACTGAAACAGACAGCTGCTACTGCTGCATTGCTCAATTTCCCCCAACTTCCATTTTTGTTCTACCGAATTTGTGTGAGGCAGTCGTCCTCGTCATCACCATTCCAGTCATTCTCATCCTCCCCTTGAGCTTCCTCTTTGAAAACCACTCAGGCACTGTGTCATCAGCATGTGTGTGCGTGCATGGGCACTCCCTCTTTGCTTCCAGGAGGTTCTCTCTTTTCTAGCCTCATCCTTTTATCCTGAGAGATGATCAAAGGTGTCAAAGGTCACTCCTTCAGAGGTGACACCAACTAGTTAGCTAGCAGGGTAGCCTAAGAGTCGTGGCCATCTGCATGAGGGGGCAAGGTAAAAGCCGCAGTAATGAATGCTGATGTCAGTGAGGGGTGGCAGTAAATCATGATTGAGCCACAATATAGGAACATAAAGAGGAACTATAATTCCTTAATCTGAAGGCAGTTACTAGAAGTGTTACAGCTAGTATTAATTGAGTTGGTGAAAGAAAAAGAAAATGATTGTGTTACTAGAATACTGTCTGTGACGGTTCCAAATTAAAAAAGAAAAAGTGAAAAGAATAGATTTAAAAATGGCTTAAATCCCATTATTGTCATTGAATTAGGGGAGAGCATTATTCTGTGTTTCTGAATTGTTAAAACCTGCTTTCTGATGCCTTGGGTGTTGTATGTAGTTGATTGCACATCGGGTCCCGGTGCAGGCTGTACGTGTCCATGTGGGTCCTGGTGCCATCTGGGTGTGCTCACTCACTTGCATAGACCTCCTCTCAGCCTCTCTGACGTAAATGCCTGCTTCCTTTGGTGCCCCGTTGGCTGCGAGTTGGCTGGTGCATGGCGCTTGTGAGGTACGATCTGGAGAGATTACAGGCTGACGGGGTCATCGAGTGGCGGGCGGCCTTTTGCGAGTTGGGTGGGGCGATGATGAAAGCCTTTGCACACACTCGTAAAATCCACTTCACCAGCGCTACTGCTGTTGAAGTCACAGGCTGGCAGCCTTTCTTTATTGCTCTTTGTAAAATGGCAGAATAATTTCTTGGAATGTTAGCTCTTGGATTTTTCTCACTAATTACCAGTGATTTAAAAAAAAAAAAATTTGGTTCAGATAGACTTTTCACTGCCATCCAGCATTACAAAGTATTAACAAACAATGGATTAGGCCCTTTCTGTTACATTGTAAAATTATTTTGTTTACAGTTCATATTTGTTCATATTGGTTCATGTTTAAAAGAGTTTTCCTTTTAAATATATATTTCTTTTAGTCTGGTTAGTTCTTTTCAGAGCCTTTGTCACATGCCTAAATCAAGTATTTGTTTGCCATAGTGATCCAAATATGACGTAGGGAATGACCCCTCCTTCTCTCTCTCTCTGTCTGTTTCAGGTATGGAGCGGGAGAGGAAGGTGAGCATGAGACTGCACCGCGGTGCTCCCGTCAACATCTCGTCCTCAGACCTGACGGGTCGTCAGGACACCTCACGCATGTCCACTTCACAGGTAAGGACGTCACCCATCCGCCTCTACTGGCCACAACAACACACCTGTCCACTTGAGGAAACAGGATACGAGCTTAACATACACCTGGATTTGGGTGGATGTGTGTAGTTTTATGTGATTTATATTTCTAGTATATAAGTATAATTATTTTTAAAGGGATCATGGGCGGGATAGAGGGTGGGAGGAAGCAGAGTTAGCTGGATAAGTCCCCATTGTTTTCCACAGGCTAATTTACTTCCTAAGAGTGGCTCATGCTTCTGGACAGTTAGTGCCAGGCTGTCTGAGCCCGTCTAGCTAACCTGTCGGCTGGCTGCGCACATTTGGGCTGGCACTACCAAAAGCCAGACCCAGAGCCATTCACTGGCACGCTACATACATCCTGGCCTCCTGAGAAAGAAAAGGGAAGCGTGATGGTGTGGGTGTGGGAGTGATGGGGTGCTTCATAGACAGGAAGTTCTGTCACATGTTCATCCTCTTCCTGTTTATATGTTGAGGGCTAAGAGTCGTCCACGCTGTTAAGCTACGAACCCTCGGCTCCACTCTGTGCGTCTGTTGTAGGTCACAAATGTAAAGAAGGATTAAGGTTGAAACAGGTTGGCAGGGTCCAAGTCACATGATTGTGCTGAGTGTAGGCTGGAGCTCAGTGCCACAGACACGGTATACACAGACACGGTGCATACTCAGAGTATTTCCTAATGGCCTCATGACTGACGCATATGCTCCTGCATGAATAGAACCAGCTGATTTTGCACAGTGCATTTCACAAGCCATTTAACTCAAGTAGAAGTTGCTCAGTGTAAAGAAGGATCACAATACAGACATGAGCAGTGTTTCCATAGTCACACAGAACTTAGACTAATTCCAAGCTCACTGAGAAGCTGTTGTGGTGTTGTGGATGCTTTTCAAAACTAGATTGTTATGATGCCTGTAACTCCTTTTCTGATGGGGTTGAAACGATGATGGTCCGTGTCAAGTGTTGCTTTAACTATCTTTTGGTTCTATCAGAGCACTGCGCTGGGATGTGCTTTCTGTATCTTTTTGTTTTTGTTTGTCTTATCTACGTGTGCCTGTCTGCTCACAAACAGATGTCTTCTCCTCCTCCTCCTCTTCTTCCTCTCCCTTTTCCCTCCCTGCCCCCCATATCTGGCCACACCCCCTCAGAATAGCATTCCCTTCGATCATCATGCCAAGTAGCGGCTGCTCGGCACGTTCTGGTGTGACGGCGGGCCCGGGTGAGTGACAGCTGGGTGCCATTTTTGTTTTTCTTAACCTCTCTGGACTACCTCTGACTGCCACCCTCACACCCCTACCAACCATCCCCCCCACACCCACCAACCCGTAATGCACCCCTGATAACAACTCACCCCACCCCTCCTTAAACTCTACTCAAAACCAGCCCCAACCCCTCTGCACACAATACAAGCTTTCCTTGCCCAGCTGTGAGCCCAGCATTGAACTTCAGCACCCCAAAAAGTCAACAGGCAAGGGCTTCTGGGTATATTTTAAATGGGTTCTATTCAGGAACTTTAAAAAAAAAAACAACAACTTCAAAACACTTTAGTGCACCAGCAGACACTGTGCTGCTGGTTTAGTGACCTGGGCAGTTAGTGCTTTAGTTGCTGGATGGACGCAGTGCTAAGAGGAGCAACAGAGGAATGCACATGTGTGTTTCTGCTGGCCGCAAAATCCTTTGCCGTCTTTAGTCGCTCGTCGTTCTCTTTCTCTGCCAGCCTCAGATGGCCCATTCTGAGCTCTGGGCGTCTGGAGCTTCTTCATGATGCCAGACTCTATTTTACTATGGTGTAAGGGTTTCTGGACAATTTTGTTGCATTGTTCTTTTTTTTATATTTCTTTTCTATTGGTCTGATGGGAAACCCTTTTTTGTTTGTTTGTTAAGCTCATTAGCACAGCACTTGGCATCCAGGCCAGACATTTATTTACTGGATTGGACAAACATGCCAAAAGCTCATAAGTTCTAATCCTAAAGCCCAGCTTTTCAACGACCACAAAAGTTACTAATGTGGTATGCTCGTAAACATCGTTTATTCTTGTTGATCGGGTACCATAAAGATTCCATTACAGGATTTGTGCTCCAAGATAAGCAATTTCTTAAGGTTGTTTTTAATCAACCTCGACTCGCTGTTTACACTGAAGTGAGTGACCCCAGCATGTAGTGTGTGACGTGGGCCAGTGAGAGTGTAAATGCTGTAGCAGATGTCACCGTTTAGCCGGCACCTCACAGATGGGCTGTGGGATAAGAATTTACAGGATTAGGGCAGCACACTTACAGCCCACAGCCTCGAGCCAGGCCTCTGCTGCATCCTTCAGCCCATACGTGTGCATGGTCACACTGTTCTCTCAAAACATGAAGTGGAAGTTGACCGTAATGCATATGATGGACAACTATGAAGTTGTATGATGTTTTAACTTTGTAACCGTAAGTATTGGCATATAAATTATATGTAATTGTGTGTTTATATCACCTCATATTGTATATGGACATTTCTCAGAATTTTGAGGTCAGTTTTGTTTTTCAGCTGTAGCCACATCTCAGTCTCTTAAAATGTCAAAAAAGTTCGATTTTCGGCACCAGTATAGCATAGGTAGAATTTACTGGGATGCAACTGACAGTGGCAGAGATAACAACATACAGAATGGGTCAAGTATTGAATAGTGATGCTGACAAGCTATGTTTCAGCTGAAGGTCCAGTCCTTAGGTTCTTTGAAAATAATAGGTCAGTTATTGTTAAACACACCAGTTAATCACAGATTAAAAACCCGTTTTATCCGTCCCTGAAAACAGTGCCGCAAAGATGAACTCTGTGACTGAAATCATTCTTTAGCCAACTACGATAGAGGAAGATGGATGTGCGAAACATCCCACACCCATCTGCGCACGCTCTCCAGGGCTGTTTTGACACGTTCTAACTAGCTAAGGTCGCAAGGATCCTTCACAAAGGCGTAGCCAAAAATTCCACCCCAATTAAATCCCTCTACTCATTTGGGTGGTTCAATGTACTTGCTTGTGAATTGTATTCACACAGAACACCAAACCAAAGAGATTAGCTCCTTTTAAATAGTATTTGATCCATTTAGATTTTATAATTCAAATGCCCTGGCCATGGTGGCTTTGTACTTTGTCCTGTCACATATGGACCCCCATACATTCCCGCTCTTCTTCCCATCTGTTCTGACTGAAGTGCCACAATGGTCACATGACTTCCTGGGCCAACAGAAGCTGGCCTTGTCCCTCCTCACCTGTAGCGGTGATACAAATCCTCCCTGGAAGTAGTCTACATATCTCTCACTCACCCCTGAGACCACCCACTCGGCCACCGCCTAACCCTGACTGTGTGTTGCGGCTATGCAGGTCACTCAGCAGGCAGGGAGGAGCTGATTACTTCCGTCTGTAGTGTGAGTGTGCGCACATGTATATGTCACTGCTAAGGAAGCTAAGAGGAAGTCTAGACCTCCTCTGATGCTGCAGTTCAGTGCTGTCGATTGCGTGCTCCACAGCGTCCTCTGCCTGTGTGTGCGTGTGTGTTTTACCACGTGTGTGCGTGTGCTTCCTTTGGCTCAGTCACAGGCTAATCTCGATCCATTTTATTACGTTTCCTCCCCTCTCTCTGTGTGCGTGTGTTCCTGTTTCAGAAGGTGTGATATTAGCCTGTGCTGTGTGTGTGCTGTGCCTCCCTGTTTTTCCTTTGGCCTTGGCTGTGGCCTGCTAACAGCTCTCCAGCATGCTGTGTGCTCACAAGGGTTGTCTCTTTGCCAGGCTAGTCTCTCCATCATCCCATCCCCTTTTGAAGTGTGTCTTTAAAACTGTACCTCCAGATACCCACTTTTTCAGACTTCAGTCCTGTTCCAGTGTTGTCTTAAGCCATTTATTTCTTTATTGGTTTGTTTGTTTGTTTGTTTACTTGTGCTACAGTAACGTTAGTCGAGCTTCAATTCAATTCAGAATTGGGTTCTTTTTTCTTAGCGCAGCCTCCAAGTTTGAAGCTTTTCTCCATTGTGATCAAGGGAGAAATGGGACAGTCATGAGATGTGGGCCGCTGTTAAGCAATGGCTGCTTAGTTCACCTTGGCAGCCCTTTTGTTCTGTGTCTGTGTGTGTGTGTGTGTGTGTGTGTGTGTGTGTGTGTGTCTCCTAGCCTCCCCTCTCCCTGGTTGCCTCTCATTTATGGCTGTCTGTTGCCCCCTAGAGGATGAAGGCTGCCTCCATTGGCTAGTTTCCCATACACACGTAATGCAACACTTGATTAGAACATGCTCAACTTCCTGTTCATGTAAAAGGAATATGTTTACAGACATGTATGTTCTGGTTCTGACACAAAAATGGCCAAATCAATGAAGGAAATGGTAGACTTGATGAACTTCAGCAGTTCGTCTCACCGTCTGACCGTTTAAACTGATTACACTCCTCCCCAGAACCATTGAGAATCCAACCTCCCCTTCAAGGTGCATGACTTCCTTTCAGGTCTGCTTGCCAGATGTGCTCTGTTGTCTGGATAGGAGTTTGACATTCCATTTGCCCCCATTGTTTCAATGGTCCTGTATTCAGCAGTCCTCATCCTCCTGACCTCCTCAAACTTGGAGAGCTCAGGAGAGCCAGCAGCCTCTCTTTAGTTTCTTTAGCTTCACATGTAGCCAAGGGACATAGTTGGCAGTACCATTTTTATTTCTTCAGAAGCAATCTGAACAGTGAATCAGTAATTAGCAGAGATCTTTTGTCGTATGCTGATGGTTTCTTACTCTCTCTTCTCCTCTCCTCTCTCTAGGCTCTGTCGCGCGTTACTCCCAGTGGTCTGCAGTCTGCGGTACCTCGATGAGACCCCTCCTCTTCCGTACCCTCTGTGTCCCCAACACCCCACCTCCCCACCCCTTCACTTAACATCGAGGGCAACACCACCCTGATGGCCCAACCACCTTGACCAGGACTTCCAGCAGCCGACGAGGATCTGTTGCAGGAAAGACAACGACAACAATGACAAGGACAAAAAGAGAAAAAAAAATGAAACCCTACACAAAAATGACAACGGAAAGCGCATACATACATGCATACACACACACTCACAAACGCAACCATGAATCTGCAGTCCAAGCCAGTCAAGAGCCAGAGACTTTGAGTCGTCTCGCCTTCTCCTCTGAGCGCCACTCCGTCTAGCCATGCGTCTTGCTAGCCCATTGTGCTGGGGAACATGAACAGGACTTGTCACACGCGGACACACACCCACACTTAAACAGCAAGCCACACACACACACACACACACACACATACACACACACACACACACACACACACACACACACACACGCTTTTACACATTTGTTTTTCACTCGACTGCTCTTTGCCTGAGCCTCTTTGCCATCATGTAGGTGGATGTCTGGTGGCTGTTGTTGCCTTGGCCACCTCTGGCACATGCAGAGGAGGTGTCCACCGCTGTTCAGTGGGGCTGACCCCATCCGCTCCCCCATATCCTCACACGATCTGCCCCCCACCCCCCAACTACCACCGCCACTCCCCTCCACAGCGACGGCGCATTAGCGCGCCAGCGATCCTGTCCTCCACGTCTCTCTCACCCCCGTCGCCCAAATTGTGCCACTTTTGGCCCCCTTTCAGGCGCTGAAGCCGTTGGCTCTCTGGAAGGTTTTGGAAGAGCATTGGACCACTGCTCTACTGAAAGGCATTTCCAACCTGTTTCCCTACCGCTCTGTGTTACATCAAAGGAAAACTCCAAGCCGTTTGAACCTACCTGCCGCAGACTATTTTGGGGTAGGGTTGGAGGTGTTTTTTTTTTTTTTTTCCTTCCTTTTTCCTCTCCACGCTTGTGGCGCTAACCGGGTAATGAAATCTTTATTTTTTATTTTTGGTTTTAATTTCTTTTTGTTCCGTTTTGATTCGGAACAAGGATCTCCGGGCTGGAGACTGTGTGTCTGTGTGTGTCTGTGTCTGTCTGAAATCCCTGCAGCGCCAGTAAAGATATGTGCGGGGCAGGTGAGATTGCCAACACTAAAACGCCTGTATGCCACACTCGAGTGCAGCGGATACTTAAGGAAAACATTTTTTTTATGTTTTTATGTATGTGAAAGGGGAAAACCATCTTAAAAGCTGTTGTTTCCCTGTTCTTACAGTCAGCTGTTTTGTTCTACTACCATATTTTTCTTTATCTTGTCTGTGATGGGCTGTACCCCCTATCTTTAGCGGCTGGCTGTCCTACTCCTTGGCTGGTGAGCACTCACGAGGCTTCTCTATACCCTTTGTAATGCCCTTGGAAAGCTGTGAAATGCCTGCATTGTAGAGATGTCAGATGTTGACGTGTGTCTGTGTGTGTTGTTTTTTTGTTTGTTTTGTTTTTGTTCTAAGTTTTATGACCTTTTTTTAACCCTGCACCGATTTCCCCCAAGTCCCACTGAACACCTTGTGGTGATCTGGGGAGGTGAGCTGAGTCTCACAACAGCCCTCAGTCCCTCTTTGTCAGTCTCCATGATGACCCCTGTGGTTGGAGGATGCTCTGCACCTCAGCTTGGTCTGAAGTCATTTTATCCCCCACGACCACTCCCTCTCTTTGTCTCTTTTTCTCCCTCTCTCTCCCTCTGTTTTTTCATCTCTCTTTCTCCTAATCTTTCTGATTTTATTTGTCTGCAGTTTGTCCCTTTTTCTCCTTTCTCTGTCGTCGATTCTGCTGTCTCCCTGTTCTGCTCTGAGTGCGTCACGGGATCTGTTTGTTGAGCAGTGATGACTGTGCACCAGCCATCAGCTGTCATTTAAAAAAGCCATGTCTATTCTAGAATCAGCCTCGTTTTCTTTGGTAGAGTGGGAAGGGCTTTTATTTTCCTTTTAAATCCTATATTTTAAACAAGATGTTTGAACTTAATTGGGTTTTTTGGGGACGTTTTTTTTTTGGTTTGTTTCTAAAAGCATAATCAATTTATGATTAATAACCATTTTTTAATTCCTTCCAAATCTGTAGCTCCTGGACTTCCTTGTGCTCAAGTCCTGACAGAGCAAAAATGGCTGACTTTGCCACGTCATATCATTCAGCCTATTAGAGCATTAGAATTTTTTTCTTGTAGTCTGTTGGGGGGATGGGAGGTATAGTGGTGAAAAAGAAACTTTTTTTTTCTCCCCAGTTCTGTTGTCGTGTATATAGGATGTTTCTAGTGATGGCAAAGCTCCATTTTTACATAGCCTCTTGTCTGTCTCTATAGTGTGAGAGTGCTGAAGGAAAGGTTAGTGCTTAGAGGGGCTATGTGTGAATTAGTTCTTTTCACTTCTGGTGGTCTTGAAAAATATGAAAAACATCAAAAAAAAAAACTTACAAAAAAAAAAAAAATACAAAAACGCTCACAAAACTCAATTTGGGGATGATCCCTTACTGGTGCAAGTTACACTTACGAGTGAAGAAGAGAAAGAGAAAAAAAGACACGAGTACACTTTGTATGGGATCAACCCACTGTCTCTATTTTTATTTCTGTTCTTGAATTTAACGTTTTTCATGACCTGGATTTATTCGATCTGTGACTGGAGAGCCAGTCACGGCATCATGACGCGTCACACCACACTGTGCTATCAAACTCTCTCCAATGGAATTATGGGAAATCTTCTTGCCCTGTAAGATTTTTCTCCTCATTTGTATTGCCACTGTATTTGTGTATTTTAAATTGTGTAAATAAATTAATAAGTACTTGTACATTGCTGTGTTTTATTATCATTCCAAAAATGAAATGTGTTGATGCCCTTTTTGGTACATACATTTAACCACTAGGTGGCACTGTTGGACAATCTACTCAGTACATGACAGGCCTAGCAAAGACGACTGAATTAACACTCAGACTTTCCTTTGTAGGAATAGATATTTATTGAAATCTGTATGGGTCACACTGAAAGCAGCAGTTTGGTAGGAGGTTACAGTGCAGCTTGGAATGGTCACTGGGATAAAAGGCTACACAAAGGAGTACATTTTCACAGGATGATAAAACACAGGTTCACAAGGGTGTGCACACCAGCCAGGTGAAAACATGTTTCAACTTGCACAATCAAAGTGAACCACGCTCACAGAGTTAGCATTTGTGTAAACACATTGCATGGGATCGTACTTTGAAGAGGTAGGGACAACTAGTACTGGCATAGGTTTAAAGTTACAAACATGATGCACATAACCCCACCCTAGACAGGGCATTTCTCAGTATTGTGGACACAGAAGGACAATCAAATACCAGCGTACGTTTGTCTGATGAATTCATATTCTGAGTGCCGAACAAACCGGTTCAAAACAAGCCAGTTAATCCTGGAAAGTAAAAACACACTTCTGAAAGTTCATAGGCACCCAGGAAATGATTTGAGCACAGTGCTGGTGTGTGTGAAAAATACAGTGTGTGTTGTGTGTGTGTGTATCAGGGGCGGAAGGAAACACTTCTGTCAGGGAGGTTGCTACACTATCTAGCTTGCACTTCAACGTTTTACAGGCAGAAAGAAAGCTTATAGGCAATTTCCAAATACAAAACTATTGTAGTCACTTTCCTGACTACTTAAGTTAGAGTGTGGGTGGTTTTGCATGTCCAAGATGTATTTACGTCTAGACAGAAACTCTCATCATTTATCAAGAGAATCCAGTCTGTTTTCATTTATTTACAGTTTCCCCTTCTTTACAGTCCCCTTCTAAAAATTTTGCTATAGAATTAGATGCCTGGCGTTGACTACTAATGTCAATATAATGCAACTTATCTTCAGTGGAACACTGCATTTCCTCCCTTTGTGATAAGCCTCTGGGTTATAACAGACCTTGGCTGCGTCACCAATTTGACACATCAAGAATCTATTTTTATAAGACAATGGCAGTGTTGGTCAGGGTGAATGGAGATCAGCTCTTGCTGAATCATTGTTCAGTAACCGGCAGTGACAGGCAGGCATTACAGGAAAATAACCAGGAAATTAAAAATCTAGTTCTAGTGCTCTAGTTTGAGTTTTTGTTTGTTTTTTTTTAACACAGAAAATAGCTGCCAGGATCCAGCCTTTGACAAACAACCACCGGCAAAACAGGCTATGACACGCTTTGCAAGTCACATAGGAGTAAAAATCAAGTAAGGTTTTAAGACTGTTAGGAAATAGAGCACTTATTAGAGGAATGTCATCAAATTAGACAAAATATTAGCCTAAAATTCCTTCTAAAATAAAACATCTTACAAACAAGCAAACATCAAAATAAGACATCAGAAAACAAAATTCATGTGAAATGAAAAAAGGCAGTATTTCATGACCCATAGAAGCCTCTCAAGTAAGTCAAGTAAATTGAAGAGTCTGTAGGACTCAGCTGTACCTGTGTAACAACTTTATGTAACACTAGGAGAAAATCAAACGGCAACAAAAATAAGACAGTCGACAGCATGCAACACAAACACACAGGTGGACACGAAAAAAAAATGTGCAAACAGTCAAGTATAAAACAAAAAGAAACCACCATCTCACACAAACTAAGAGCCGTCTCAAAAGCTCTTTAAGCTCGACCTTACCTTCCAGTTACTACTGTAGTTATAACTATACTTCTTTCCACTGGCCATAATAATTTAAGTGGGTCATATGCACAGAGGTCAATCTGTCTGAAGACTAAAAGACTCGTTCTTCCAGTGCCTTAGACTATTTATTTTCACACAAGAGCCAACAGCAATAACACAATCAACATAATAACCAACATGGCCACAGCACAGCTGCAGACCCCATTTCTGGTTCAGCTCTAATGTAGGCAGCAATTTATACTCTGACATCCTCAATTTGTGGTGAGCTGTGGAGAACCTTAAACACACTTTGGTAGCTCATGCAGTATGAATGCATACGAGCAGGAGTCTTTTAACAAATCCAGTGCTCATTAATTACTTCTATCTGGGCTTGGAAATCCCTTACAGAAATCCCATTATATTGCTGTCTTATAATGTGCAGAGCAGAGCTTCACCGATTCAGCACACATACTGTACAGACCTTATGGGGTCTGCGTTTCAATATATTATCTAATTTACAAAAACATATAATATTCAAAAAAATATATATACATATATTTTATGACAGTGCAGAATGTTTCTTTTTAATTAAAATATGAAATTCAGTTAAGTTAAAGTGTGCTAACATGGCACAAAAAGCCAGTGAAAAAGGAAAGACAACTACATGATAGCTAAACTTAATGTAGGTGAAGCTCCACTCGTCTCCCAGCTGAGAGCCTGCTGGTTTTCCCCCTCCTGGATGTGGTGCTATGAACTATTGTTTGAAATTGCTCTCTGCATCTTCACCCCGGCTCAATGGTTTGAGGAGTCTCTGTCTCGCTCTCTGTCTGTCTGTCTGTCATTCACAGGCTGGTCTCAGGGTTGGACACTACATCACCGTTCTGCTCTTCCTCTTTTAGGAAGCGCTCCACCTCTCCTGAGTCCACCATGACGCTGTCGGGACGGGGCTCATCCGCGCGCCCGTTAGCTTTTGGGGCCGCCTTCTCCTTTTCCTCAATTTCCTCCACCTCCTCCTCTATCTCCTCCACCTTCTGCTCAGGCTTGCTGAGCTGCTCCATCTCTGTGGCAGCCGCGCCGTTCTCCAACTTGGCGTCCGGCTCCTGAGGCGCCTTCTTGATGAAGAGGAAATTGCAGATGGCCAGCACCAGTGCAGACAGCACCACCTCACTACCGGCCATAATGAACACATACTTGTACTCATTGGTGTAGTCACGAAGTTTTCCTGTAAGATTGAGACAGTGAGAGTGAGAGGTTGTATTTCAAACAAAACCAAAGCTGAGGGATTGGTGAACTGGTACAGTAGTCAGTGGTTTAGTGCCAATAATAGTTAATAATTAGAGGTTAATTAGTTCAATTTAAGACTATTCAGTGTTCAACAAGCATGTTTATTAGTCATCCCAAACAAACAACAGTGTTCACACACACATTTGAATTCTTTAGTTGAATCCACCCTATCCACACTACAGATACAACAGATACATCTCCTCCGCCCACAAAATACACACACACACACACACACACACAAACACATGCACGCAAACACACACACACACACACACTGACCTGCAGAGGGTGGGCCCACCAGCACAGCCATGGCCTCCATCAGGAGAACGAGGCCGATGGCACTGGGGAACCTCTCCGTACCCACGATGGCCATGAGCACCTCGAACTGCAGGGCGCCTACCATGCCGTACGAGATGCCGAAGAAGACGCAGAACACCACCAGAGAGCCGTAGTCTTTGGACATGGAGCCCACCAGGTCGGTGCAGCCATTGAAGATCATAGCGAAGCTGAAGAGGTAGACACAGCGTGGCCGCACCCACTTGAGCCCAGCGATGACACCACACGTGGGCCGTGCGAAAATGTCGATCATGCCCAGGATGGTTAGCAGCAGCGCTGACTTGTTGTCCTCGTTCCCGAGATCTTTGGCGTAGCTCACCACAAACACCGGTGGCACGAACAGCCCCAGGACCATGATGGTGGCAGCCACGGCATAGATGACGAAGCCACGGTCCTTGAACACGGAAAAGTCCAGCAGCTTGGCTTTAGGTTTCGGCTTTGCGACCGAAAAGCCCTCTTCGATTGCCAACTCATCCGATGGCTTTTTAGGGCCGGTTAGAGGCCTCATCAGTGCAGCACACGCACAGCAGTTCAGCAGTATCCCCCCTAAGATGAGAAAGCCGCCCCTCCAGCCATACTTGTACTGAAGCGTCTGTCCTAGGGGGGAGAGGCCACACAGGGCCACTGGGCTCCCCGCGGCAGCCAAGCCGTTGGCCAGCGGGCGCTTCTCATTGAAGTATCTGTTCAGCATGATCAGAGACGGCTGGAAGTTCAGGGCCAGACCCAAACCTAAGAATGGAACCAGAACCAATGTCACAGTTGCCTTCCAATCACTGGTGGGCACTTTTCAGAATCACACACATTTCAGAATCACACTTTTTTTCTCTCTGCAAATCTAAACAAGTATCATCAAAAAAAACATACAAATAACCTGACATATTTTTCTTTCAATTTTCATATTGAACTACTATACTGTAGTAAGTCTTTTATGCTTACTGAATACTCACTGTTGCTGTAGTATATATCACATTGTGTACTTGTGTATATTTGATATATATATTTGGTAAAGGGCATACATTTACTGTAAAAGACATCTTGAGATCACCTGTGATGACTCCAACAGACAGGTAAATTTGGATGATACTGGTGGCGAATGAGCCCAAGATCATCCCCAGAGAGGCAAACAGCCCTCCCACCATCATAACCGGTCTGCAGCCAAACCGGTTCACCATCACACTGCACAGGGGACCTAATCACGCATTCACAATCATATTCACACACACATACATACATATATATATATATATATAAAGAGAGAGAGAGAGAGAGAGAGAGAGAGAAAGAGAGAGGCAGTTATTACTATATAAAAAAGAAAAGAAATCAGTATCCACTGGAGTACTTTGGTAGCTGTAATCAAGACTGCTGTGCACTAGTAATGGCTCTTGTGGCAGAGACACTCTATTTTTTCTACTTTATGATTCAAAATCAAACTGTTTTTTTTCCTTGAAAACACATAACCAGACACACTACTGAATCTATGAGAACACCCAAAGAAGCCTAAAGTGGAAATTCTATAGGCTGACGTTTTCCGGAGCAATATAAAACCTTCAATCAATTACCCTTAGCAAATGCTAAGGTTGAATACTTTATCATAACTCCAGTGACAGTGTCATGAAGAGAATAGCTTTGACTGACCTGTGCCATAGAGCATGGCCAACAATATGGATGAGATCCAGGCAGTGTCGCTGTAGCCCACATCAAACTCCAGGATGAGCTCCTTGAAGAAGACGCTGACGGCTTTGGGGAAGGCGTAGGAAAAACCTGTGATGACGAAGCAGCCCAACAGCACCACCCAACCCCAGCCCCCATCAGGGGCTTTCACCCCACTGCCACCGCCATCGTCCAGTGCCACTCCTCCCATGATGCCGTCTACTGCTCACACAACCCTGCTGGTAACACACACACACACACACACACGGAGAGAGAAGTAATTATTAGTGTGTCAGTAAGTACATGGCAGCAGTAGATGTCACTCTGAAACTAATGGCAATAAAGCTACTAGCAAGTGCCTGTTTCGACCATGTTGCTTCATCGTTGCTTCGAGTTGCATATCTTTATCTTAACTGATGTAATGCAGTTTCGTTCCCTTACTCTGATGATTTGGCTAGAAATAAAAACACTAATGCACAAATGCTGGGCAAATGGCCATGTCCTTCCTATTTTCCACTTTAAATGAGCTAGAACTGTCATTAGAATTACATTAATGTATGCTGCTGTTTGTTTGCTGGCTTGGCCTCGGCCTGAGAGTACAATGTGAGTGTGGGTCTAATTTGCCCTCGACTCCAGCGATAAAATGGCCTTGGGTCGGTTTCTCCAGCACATTAGCTCCTAAAGCCATGGGCTAACCACATGTGAATAAGATGTTGTGTCCTTGGTAAGAGATGGTTAGATTGTGGGGAAATTAGAACAATTTAAGTCTCTCGCTCTTTCTGTGTTTGTGTATGTGTTTATGTATAGTATGTCTGTCTTTGTTTTGAATTGTTTATGTCTTTGTAAACGTTTACAGCAGGAGAGTTGCTAGGTGATTTGAATGCATGCATAATTCTCATGGGGACATTCCTCTGTGAGTGGGCTTCAGAGACTAATGTGTGATGACTCCAGACGTACCCACACAACTTGGGCGACCTTTCCCTCCCCCTAAGAATGCTTCAATGGCAGAGGTGAAATATTTAGTCTCCGATTTAACAATTTACTCCTGAAAAGATGCCTGTTTAGGTCTCCAAAACTGGTGCTATGGAAACCCTCCAACCTCTTCTACTACACAGCCTATTTGCATTTTTTATACATGTGAATGGGGAAGGTTTGCTCTTGTAGAAGACACAGTTTTCCTTGGACAATTAGTCCAAGTTCTGAGTTTTATCTTTCTGTGAAAAACACTATGCCAGTTCCTTTAAATGTGAGATATTGTAAACCCAGTTATTATTAGTTTGCTATACTCTATGGTGGTTCCTGAATTTGTCCACTAGAGATTGCACAACTGCCTTGGGCATTGATGACATAAACTATTGCTCCATTGCAAGAGATGAAGAGAGCGCAAAGTATACATTCTCGAACTGAGAATTTCCGATGAATCAGAAATCAGGATGATATTTGTTTAACAATATTTGTTAATACACTCTTACAATCACAGGATTTTAGTTTTACATCATGTCTATCATCACACCGACAGCCGGCAACGATAGTCTAACTAACCTAGGAATAGTCTACCTAACATAGGGTGTGGTGCTTATCACAGCGCACTGCAGAGATAGAGGCCACATCTGGTAGCAGACACCATCACAGGTCGTCTGAAGTAAGTAAAAGGCCCAAACTGTGGGGGATGCTGGGGATTCCAGTACAGTGCATTATATTTTTCAAGATGCACTCTGTTTCAAACTGGTCACAAGATCCACTGCCATAAGCACCTGCTATGCTACTACGTCTCCATGCAGCCTCAACCTATGAGTTTTTGTCGACTCCACCAGTTCGAATTAAGGCACATCTTGTTTCGCCATCCTTCAGACTGTATATTTGCGATTTGATCCGCAACAAAAAATTATCTAATCTAAGCGAAGCAAATATGAAACGACACAGATACACAGGCTTTTGTTTTTGGCCAAATTATTGGGTTTAACGCCTATCCTTTTCTTACATCGAAAATTGAGCGGAGATCACGCAGGCAATGCATAAATTCAGGAGTCGGATAATTCCAATGTTAGCACGCTCGAGTGCGCGTACCGAGGGTTGTTGAGAACTGCCCAAAAGAGCCTAGCAACCCACATGCTCGCAGAATGGTCCAGTGGTCGGATCTGGTTAGATAGTCTCTGAAATAATCTAAGAAAGCAGCCTGTTTATGTTAGACTGCCAAAATGAGTTTAGTATTCGGCGACCGCGACTACATGTTGCGTCGACTGAGGTGGGCTACGCTACATCTTTGGACTACCACAACCGAAGATGCGCCATGGTCAAAGTTATAGGCCTGCAAAATAATTGTACAATAGTATGTTTATCAATAAGCCAACTGCATTACCACGACGGGCATGTTCCTTGCGTACTGTCCTTTAAATACGCACACTTCCTATTTTAATGACAGGCGCGTAATACCTAGCTGCCACTTGTGAGAACACCATATTACCATATTCGTCGCTGAAACACGCACAGAGTTGAAGCTACGTCATTATAATGGCAAAAATGGAGATGCCATAGCGCGGACAAAGTGATATAATATATGAGTCCAAATGGTGCTATATAGCATTGTTATTACGTCAAAATTTCGGTTCTCTACATTTATTGTACTTTGTAATAAGGACTGACCTTCTGAAGACGACCAACCTCGTGAGATGCTGAGAGATGCGGCTTCTGACGCTCAGTTCATTTTACCTTAGTCTATGAGTCATGGAACTAAAAACGAATCGTACACTAGATTCAGCAATGTAGATACAATAGATACAATAGATTCAGCAATGTAGATATTTCAATACTTTTCGCTTGGTCTACCATATGTGCTAAAACTGTAGAATGAACCTTGAGGAAATTATTTAATAAAATGGCTCAGAAATGCGCTCGCCAGTGTACCTGAGAACAAATTATAACGTTTGGTGTAAATTAGCCATAGTTAAAAGAAATTAGCTGACCATTTTACATGCTTAAACACTGACACAATGAGATTGTCAGTTATTTTCATTATTCTGTCTTTCATTTTCTGAAGACACACATTTCATAACTAGCCTGGGTCAAAGACGCTGTGATTACCCCCTCTCATCCCAAGAATTTGAATGTAAGCCACTTACCTGAGGTGATGCTCTAGTGAGGAACTGCAGCGGTTGTCAGGCTGTTGTAACCTTACGTTGCGATTTACACTATTGAATCACGTTTATTTCAGCACGTATGACTTTAGAAACGTCACTAAGGAAACCTCTCCTCACCTAACAGACTGGGTGGACTGGGTCCTAGAGAGAGAGCATTTCAGGGTACAGTTTCCTGTGACTTAGCTGTGTTCAAACTGACGTCGGCGCTCCATGGCACTCATCTAGAAAGAGATGCTCCCCCGCGCACGTACTTAACAAGACTGCCTGTACCTAGGGAGTTTATTCCTGGAGCGGAAAGCATTAATTCGGTTTGTGCTAATGACGATCCTCTACTAAAAGCGCCCAGAAATACCTCTTATTCCGTTTACTCCCTCCAGGATCAGAAACTGCCACACTTCACGGAATATTATCTTTTGTGATCTTTTCCCCTTTATTCGTTGTAGACTACACTATTCTGCATGGTGGATTGAGAGCACTGTGAATTTGAGATTCCCTAGTCGGCAGGATTTGAGTGAATTTCTGTCTGTGTTCCATTATCTTAATCATCACATGTCATTAGCTGCGCTTGTGTAAGGTGCCAAGTTAGAACAATACAGGGGAAACAGGTCAAGATCAAAAAACAATTTTCATCATTCTTAGGTATCTAATGGAATTTGCTGAAGCTCTCTGTCCAGTGTACGATTTGACAACAAAGTGAAAGTATCACCACCACCACTTCATTATCGTCACTATGATCTACATTTACAACCACAATAGCAGTAGCCTACTTTTTTTTCTTGATCCAGTTCCTTTGACCATTTCAGAAAATTCCTGAATAACCTGCTTCAGAATACTGAATGCATGTTCTCTTTCAAGTTCATTACAGCATCATGTTCTCTGCGATCAGACCTATCAATCCTGCCCAAGGGCATCGTGGTATTGATTCCAGTTGCTATTCATCAGAGTTGTTTAATCATGGCGCTCAACCAGAGTAACCCACTTTCTGCTGGGCCTTAGTTCTCTGTAGACTCAGTATGGGCAGTACCTATGTTTTCACATGCACATAGCCTACACACAGGCATTAGCATCCAGTCTAAAGAGGACATGCATCTATCGATCTCCATCCAGGCCTCATATATATATATATTTTTGTCTAGGCTGATGGAGAGCCAGCTGTATAGTCTTAGCCAGTATTTATATAAAAGACGGTTGTTTTGTAACAGTCACAGTCAGTTTGTGTATAAAGTAAGAGTACATTGTATACCTACAAATGTAGTTATGTATGTTTGCAAGGGTCAGCAAAGGGGGTTCCCCAAATGAAAACAAACAGCAATGTACCTACAGTTATTACAGAGGGGGGAATCTGGATCTAACCACATAACTCACAGCAGAATGGTTGACTAAAAACTACCACAGTTTCTGCACCAATCAAATTAGAAAGACATTCCTGATATTAAAGTATCTGTTTGAAAGTTTCAATATGTAGGTATACATATAAAGGCTCTTGTGTGCTGTAGATTCAAACAGGCTGCAGTTCATTACTGACTTGAGTTGACACGTAGGCTACATGATGCAATGGTATGTAATAGAAGTAGGGGAAATTTGTGTGAGATTGCTGAATGCCAGTGAGTCAGCAGTCTCATTCAATAGTTGTGGTTTTACCTGTGCTATTTGCATAGACAAAAGGAGCAGATTGGCGTAGATCCTGTGTAACGTATGCTAGGCTATGCACAGTTAAATTGTTGTTCTTCATTCTTGAGAAAGAAATCACTGTCCCATCCAGTGCTGCTCCCATCCAGGTCTAGTGTCTAGTGGCTAATGCCATGTTTCTGTTTCACTCTCACCCTCTCTCTTGAATAGAACTTCTGTCCACTCATATTGCCTCTGAGAATGTCCTGACATGTATGTTCATTTCAGTCCATCATTATAGCAGTCCTACTGAGCTGACATTGGACTGCAGTCTTAAAGTTTTCAATATCTGAGCGACTTACTCTGCCATATAGGCCTAGGTCTGGATGAGGACTGAATGGGTACATTCATGTGTGGTCAGGGGGCCTCAGGGTGGTCAGGATAGGGGTGGGGGTTTGTGTGTGAGGACCCAAATTAACAGCTTTTTGTCTCACTTAATCAAGTGGATAGGAGGACACTGGGCCCCCTAACTTCATGTTTAGTATAAGTGGGTATTGCGGGTGTGTATTTTGCTCCTCGATTATAACGTTGCTCCTGTTATCTGCCAGATCCATCTTCACAGTTGTTCCTCTCTGTAGGCTACTTTGCCATTTAAAGCTCATTTTCATATTTTACAAGTTAGGTACTTCTGTTCTGCTTTTTTTTAAACAGGAAGTAGCCTCAAACTGTGTACTTGAGCGGTCTGAATGTAAGGACAGAGAGTGGAAGTATGCCTGTGTGGTTACTCTACATGTACTTGACATTTTTTCCCAGTGAAATTCAAATTCCCTTCTGTCCAGCACGTAGCATACTACTTTGTCTCCCCCTGTCTGCCAAGAAGCTTATAGCATATCTGGAAGTAAACAGGCGTAATGCTCGATTGGGCTAGCACGCGTAAACGTAGCCATGCGTTCGACCAATTAGGGGAAACGCGGAAGCATGTCTTTTTGTCGTGTATGACATGAGCGCCTAGAAGTCTGTCCTGCTTTATCTGACCGTTTCAATTGCTTTTTCTCTGAAATGGACGGAGTGACAGGTCCACTGGACGATGTTTCCTCGAAAAAAAGGAAAAGAGATGATGGCTCCGAGATACAAAGAGACAAGCAGCCCAAAACGGGTGCTAGGTAATTGCAGATTTTGGGCGTTTGCTTTCGATGTCCTCTTTCTTTATCGGGTCATACATTCATTACTTTAATGGGAGGAGCTTTTGTCGTTTGCACAAAAGAAAATATCCAGCATATACTGCAAAGCTTTGGACTCTGTGCAAATTCACGCATTTAATGCTTAGATAAGTTGTTGTTTCTATACTTAAGTTCAGAGTCTTGCCTTGATGAACCAGTTGATCTACGAAGTGTGCAACATGAAATCATTAAATACGGCACTTCACCGTTGCCAGGTAAGCAAAGCGACATTACACCCATGTACATTTGTACCTTTGCATCTATGAATACCTACCCATAATCCTTGAGCATTAACACTTCAGAAGATTTTGAGCCTAACGTTACTGTGTTCAGTATCCTAATGAAAGTATTGGAAACAAGCATGGGCCGATTATGCCTGTGTGTTTTCCTTTCCCTCTGGCTGTAACGTTAGCCTGTTTTGGTCGCTGCAAAAAGTTTGGAAAGTTACAAAATTCCTAGATATAAAGGGATACGATGAAGTGATTTTCTCCTTAAGACGCAGTTTTCCAGCGGACAGCAACATCATTAACATTCCTTACAGAATGTTTCTGTTATAAAGATGTAGGCCTGCTTTAGCCTAAATCGAAACATTATTTTTTTTTTGACAATTGTAGCTCATACATCTATTCTGTGCACCCCCTCTTTATTAAAAAAAACTTTATTAACAGTGAAAATGAGTATAATAAGCATTTCCCCGCATTTCAGTGAAACACTATGACCGGGACACCACCGAGCCGCTTAGCTCCGGACTGAAGACCCTGGAAGAGCTGCTGGAATGGAAGCTCAGTGACGCAAACCCTTTCAATGTGGCGTCTGTCCCGCGCGCCAGCAGACAGCCTGCATATGTGAGCAAGCAGCGACGCACATTGGTGTGTCACGACATGATGGGAGGGTATCTGGAGGACAGGTATGCATCCTGCTTGAAGAGAACACAGTGCCACAGTATTGATTAGACACTAATGAGCATATACTGTACTATCAGTGATCACACATGCGGACACAGACACGCACACACACAATCACAATATGAGCAAAAAGTGAATGGTAGTTAACACTAATGTAGAGCAATGGGCTTTGAATCACTCCCCCGTCAGTAGCGTGTCATTCTAGATTGGAACTCAACATGTCCCAGGTTCTCAAATGTGTGCTTTCCTCTGAGGTTCATTCAAGGTACGGAAGTGGAGATGCCGTACGCTTTCTACCACTGGAACCTCATTGACATCTTCAACTACTTCACCCATCAGATGGTGACCATACCCCCTGCTTGCTGGACCAATGCAGCACACAAACATGGAGTCCTCTCTCTCGGTCAGTGCTGACCAGTTTGTCTGTGTAAAATGTCTGACCCCTCTCTCTCTTGTGTCAGAGTCAGTTTTGATTAAGCCAGTATCACACAGATTGCACCATCATTAACTGTAATGAGGGCTTCTGTGGGATGAGTCAGATGTGGTGGGAACAAGTGCAAGTGATTTGGGTAATCAAGACTTCAGCATTATTGTCGATCTTTGATCTCTTCATGTGCTTGCAGTCACAAGCTTTAGCAGGTTCTGCAGAGAGGTAAAATGGTCAACTTGTTTTCACCATTTTCATCATGAGTGCTTGTATAGGCTTGGTCTGTTGTTTGGTTTGTCATCTTTGTGTTCAGAATATAAAACTGTTGTAAAATCAAGTTTAACCACCTGGATTGTACAATGAATATAGAGATTAGAATCTACACTGCCACCTACTAGCCGCTGAATTAGGCTCTCTCTTGATCAGCTCCTTTAAATCTGCAGGCTCTCTCCATGTGTTGTATATTTAATTCTAAGTTTAGAGACATGTCATGACGCATGCTTTCCTGGCTTGTTTATAGGGACCTTCATCACAGAGTGGACAGATGGGGCTCAGATGTGCGAGAAGTTTCTGGCTGGTGAGGAGTCCTACCGGGCTGTGGCTGATAAACTTGTGCACATCTCACACTACTATGGCTTCGATGGCTGGCTTGTCAACATAGAAAATGGTCTGAGTGTGAGTGTGCTGCACTTTTGTTGATGTTGGTGAAATGCCAACATTGTATGGCAGCCTTGCCAATTCATCAATATAGAAACTGTTATGTGAAAGAGGTTTATAAATGGTTTATAAACAGTACTAGGGAATTGGCCTATAATGTATGATGCAGGGACAGAATGAAATGAACTATAAATAAGGCAAGGGATAAAAGGCTGAGTGTATATACAGTTTAATAGCATGTCACAATGTACTACAAAACATTAATTTCTACACACTTGCATGCATGTACACACTATTGGTTTATCACTGCTGCAGATATTTACCCAAATTGCTTACTTTTCTAAAGAAAACAAAGGGAAAAGCCTTCTAAATTGTATACTTTCTACAGACAGTGCATACAGTGTTGTGGAACAATGTTAGTTATTTCACCTAACATGAAATTTGTTAAACAAAAAAATAATTTTCATCAGTTTGCCTCATATTTTTAGTTCCCTGGGAGTGTAACTGCATGTTTTGTGTATGGATACACTAGATCATAGCATCTCATTGCCCCTGTAAAATTTGAAATTGTCACAGACTGACAGTCACTCTGATGGGTTACTGATGATGATGTGTTCTGTGTGGGTTCCTAGGCAACAGCAGTGAAGAACATGGCTCTGTTCTTGCGCTATCTCACAGACCAGATGCACGAGCGGGTTCCAGGTAGCGTGGTGATCTGGTACGACAGTGTGTTAAAGGATGGCTCTCTGAAGTGGCAGAATGAGCTTAATGATGGCAACAGGCAAGTGAGGAAGGATGTTGACAAGGGAATGGGAGATTGTAATGGTAACTGTTATGATTGAAGTCAGGAACAGTAGTGTGATTTTTTTGAGTCATTTATACTAGACCAGTGTAGTCAAAGTAAACTTTTATAGTTCTTTTGTAGTCAAAATGAAAGGAATTTATTTGAAATGGGATGATGCCCTGTCTTGTTGCCTGTTGGCTCACACACTTGTATGTGCACTAATGCAATCTTAATTGTTCACTAAATGTAGCCTAAGTGCACTTAATGTAGCCTGCCTCAAATGCCTTCTATGTGATCTTAATGTGGCACCAATTGTATCCATAGTGAAATGTTGTTTCTTCTTACTAATTATATGGATGACATGACAATAAAATCCACTTGACTTGTGTGATGTAGAGATGTTTGCAATGTAATATATCTATATTTGACTTCAATCCTCCATTGCAGAGTGTTTTTTGAGGCCTGTGATGGCTTTTTCACCAACTACAACTGGTCAGAACAGAGTTTGGAGAACATGAAGAACTTATCCGCTGCTCAGGAGAGGCAGGTGGACATATTTGTAGGGGTGGATGTGTTTGCACGAAGTGACGTGGTGGGAGGCAAGTTTGAGACTAATAAGGTGAGGAAAAACAGTGTTAACGTAACACTTTTACACAGTCCATGTAATAAGAACGCATCTCTATAAAGGCCACAGAATTGTTCTGTGCTAGTTCTTCAAGACCAAGAAATTTAGAACTACTGTATGGGGTTATGTTGGTGATAATGATATGGACCAAATTTAATTAATGTAAAGTACTTGAATATTTCATTGCTTATACAATAGCGAATGTAATGGGAACAGTTCCTGATATGAGTGCTGAGCTCTTTATTGATGTCCTCCTAGTTTCTCATGGTCCTCTCTCTTGATTGTCTTTGAAGTCTTTGAGTCTTCTTCGCAAACATGGCTTCTCCGTGGCCCTCTTTGCTCCAGGATGGGTCTATGAATGCCACGACAAAGCAGAGTTCCGCAGTAATCAGGACAAGTGAGTCTTCACTGCTTTTGTCTCAGCAGAAGGATGTAATTAATGTGAAGGAAGCATGTAAAAAACAGCATCTCTTGATGTCTTAATGTGGACATATTTTCCCAAAGACTGAAGATTTCTGAAGACCACACTTAATAGGCTGACCTCATGTGGGAAGGCAGGAAGAGTTGATGATACTTCTTACCTCTTCTCTGCTTGACTTGTTGGTCATCAGAGTTTTTTAAGAATTTTAAGATTAGTCAAATCGTTCGTCTTTGCTATTAACCACAGAGTTCAAAAAGGGGTGAAATTTCCTTTTTGTTGTAACTTGTAGAGCGGGTGTCCTATACATCAATGAACCCTAATCTTAGATTACAGGAAAACTTCAATGAAGATCTCCTCTATAAAAGACTTTTTAATCTAGGACTAGGCCTAATCAATGAACAGAAAATCATTCCCTAAGGTACTGTGTATATTGTGTATAGTTCAACTATGACTCTTCAGTCTGCTTTGTGTTGTTGTAGGTTCTGGAGTTTGCTTACTGATAATCTGTACCTCCACCGCCCCTCCGCCCTCCTTCCCTTCATCTCCACCTTCTGTCAGGGCTTTGGAAAGGGCTTCTACAAGAACGGGCAGGTGTGTACAAGGCCTGGGTGATACAAATTCACATCATTAGCTATCATTATACAACAATTAGGTCCAGTTAAACTATTTATCAATTTCTGACTGGATGGATGATTATTGTTAGAGCGATTAATTGTTCTCAACTCAAGTTGGCTTCAAGTTTGAAAGCTTTATCAGCTTCTATGTAAGTGTCATTAGAATATGCATATTTGTTATTACAGCAAATGCAAATATTTGAACATGCATTTTCAACGCATTTGGACCCATTTCAAGTGGTCACTCTGATGTTTAGCTTATTTCTGTTGAATTACACATGACATGCATTTGCTTATTTAGGCGGATAAAAATAAAGCACTGTATTAGCAGAGGCAGTAGACGTCCAGGCCAACCTTTTCTCTTTCCCTCTCAGCTAGAGTTCCAGAGAAACTGGTTCAATCTGAGCGCACAGGAGCTGCAACCTTTCTATTACACGGAGCACCTGGAGGACGACGGATGGGTGAGGACCCGAGGCTGCCCTGAAGATGCCTGGAGTGGCGGCAGCTCGCTGATGATCGAGGGCAAGATTTCTGCAGGCCTGTCTAAAATCTGTGCAAGGTGGGAGTCAGGGAAGTTTCGAAGGAAGCGGAATTAAAAAATAAAATAAAAACGTGTTGTATTCTGTAGTGTAAAAAAGCTGCACTTTTTAAATATGTTTATAGCAGATTTAAAGCATCAAGTAAGGAAAGTATATTTTGGCATATAATATACTTTGCTTACATCTATTTGAAGTGCTCAATTTTTGTGTTTTTCCAAATATATTTTTCAGTGCACTGACAACACACTAGTGTTGCACTAAAAGTAAAGTCTCCAAAAAATATCCCAAGTTGCCATTAAGTGTCTTTAAAGAATATGGCAAGGTATTATGAGTGTACTTAAAACCTACTGTTAATGCATGAAAATGTTCCAAAATAGTACACTAAAACTAACAAAAGCACTTTAAAAAGCTAATTTCTGTAACCTTAAGCACACTTTTGAAGAGTGTACTTTTCTTTTCCACCGGCGTTACTACTAAAGTTGACTGGGAGCAATTACTGCAGTGTGCAGTATATACTATTTTCTTAATGAGTGAGATAGTGTCTTGAAAAGAGGTGTGGATGATTTTGTAAAGATGTACTGTGTCGTGTGTGTATGTGTGTGTTTGCGTGATGGGATTTTGTGAGTATTATTGTTAAGTATAGTATAGTAGTATTTTAAGTAGTATTTACAGTGGCACTTGTAAAAACCAAAACACTGTTTTATTTCACCTCTGTAGATAGATAGATAGATAGATGTATACTTTAATGATCCAAAAGGAAATTTTTGACATCCTGTTGCTTGTAAGACACATACTTATACATTTATTACACACAAGGACAGGGAAAAGAACAACACCAATGGAATGGACATTCATGGTGAGTGTTCTGCATTCAGTCTCTATGAGTGCATCAGTAAGGTTGAGTGCAAAAGGTGGATAGCTGTCTGTGGGGGTGAGTCTTAAAATCAAAGTCTGTATTCACAGGGGTAGTGCAAAGTGGGATTCAGATAAATATAAAGTATTGCTACATATAGAGACTAAACGATTTGTAGTTATGTGGCAGATGGAACAGAGACTTGATATGAATCTGAATGCCAGTTGTTTGTTAGCAGTGCTGGATGCCATTGTGTAACGACTCTGCAGGTAGGTGGTTAAGTGTTATGTGATATCTCTGAAAGCGCACACCTGAGGTGTGAATGTCAGTAAACCCACTGAGAGAACAAACAGAGAGCCATTAGCTTGTATTTTTTCCCTTGTGCTGAATGTCCTTTTCATAGCACACATGAGGTTTTCCATTTATTTACTCAGCTTGTTTGCTCTTTGCAGCCTCCTTCTGTGTTGCTTTTCCATGGTTGATGGTGATGGATGGGTTATGTTTGATTAGGTCATACTGGAAAAGAAACAGTAATTAGTCCTGTCTGAATGGAGAACTGTGTGTGTGTATGTGTATGTGTGTGTGTGTGTGTGTGTGTGTAAGTAAGTGTAAACTCATGTTGTTTTCCTTTTCCCTGGGGTCAGGATATTTTCTGTGCACGTGCCTCTAGCCACCAGGACATTTGTGGCGTTTGTCTACCGGCCGTCTGAAGGTGTGTCCATCTCCTTGGAGCTCAAAATGTCAGATGCCGCGCTCTGCTCACACACCACCACAGAGGACATAACAGGTAACACACACATACACACACCTCTACAGAAACACACCACGAAGTGATACTGTGCATAAATACACTCAGACAAGCACTGTAAATCCCTTTTACTAAATACACACAAAGAAGAGACATTTGGCACACACTCACAAGACTGTGTCTCATAGCATCACAAGCTGTCTACATGTTTATTTGTGTTGTTGGTAGTCACAGTGACTAATTTTAGTCAGGGAACTATGTCTCAGTCTTTTTATAGAGTTCCTCCTCTAAACAGACTTCTCAGTGTTCTTGTGCTGTTGCATTCACACTGTTGGGAGATGCTTAAGAGTGCTGGGCATAGCTTCCTATGCAAATTCACACTGTTTCTCAAAGTCCAGTTCACAGTTGCTTGTTAAGTCATTGAACACCGCAGAGCACTGCTCCAAAGTCAGGGGTCCTCCAAAGTTCTATGCAGTGTCAGGTCCTCAGAATTTGTTGAGGTAGCATGCATTGAGGCATCCTCAAAGTTCATGAAGTACCCACAATCCTCGGCGTACATACACACATTTTTAAAATGGATGTATCACAGCTACAGAGCTCCTAGGTAAACATTCTATGTACCATGGTACATATTCAATGTACCATATTGTTGAAACTTTATAAGTATGTGTGTGGCATCTGTGTGTACAGTGTGGTTTGGTCTGTATTTATATATGGTAAGAAGGTGTGTGTGTGTGTGTGTGTTTTCAGCCAGCAGTGTGGTACCTGTCGCACTTCATGAGGACCATGACCTGGTGAAACAGTTCACTCAGAACTGTGGGGTGTGGAGGTCTGAGGGGTGGACAAAACGGTATGTAAACACACACACACACATACCAACACCCACACACACACACTCACAAAGACACACACACTCACACAGACACACACACACAAATACACATGCAGGCAGCACACAGGCACTATATTTGATCCATCCAGTTTCAGACCAAGCCATTATAAACTCTTCTCCACATACCACACACACACACACACACACACACACACTCACTTTGAGAAATGTATGTACAAGTGGCCTCTGTGACCTGAAGACGACTGTCTGCAGGTGTTTCCAGCTGGAACTGAGTGGCTGTGCGCTGAGGGACATCTGTGTTAACATCGCTCGTGACGGGCCTCCACAGGACACAACCTTTACCTGCAGAGTGGGAGAAATGATGGTGAGTCAGGCTTCTATTGCGCAGTATGCTAACACTTTTAAATTATACAAAACAAGGGGCCAATAACTAATAAGCTTAAAATTTTGGCTTCAAAACTTTTAATGCCACATGGACTTAGGGTAAGGAGAATGGAAAGTGCACTGCTGGCACATTTCAGTGTATTCTGAATAATGTATAATGTTGTTTTAGCATCAATACTCTGCCATTGTATTTAAGTATTCATCAGTAAATTATTTACGTTTTAAGTAGAGTACACCTTCACTGTTTGATGTTATATTGGCTTTTTATTGTCACCAGCAATTTGCGGGGTACCAAATGACATTAGTGTATCTTGGTTAGATTTTAATGTCTTGATTTTTATCAGGCACCTGTGCAGCTTCAGTATTTACCGCCCTCACCCGGCGGTGTCCCCGTCCTCCCCTGTGTTTACCAGGTGCTAGACGCAGAGAGTCTCCTGGTGTCTCCACCCTCCATGCACAACATCTGTATCTCTGACATCGTGTGGCAGCATGGTATGGGCAACACCTCCAGCGACTCCGCCAATGCTTCCAAAGACACCACTAAGCTCCACCTTAACGCCACCCTACAGTGGAACTACCCCAGTCAGCTGGTACGCTGCTTCTGCGTGTACTGGCGCCGGCTCCGTGGGCCTGACCCCCGGGTGCCCTCCAGCCCGTTGACCCTGGTGGGACGCTCCTACTCGGGTCTGTACCGCGTGGTGGACCTGGTGGTGCCGGACCCGCCGGCACTGATCGAGCTGGTGGTGGAGCCTGTGACCAGGGAAGGCTTTAGCGTCCCAGAGTCCCACTGGGGTAGACGATCCCTTAGCTACACTGAGGCAGCATAATGCAGGACAGGAATACACACACACACACACACACACTATGCACACATGTACAACCACAAACACACCCATGCACACTCACTTCCACCTACACACTCATGCTTACCATACACGCCCTCTTGGACTTCTGTATTTAACCTACATACATACACATACATGCATGCATGAATGCATGAATTTGTATCACCCAGGCCTTGTACACATACATGCGCGCACACACACACACACACTTCCACTTACATACTCACACTTCCACATACACAGCCTCTCTGACCTCTTGCAGATGTACTGAACCTGAACACACACACACACACACACACACACACACACACACATGAACAGACACACATATATACACATGCACACTCACTTTTTAATCTTGCATATGTACATACAAATGCCTTATCTGTGTTTGTATACACACAAACACACACACACACTTTTTTGTCTTACACACCCTCTCTGACTTGTAGGTGTACTTGCATCAAATGCTTCTTTCTTGCATATGTATCGATACATACACATGCCTTATCTATCATTTTATTCCTCATCTATTATTATTGCTTAGTATACACTTCTACACTATAGCTCTCTTTCACACACATATTTTTGCTCTTAGACAGATAATGATGCTCACAAACACATAGTTGTGTCACATCATAATACAGGAACACTGTTTCTCAAAGACACACAGTATACAGATACTGACATATATACATACCTTTTACACACAGACCGTCCCTCCGTCCAACATTTGTTTGTTGTCCGGATGACACTGGTTTGCATCACTTTTAATATAGCGCTCTGTGAACTTTTATGGAGGCATAATTTCATCTAATTTCATGCCGAAGAGTCTTAAGCTAATTATGGGCTCCCATTGAAGCCCGAGTTTAACATGTTTCAGTCAAAAATGTTTCATTACTGTTAGTTACTGGACAGGTTACGCAGACACATAGATGTCATGGTTGACAGGTGCTTTTAGTCTAATTATGAGATACAAAGGGTTACTGTGATTAACAATGCTTTTGATATTTACATTAATGTACTGTGCAATGTGATGACAATGCAACGTGTGCAGGCGTGCACACACACACACACACACACACACACACACACACACACACACACACATACTTCCTCCATCCTGAAGCCTTCTAATATGAAGTTGATACTGTAACCATGGATGCACTAATGGGAGGGTCTTTCCTCCCACCAGTTTTGAAGTTTTAGTTTTTTAAAAAACTTTTACTGTTGATCGGTTTCTTTTTTGTTTTTTAGCAATGCTATGTACCGTGTGTGGATAAATCCTAACACTGTCTTTGAGTTATTAACCTAGCTTTGCCTGCTCACCGCTTCCAGCAGTTTTTTGTGATTATTCAAAGTGAATTTGCGCTCTTGTAGTCACTCCTGCAAAGACACACACACACACACACATACATATATATGCTTGAAGGGAAATTTGCCTGTTTATGCCCCCCCCCTTTTTTTTACAATAAACAAATGTACTCTACATCCTGTTTGTGACACATTTATGACCTGATTGTGTAACATGCCATGAACCACCACTAGGTGGCGTGTATCCAGCACTGACTACTTGAAAACCTAGTATAAAAACACAACTTTATAAATACCTTTATACCTAAATAACTTTTTGAGCAATGTTGCAGGGCGGCGTTCCTGAAAATTGTTGTTGTGACCATGCAGTCAGAAAACAGAAACCCCATTATGCAGTTGCCCAGAAAGTTTTGACAGAAAGGTGACCCAATAGATCATCTATTCATAGTCATGTGGCATTGAAGAATTGCTGGTAAAGCTACAACTTGATTTTTCTGCATCTACACTCATCTATTATTTGCTGTCTACACAGTTATGTCCTATTCATTACTAGAGTGGAACGTGTTAAACAGTCAAAAATCTTCAACATTCCTCAATGACAGACACCAAATGAATGGCAAGACAGTTTTTAAAAAAAAAAAAATCCCAACAATTTATTGTTCTTAGGCCCACAGATTTACAGAATAATACACATGAAAATCAAAAGGAGCAGTACATATACAGTACAGTACAGAGAGACTTTGGAGACGTGGGATGTAAAGAACTAGTGAGGAAGAGGCAGACTGATTTATTTTGGTTTGATCACACTGATCTGATTGTCTGGAAGAGCAGCGGAACCAACCCTGTTGGCATCACTGAAGACGGTCCCTTAAGAACAGCAGGGCCAATCTTGTTGGTGTCACTGGAGACGGTCCCTTTACACCTGCTTGGTGATCATCTGCATCATGTGCAATGCCATAGACCCCTGATCTGAGGGGATCTGATTGAAAACACAGAAATGGGACAGAACAGTCAGAATCCAATTCTGGCATTAGTAAATCTCACTCACACACACCCTAATTTGACTCATTTTACACAACACCTCCATGTAAATGTTCAGTGGCATTGTTTTGATCTATAGAGTGCTTGGCAAACACAATTATGGCACTACTACAGAAAAGGTTTTCAAAGATGGACAACCATTTTAATGAAGCATCTGAATCATGTGCCCATACTGTTACAAAGTTTAAGTAACATACTTACCATGTGACCAGCTTTGAGAATCCAGTAGAAAGCAAAGTTCTTGTGGGTCTTGAAGAAGGCCCCAGTGACCCCAGGCTCCTCAGGGTTGTCAAGGGCAGTCCACTTCATCTTACTGAAGTCCTGGATCTCTGGCCACTTCAAAGCCTTCACCCAGTTCTCCTGGCCTGAGCATAAGCGTACAAAGCAGTATAAAAGACAACCGAGATGATGAAGATGTAACCGCACATTCAAATGTTAGTTAATCTCCCTTGCACCTTTTAAATGAAAAGAATAAAACTGTCTGAGCTTTGGTGAGGCATCATTTTTTAATGCCTCCTCGAGAAGCACTGGATTCAGCACATGCATGCTCAGCTCCAGTGAAACTCTCGATATATAAAGAAATTACATTTGGGAAAAAAGACAATATTAGACATTCAGTTGCTTATACTGTAGCTAGGAAATTTCAAGAGTAATAAATGTCATTATTTACATTTCTTGCAGATTTCATATTTAATTTTGTGCTTATGATGTCCACAGATGACCGCAAAACAAATTAACCTATGAGCACAGTGGAGATACCTTGACCTTGACTCACCAATGGTATCCACAATAAGATCCAACTGTCCATTGTAAACGGTCACATTGACCCCGGCCTTTAAGAGCTCATCAACAACATCAATCACTGGCTTCATGAAGTCTCCTGACATGCTGGCAAAGACATCCTCGGCCTGTCCTGGTGGGTTAAAAAAAAAAACAAAAACAAAAAAAACTGCATTACAAATTATTGTCTTTATTGTCATTGTCTTTATATGCTGCTCTTGGGGACAAAAATGTAACACCTTGATCTTCCTCATCACATGGGTTGCTTTGGCAAACTCTTCTGTTTTCATAATACTAGAAACCAGTGGCACAAGCCAATTCTTCTCACTTAGTTTGTTAAGAAATTGCAGTTAAATAGAAGTGCCGATTTCTGGTCGAAGTCAGTCACCGTACCTCCCCAGGTGACATTGCGTGGGATGACGCCAAGCTTCTTCCTGATCTTGCCATTCATCAGCTGGCCGAGTGATTCACTGTGCAGGGGCTGGATGTGACGCTTAGATAGCGCAACTTAACAGAGAGGGACAGAGTCAGAGAGGGACAGGGGAGGGTGTCAGTACCGTCAATCCTGGGTTACCACCATCACCACCTTGATCACATTCAGAGCGTTTTAGTATGGACCTAAAAAGGTAATTTTTAACCTCACCAAGATAACCTTCTTTGAGGGATGATTTCACAGAATCATCGTCATCATCGGATTCTTGACCAAGGATGTTGTAAAAGTTAACCCCGTTTGTGTTCTACAATAAAACAACACACAGGTTTCTGAGTTCACCAAAATGTCAGCTGGGCTTTAATAAACATTCAGAGTTCAGATTGGAGTCACACTGACCAATATTTGTAATACATTAAATAACATCTTCTCTATGCCTTCCTATGTGTCACTTAAGGTCAATCAGGGTTTTTAAAAGCCAATATACCAATGATGTATGCAATGTGATTTAAACATAAGTGAATGTGTCCATAAGTGAACATGACCGTCTGTGTGAGCTGACCTGCTCCACGATATTCTCTAGGGTGGCCCAGAGCTCTGTGGCCTTCACAAAGTCTCCATCTGTAATGGCTGTCTTCACTGCCTCTGCTGCATTGCCCACCTCTGCCAGGCCAGCATCATCCAGCAGAGACTGCAACACACACACACACACACACACACACACACACACACACACACACACACACACACACACACGTCTACAATTTCGTGGCCTTAAAAAGAGATGGTAATCGATAACAAAATGGGGTACCAGGTGCCCGTTTCTTTTTCCAAATCTAGGTCCTGTTCATCAATTCCTAAACTCTAAACAGCTGTTCTGTAAGGACATGTGTAGCCATCTGGCAGAACCTTTTCATCAGCATGTTGTGCACTGCAATGCATGCACTTTTTTGCCATTTTACACCCACTGCTGCTGAGACATTATAAATGTATAGAATAAAGATATTTTTGTCCAAATTTTCTAACCTTAATGGAACCAAAGCTGGAAGGAAAAAAAACAAACCAAAACAAAAAAAATGCTAAGAACAGTGAGTCAATGAATCAATGAGCAGACTGAGAGTTGATAAAACTGAAATGTTGCCCAACCTTGGCCTTCATAATAAACACAAAAGCAGCACTGCCACCTGTCAATCAGTTTTCCAATTTCATGTTGCATCAGTGAAAGTGTCTAATAACTACCAGTCGACTTTTAAACTTTAAAGAACCTCAGATGTCTGACTTGTGTCGTTTCCTCTGGCCATTAGGCTTCCTGCTCCAACCTCTTGTCTCAGCTGACCGTTATCAAGACTTCCTCAAAACAACCACTGAGGACTACAGGGTACTCTAGGTCAGTGTGGGTAATCAAGTTTTTGCAAGGGAAATTTCAAAGAAAATTGTGGCATTTATGCAAGTCCTGACACAGACACCTGCTACCAGTGGAGAAACAGGGACAGACAGGTGGGATGAAAACAGACCCTACTTACTGTGCTGTAGAGGTAAGGTCCCCATGTCAGGACAGAGTCTGCAGAAGGAAAACAGCACAGTAAAAAAACAAACGAAATTGACATCTGCTTAGCCCAGCAGTTTTCCCTACTGCAGCTGCTATAAAACCTCTGCAGTCAGGTAAACTATGGCCAAGCTAGCTGAGAGTCTGTGACTTTGACCTGGACCAATGTAATGTGACATTTCTACACAGGTAAGCCTTTCTTTGGGTAAATCCAACAACACACAAGCAAGGGGAATTATCTAGAAACTGAGCCTAAATGCTTCCAAGAGCAAGTTTGGCAAAATGCCTAAAAAAATAAATCATGCACCATTTTGCAAATAAGAGAATGCAGTAGTAGAATAATTGTCAGACACCAACCTAGAGGTGAGATCCAGGAATCTCCCAAGGCTACTCCAGCAAAGTTGCACTTAATATCTCCAGAAGAAATGGCCTGTACGTCATCATAAAAGAGTTACATAAGAAACAATTTTGTTAGCATGGGAAATTCAGTAAAAAACATATAATGGACCAACTGGCCTGGAACAGAAATCAAGGACAGGTGATGACTCACGAGACAACAAACAGGAAGTAGCCCCAAACCACACCACAGATAATGTTCCTATTTTTATCATATACAAACAACCAAAATAATTGATCAGGGGTACAACCAGACCTAATTAGCACTGTGTATGCTGGGTCATTACCTTGGTGAGCTCCAGCGAAATGGCTGCAGCCATTTTTCCACCGTAAGACTCAGAAAATATGTAAAAGGGAATATCCTGTAGGCACAAGAAAAAATGCACAGCAAATTACAACCAATGAGTTGGAGTACTGAAGTGACTTGTCACAGGGAGGAAGCAATGGAGGGGGGGGATGAAAGAGAGAGAGAGAGAAAATAAAAGAAGAAAAAAAAAAAGAATGCCCTCAGCAGACTACCTGGAATTCTTCCCTTTGGGAGAAGAACTTCGTAAGCAGCACTAGCATGTCAGATGCCACGCCAGCTACATCCTTTGTGAGAGCATCACGGGTATCTGTGTAGCTGTAGCCAGTGCCCACAGGGTTATCCACAAACAAAACGCTAGCAGCCTGAATCTAAACATAACAAACACAGTTGACAAGAGACTCATAAGTACAGATAACTTCTATTGCTTTATAAAAAGTAACAGCTCATTTACAGACTTTATTGGCAAATGGCTCCATGTTGGCCCAGATGTGAATGTGTGCAAAGTTACTGGGAAGTTCTGGAATTATATAGGGATCACAAAACTTTTTGCAATAATGTCACTCAAACCACCTCAAGCCATTTCAAGAACAAGAGTTATTACTCCAAAGTGTGTTGTGTAACAAAGGGGAAAACAATTAGTACATATTCACCCAAGTAGTATCTCTCTCATCCAGCTCACGGTCAAGTGGTCCAATCTCTTCAAAGTTTCCAAAACCAGTACTAGATGCGCCAGGTCCACCCTGATTATTAAAAAAGGACATTTTGAATCCTAAGGTTGATACTTATTTAGAGTCACATTTAGCCTACTTGCATTTCTATAAAAAGCTAACAATATTAAGTATGATAAAGCCATGCAATTGGCTACTGTCAACAGCCATTTCAAAGCATAATAAAAGGTGAACATTTTCATGGACACTCGTTTGGTGACATGCAGCACTTGTTCCAAGGGGGAGCAGTATAGCATGTCACCAGATTAAAACTGTTCAGTTTGACTGAAAGACAATGGAAAGCTTTTAACAAATTTATTGTCCAAAATAAACTCACCTGAAGCCACATCACAAGCGGCAAATCTGTGTAACTGGTGCCAGGTTTATTGGCGTAGTACAGCCACCAGAACATGTGAGCCCCTTCCCGGACATCCACATAACCCCAAGACTCTTTGCCAACAGATACAGGACCCGCAAAACCTGAAAAGCATTCAAGTTAGGCTAACTTGCAGCTGCAACAAACCAGTCATTTGATACTTCAGAGAAATGTTAAACCAGGTAGAAACGGTTACTTTCGATTTCATTTCGCAAATCTCAGCATTCAGTCAAAATAATTTCGGTGCCCAAATTTGATTCCAGAGGGTTAAACGGTCTTTGACACAAATACACCTGCTATAAACGTTAAATATGTAGTTTAGCATGGTGTTGAAAGCCGACAAAACAATCAAAAGGAACAACAAACATTACGGAAACATCTGAAAGTAATTAGGCCTACCGCCATTAGTGGATAAAAAGACCGCCAGCAGAATAATCACGGCGCATGATGTTGGCCGCTCCATTGTCCGTTAAAAATTGCTTACAACTTACTGTAAGCTGCGTTTTTGAGACCAGATGGGCAAAACATATAGACACTGGTCATATGACTTTTCAGTCAGCTGACCAAACTGAGGAAGGCGGATAGACAGTAAGGAAAGGCGTAGATTCCACACGTGTTAACTTCCATGCCGACAGACGGCAGTAGTTAGTATTATAACCACAATTAAACTTTGCCAGTGTATCTTCTAACAACAATGGCTGCCTCTAGTCTCAATGTGGTTCGAGTGAGGCTACATTTCGATTATCCTCCTCCTGCCTTATCCACCTGTCGTATGTGTTGGTTGCTTATTGATCTTAACAAATGCAGGGTTGTTGCAGATTTGGTCAGCGTCATCAGGGAAAAGTTTGACTACAGTCGCAAGACTTGCTTAGACCTATTCATTGAAGACTGCTACCTTCCACCTTCAGAAAGCATCTACGTCGTTCGGGATAATGACAGTATAAGGTAACGCCAGCCAGCGAATGAGCTCAGTTCACATAGGTCTATGAATCAGACGTATACAGAACTTGAAGCCAGCAGCTTGAAGCTTATCTGTCTGTCTTTTGCTAAACTGTTAGTGCATGAGAATGGAAACTAGCCTTCCTATGGCTATTGGTATTTTCTAAACATGTCTTTTTGATTACAGGGTGAAAGCTGAAAGTCTAGCATATCAGAATGGGACAGAATCAGAGACATCCAAATCAAGTAAAGTTAAGAAGAGAAGGAGGGAAACAGAAGAACAAGAGCTGCAGGGTGAACAGAGTAACATTAGCGCTTTGAAAAAGAGAAAGTCAACAGAAGCAGGTCAGGAAATCCAGTTGGGTGTGAAAGAGAATGTCAAGAAAAAGAAGAAAAGTAAAAAGAGAAAAAGGAAAGAGGAGCTTGCTGGTGAGAAGCAGACAGAGACAGCCAATAAGACCCCTACAGCTTCAGCGACCAAACCTCAGCCAGAAAAATCCAGTAAAAGACCGCAACCCTCTACCTCCACTTGTAATGGAAAACCTGTTGCTAGGAAACCACAAGAAACATCTTCAGACTCCAGCGAAAGCAGTGAGGAAGAGCCTTCAAAGAGGACCACTCAGCATCCTAAACCACAGAGGAAGGTAAGCAGCAATACAGGTCCTGTCAGTAAGCCTGGCTCCACCACAAAACACAAGGACAACTCATCATCATCAGACTCGGACACTGACTCCGACACTGTTCAGCCACCCGCTAAAAAGCCAACCCCAGCCAAATCCCTACCCGCTAAACCTAAACCTAGCCCTGCAAACGCAGCTGTGAACACAAAGCCCAAACATCCCCCCTCCAAAAAGCAGGCACAGAGCTCTTCTTCAGACTCCGACTCTGACTCCTCAAGCAGTGCAGAGAGGCCTCCTCCCAAGCGGACCTCCGTTAGGATACCTCCACCTGTGCCCTCATCCAACCCCAAGGCTTCAACTTCTGCTTCTGTCTCTGCTGCTGCCTTTGCAGGCAGCTCCAAGAAACCTTCGGCTAAAACAGCTGAGACTTCCTCAGACTCTGACTCTTCTTCTAGTTTGGAGAGGCCTCCTATCAAGAAGCCCTCTGCCCTGTGCACCCCAAAAGCCCCATCATCTACCCCCTGCACCCCAAAAGCCTCTTGTTCTGCTCCATCCTCAGCTCCTTCTGGTACTCCATTGGTTAAGCTAGCAGTGGAACAATCAGCTAAACCATCCTCGGACAGCAGTGAAGAGATCGAGTTGGTTATTAGGAAACCAGTCCTGAATGGTATGGGCCTAAGTGTGGCAGAGGTAGTGTCCTCCAGTCCCATTGTGGGGGCAGGCAGAGGCAAGGCGGACGGTAGAAGCCCAGGGAAAGGCATGGGTCGTGGGGAGGGAAGGTTTGCGCGGAGGGGGTCATGCAGTCGGGATAGAGGAAGAGGAAACGGACGTGGGAATGGAACACCTTGGAATAAAGGCTTCCGGTATGAATACAGCGATGAAGAGCAGAAAAGGAGAAGAAGATTTAATGACTCGCTGACCAACACCAGTTTGATTCTGCAGGTAAGTCATACATTACAACTGTCTGACAGTAACATGTACCCTACCTATTTAAATGCAAGTCTGTGCATTGTTACTTGTAAGTACTCAGTTATGGTTATATTTTTTGACTGGTGTCCACTTTGCCCCTACATCAGTTCAGATCAAACTTACTAAAATAGAGAAATCTATACAGGTGTGTAGTTCATTAATCACTGTGTCTGTGCTTTCTGGTGTTAAGCTTTTAACCTCAATGGTGTACTATAGAGCGTTGCGAGAGCAGCTGGCTGGCTTAAAGCAATCCGTGCTGGGAAGAAATGAGGCTTTTTCATTTAGCAAAAGTGTATGATGCTGCTTACATCATTGACTTTTGCCCAATGAAAAAAGTTCCATCCAGTTAACCAGCCAGCCAGCCAACCAGGCATGTTGAGCAAGCCCTGTGTAAAACATAAAAATGCTCATATGTAGGTAAAACTTCTTTATGCAACAGAATCCACCTGAGCCGGCTCCTACGCGGGACTATGATGTGTTCCCTCTGTTGGCTGCACCCCCAGCTGTTGGGCAGAAGATTGCATTTAAGGTACAGTAACTGGGGAGCTATTTCAGACCCAAAGCTTATGTCTGTGTAAACATCCTCTTGTGAGTTTCAGGCACCAATCCTCTCTATTCACTACATCACACCCTTGTGTTTTTAGTACTAAACATATAATTTGTTGCATTTTTATTAGGATTTCATAATCATTTATATTGCTGGTGGTTTGCTGGTGGTTTGTATGTAATTGTACTAATGCACTGCTTTCATTTTATACAGCTGCTGGAGCTGACTGAGAATTACTCTCCTGAGGTGTCGGATTACAAGGTAAAGCTGCATTGAGTTTCAAATATTTACATACTACAAGCCAGTGAGAGCTGCTATTAGATAATTTGGTGATGCTCAGTCACAGTTACCCAGCCAGTGCTTATTTGTGTGAATAGTGAGATATCTTTTCAAATCCACATAGTTCTGGGAGCTAGTTTTGATGAAATCAGTATGGTCTTTTACTAACAACATACTGTATCTGGTTTATCATTTTTCAGTTTCTCTGAGATGCTAAACATTTCTTGTGCGATTTGATTTGTTCATGTAGGACACCTAACATTTGTTTTGTTTTAAAAATATGCAAATTCAGAGTCCTTTATAACCCATTTAATAGCAGTTGATGTAAATAATTTGGATACGGATATCTATACTCTGGGCATTTATGGATATCTATATTCTGTGCTCTCTCTCTTTCTCTTTCTTTCTACCTCTCCCTTCCTCTCTCTCTCCTCCCTTCTCTTACTCTCCTTTCTACACCAGGAAGGAAAGATCACCGGATTCAATGTCACAACCAGCATGGTAGAACTAGAACTACTGTCCACACCTAAAGGTACAGACTTCCATAACTGACAACCAGCTGGTGGTGCCACATACTGTTCAGTTTTAAGTTTATTTTGGGGGGATTTTCACCTTTAATCAGACAGGGGCGCATTTCCCAAAACCATTGTTGCAGACCGAGTTAGCAACCTTGCAATACATTTGCCCAGTGACAACAAGCTAAGTTGCTAACTGGTTAGCAATGATAGTTTTGGGAAACCCTCTTCAGGACAGTAGAGAATGATAGGAAATGAGTGTGTGAGAGAGATGAGGAAGTCGGGTCGGAACCGAACCATGGCACACTAACACATGCCATACACTATTCAGTTGAGCCAGTCAAATGCACTGTAACAAGTTTGTTCTCTTGTTTGTTTAGTTCCTTTGGAACCAGGCAAGTTTGACCTGGTGTATGAAAAACCTGATGGTTCCGCAGTGGTGGAATACGCTGTGACTCAAGGATCCCAGGTATACATTGATTATTCCTCAGTCGCTATTTCTAATATTCTGGACATTGAACATTTTCCTGAATCAGTGATCGGGATGGCTGATTTTGTTTTTTTTTAATCCTAGTGGACAAGATGGACCAGTAGAGATTCTGTTTCAATCTATTCTGGCCCATATAGAAACTTACACACAGGCATGTTTTTATAGCGTTAAAGGTTTGGTGTTGCCATTTAAACTTAGTGCTGTGTATTCTGCCGGTTCAGCATTCAGTGGGACGTTTGCTCTACACATCACTGTTGCAGTTGAGCTAAAGCTTACTCTTTTGTCAGTTGTCTGCAGAGTTTAACCCCTCTCCCCCATTATACAAATGGGGCTCCAGGATGATCCCCTCTCTAATTGTTGTGAGTTGAAAGCGGTCGGTGCTTTGTGCACTTCGCAGCTAGCTTTGTAGCCTTGTGTGTGTGTGTGTGTTTGTGTGCGGCGTGCTGAAAGGCTATGGTGTTTGCTGCCCTGTGCTGTG
Source organism: Tenualosa thibaudeaui (assembly GCA_027481765.1). Taxonomy (NCBI): domain Eukaryota; kingdom Metazoa; phylum Chordata; class Actinopteri; order Clupeiformes; family Clupeidae; genus Tenualosa; species Tenualosa thibaudeaui. The sequence continues at coordinate 12,104,441 of JAIFZK010000024.1, forward strand.
TTGTCTGATGCAATGTCTGTTGTGCAGCTGACCGAGCGTTGGGATTCCCTGCTGGAGCCACGGCTCATTGTGGAAAATGTGGGATGAGGCTTCTTCACGCTGCGGAAAACTGAAGACACAGTAAGACAGGAAGCGCAAAGTGAACATCTCAACCTTTGGTTTTATTGTTTAATCTTTCAAACTGTTTATATTTGACTGTTTCAGATGTGAAATTGAATTGACTTATCCTGATAAAGGATATGATTTTAATATTTTCTATGTTTATGTCAACTATGAAGCCTGAATAAATAAATATGCTTTATAAAAAAGTGGTAATAATTTGACTACAGAGATACAGAGGACCAACCTATCTTTAAAGCTACACTGGAGTTCTAAACACTAACACAAACACTTTCCTGAGCCCTATTGCTACTATTAAATGCTAATTGATATTTGACAAAACAACCTGCAATGTCATGTTGTAATATTTTTTGTGGTAGTTTTCAACCCTCCATACAGAACTGCACAGATGGCTAGTGGTAATAATGACTGACTGGCTGAATGACTATATGCCATTCAAATTAATGTGGAGATCTTACCAAAATTAATTGTCCGATTAATAGGATAGGCCGACCTCAAAGTGTCAAAAAGTTGCATGTTGCTTTAAATCAGGATGATAAATGCCAAATTATAAATTGTGAGATATAGTTATGTAATTTTGTCATGATTAATGAAACATCACATATAGTGCTTGGAGATTCATTGATGATTAATTCTCACAGGTCGTTGTGTTCCTCCTCCAACACGAAACCTAGTAATAGACTACGTCACAAGTGTGAAAAACATGTTGAAGAAACTCTTGAGAAAACAAGTATGGATTATTCATAATATCTTCATATGCAGTGGGAGGGACCTTGTGTGATGGGTGTTAAATTATTGTTGATCCGCGTTTTAATAAGAAAAACCCGCAAGACTGAAATTATTAACACGTATTTACTATTATATATCTCGGGGATAATAAATAAAGCTATACATTGTACGTAGGGGTGTTGATTGTATTTGTCGACTTCCCCGTATCACCCACTCAATGGTCCTTTCCGTTCATCCAGTGATGCTGCTGATGTCACCGTTGCGCGCTGAGAAGCGAAGCAGCGAGCGCTGGTGATGATGGCGCCTATCGCACGGATTCCGTTGGAGTGCTTGTGATTTTTCTTGTCTTAAATAACTCAAGCACAACAATGGACGGCAATGTCTTCCCTGACCAGGAACAGTTGCTGGGGTTTCTGAAAAAGCTGAAAGAAGTATTTGATGTTTGTGACGAGGATGCGGATGGCTACATTCGGGTTGAACACCTCGTAGACCTTGGTCTTCAGTTCGGGCAGGGGGATGAGGTAAGGTTCTCAGATCAAACTACTGTGTGGGTGCTGTAAATCATGTTAAGGATAAATGTCCAGTTGGAAATAAACATTTAGACAATTAGACATGAAATGAAAGGCATGTCTGTCCTAAGATAGGCATCACAAATAAAATAACATTATCGAGATCAACTTGCTGCTTTAGTTCTCATTAACAGGTTGTCATAATACTGGACAGCGAAACTAGTTGTCTTGATCTCGTTTACGCTTAGATGATGAGACCTTTTCTCCCAATCTTTAGCCATTTACTATGACAGCTACTGGCAATTTTAATGCTTAATCATGTGGCTCACCTTGGTGGTATAGCGTAGGATGCTGATCTCAATTCTCGGCCAGGGAAGGAGACTCTGGAGAGCGATTGCATAATATTATCGACAAGGATAGGCCCTGTAGGATGGATAAATGCAGCGCGTTTCTGTCCTACAGACCTTCTCACCATTGATGCATGACAACTTATTAAATACTTAATTGCAGGGATCAGGGAATGTAATGTCATTGCGCTGACAGAGTTAAATATACACAGTTCATGAAAATACTTTCAGAAATCAAATAGGGCCTAAAACGTCTGTTGTGCAACATCAGTGCTGAATGCTGTAGAATTTCCTCTACATTTCCACTGATTTTATGGCTTTATGTCTTATGTCTTTTTTTACTGGGAGCTAATCTAAAGTAGTCTACTTTAGATCTCATTAAACAAATTAATATCAGTAAAATAACTGATGTTCAGCTGAAATTAGGCTACATTCAGGCCTGAGTCCCTCATGAGCATGAAGCTCTCCATTGCATGTTTTGGTGACTGGTGAAAGCTTTGCTACTCTACTCTGTTTGAGCTTAAATAAGATGCTGCATATTGTTGTATATGTGTGAACCATGCAATTCTCTCATCACATAAATACTGTTAAAGGAACAAAAAAGTCCGCTTGTGTGTGTCTTTTAATAGAATAAAGCACAGTAATGCTTAATTTGAAGCACTTTTAGGGTTGTCTTAACAAGCTGCTGTCGTTGATGATTAGAAGGTGTCCTCCCCATTCTGCAAATGCACTGCAGCCTCTGTAATCAGCCAACGGAACACCCATTATTGAAAATTACTCTAAATTGGAGCCAAATAATAGCTTGAGCCTGTCAGCGCACTGTCATAAGTCCTCCCTGTGCTCCTGTTGACAGCCAGAACTGGCCCACATAATTAGGCGTTCTTGAGTGAGCACTTGATCGCTTGTTAAAATGCTGTGGAAGCAATGTATGTATTGTGGATGTTTATCAACAAATGTAAGTGGATGAAAATAGATTAAGTCTCTTTGAAGCCCCTATTTGTCACCAACTACAGTATCTTTTACAGTCATCACTTGTAACAGTGTTCATGGGGTCTATGCTCAAATCTATAGCATCCGCCACATATACTTACATAAAATTAGTCTGCTTGGTTGGTAATTTTGGTTTAGTAATTAAAGGCTCTGCCTCATTCTAGGCTAGAATTTAGCAGTACTGAGTGTCACGAAGGCATTCTAGGTCTTTACATCAGGTTTAAACAAGGACACAAAAAATCCTTATCTACCTCATGAGAAAGGAGGCTTGCAATATCTTTTTGGAGAATTCAATATTAATGCATGTAAATTGGTATCTGAAATTACAGATTGCTACATTGCTATATTGCAGCCCATAGTAACAAGTCCTCTCAACTAGAAGGTATTTTTTAGTTGTTTTAAAGGAGCTAGTCAGAGCTTTGGAGAAGTTGTTGATAATCAGCTTAATAGAATGCACATAATTTCCTAAAAGCACCTGCAATGTTTTGCTGTTGTATGCTAGATGAAGTTAGTGTGTCTGGAGTGTTTAAAATGACATTTAAATGTCATCGCAGATAGTAGTAATAGCATTGTAAGTGCTCTGCCAGTTTCTGTCTATGTGAATGCTATACTGTTGAATCCTCTACCCATGGCCTTTTTACACCCGCCTTTATACAAAGTGGTGTGTGCTGTAACCGTTTTCTGATGCACTGTGTCGCCGTGTGTGGTAATCTTGTCTGCCATGCAGAGCAGGTGGGCTCTCAGTGTGGCCAAAAGGGAGATTGAGAGAGAGAGAGAGAGGGATGGAACTAACCTACCCTCTCATCATCTCCTTTGTTCTTCATCCATCACAAGATCACGGCCATCATTGCTGTTGTGGTTCTAATGATGTGAACTAGGGCATCTGGTGGTGGCATTTTCAAAGCCACACACACACACTCACACACATGGACCAACAACGGACTTCTTTTCTCCTCCGCTTTTCTGTACTGTCCATCTAGCCAGGGCCTCTTTTGGTCTCTTGTTTGTTTGTTTTTATTTTGTTTCATGATTGCCCTCGTTTTCCCACTTGAAAACGTGACACGAATGCCTCGCGTCGTTAAGCATGCACGCTGGGTTTGACGGCGTAGGAATCTATAGGCGGACGGCGGGCACTAAAAATAACAGCAGATGCTGAGCGGAACGCTTCACCCGCTCTTGCGCCTACCGCGTTGCCATGGTTACACCTGCGTAACAAACTGCCTGTGGATGCTTAGGCTGTGTGTGGTCATTCAAAGGCTGGTGGACAGGGTAGGGGGTGGGTGGGTAGAGGGTGGGAAGGGGAAGCTGTCCCATCCCTGTGAAACATGACCAGTGAGATTCAGTGATTCAGATCAGGAGAGAAGAGATCCGTATTGTTTGGGGCCTCTGGTATCCAGGTCAGGCCAATGGAGAGAAAATGGGCTTGCCTGCCCGCCTGACTTACTGGTTAGTTACTTATGCTGAATCTAGTCTGACAGTACTGCTTGGGTGGCATGGCATCCAGTGTGTGTGTGTGTGAGTGTGTGTGTGAGAGAGAGAGCTCCGCTGATGTACTGTGTGTGATTCTGATCTGCTGTCTGGATACAATGTCTGACAACTGGTAATGGACCACTCTTCCCAGTGATAGTCTAAGTGTTGCGATAAATGCGCAAGGACAAGCTATTTAAAGGCCTTAAAAATGTAAATGCTTTCTTTCACAGCATGACCTAGGGTATGATTATGTATCTTTATTTGGCAAATTATCATGGTTTTCCTCCTTTCTATAGTAACCCTGAAAGAAGGTGCAAATACCCAGGAAACAACACCTCTGTAAACAATGGTGAATTGAAGTGCTGGTTGCTTAGTGTTCTGCAGCTTAAATCACATTTCTAATCAATTTATTTACTGTAACTATAGTCTTACACAGCAGAGGATCACAGCTAGATGCTTCTGGCTGCATGCTAAGCAGAACATAATAATGACAAGCTAACAGTTTTTTTTATGAACAGCACAGTTTTTGTGGCCAATTAGATTAAAATACCATACAAAGGCTTCGAAACAGCAACAGAATGAGAAGAAATTGTAGACATTGCATCAAAAACACCCCAGCACTGCGGGAGACATAGCACCTTTGAATAAACTGTCCTTGAGTATTTAGCTGACTGGTGATCCCAATACAACTCTACTGAGTTCTACTGATATCAGAAAATCAAAACAAAAAAGTTTTGATGTTTCTCCTGTTGAATGCAAATGTAACCTGCTTTATGCTGCATGGTTTAGCCCTGCACTCCCCTGGGCTTGACCCACAAATCACAGCACAATGGACTGCCCCCCCCCCCCCCAGTGTGCTTAAGGTGTTGGGAAGGAGGTTTACTAACATACCCTCAGCACAGCAATCGACCAACTGGTTGCATACGATCGCCCAAAGAAGCTGTCAGCCATCTAATCGAGCTGGAAGTGTTTCCTCTCTTCTGTACAGGTCTCTTGGTGTGGCTTCATGATTAATTTCAGGGAGCAGGATCTTCCTAATTAAGCTGATGACTGGGAAGATGGCCGTGTCCGAAATGTAATTGGTTCCAGTTAATGTGTTTGCCTAAATGCCACTGTGTGCGTCAGATGGTGGAACGTACAGTAATTAATGCAAAAGGACTGCAGAGTTGTTTTAAAATCCGTATTCAGGCAGAAACAAAGCTTACAGCATATGCCGCCCCCTTGAACGTAGCGCTCTAGAATCTTTGGTTGTTCCATTGACTTGCTCTACACCCTATACTACACACACTTTGTATAAGGAGGGCATTTGAATTCAGAAATTGACCATGCATTCGAAGTGCTAGCACTATTACCAGCAAAGACTGTAGAGTGCTAAGCTAAGCTATAGAATCTTTGATTACCAGCTCTGTTGCCTGGAGGCTCTGTACGAGAACCTGTTCAAGACCTTGCTGTTCAAATGTCTTGTACAGATGTTGATTTTCAATGCTTGCAACGATGCCAAAGAATAGATCGCCCCCTCTCTGAACTGGTTTTGACTGACTTGGCCATGCTGCGATTTATGCTGTTGTCGATTGTGGAATGGAAACTCAGTGGCTGGTATGTGAGCACACTGTGTTCTTCCAAGACCTTGTAATCAATACACTAACTCCCTCACTCACTCACTCAAGCCATGGCATTGGTCAGTGCATACGGCTGTGTGAGTGTGTGGCCAGTTAAAGTAGGTATGATGTAACCAGTAGTACAGGGACAGGCATAGAGATGTCTTTGGTGGCGGAGAGCCGTGGAATGATAGTAGGACCTTTGTGTGTTTGTGTGTGTTTGTGTGTTTGTGTGTGTGTGTGTGTGTGTGTGTGTGTGTGTGTGTTGGGGGGGGGGGGGGGTATTGGGTCCAGACTGTGAGTCATTGTATGCACGGTGTTGGGCACAAGGGATGCTGTGGCAACCAACTGTGGCAAACACCAATGGGAGGCAAGCTTTCACCAGACACTGAGATGCCAGTTGAACTGTGGTTTCTGGCTCATTCTCTCACATAGATGTGTATATAAACACTGATACATGTACACTCCCCCTCCGGCACACCAACATGGTAGGTCAGTAAAGTACTCACCCAAACACACTTATGTGCACACACACACACACAGACACACACACACACACACACACCCAAACAAAGCATTTCCCTTCTCTTAATTCTTTACCTCTTTCTCCTCTTCTACCTTTTAATCTCTTTCCTTCTCCATTTGTTCTAGTTGTGGCACACAGGAGTGTGTGATATGCAAGGGTGTTTGTGATGCGTGAGTGTGTGTGTGATGCGTGTGTGTGTGTGGGAACATGTGTCCCTGCAGAGCACAGACCCACCCCCTCCTCTGGGTTGTGTGCAGTGGCCTTGAGAGAGCTGGAAACATAGCGACAGAGAGTGATGGAGAGAGAGGAAGAGAGAGAGAACAATCCAGAGCAAGTTGAAGGGGAATAAACAAAAAGAATAATAAGGATGCTTAGAGTACATGCCAGTGCAAACACCACTCTTTATATAATTTGTTTACCCTGTTTTTTGATGTTTATTATATAATTTAGTGATAAGAAAACAAAAATAATATTGAAGAAAAAGAGGGAAAAAAATCTATAAAAACAAAAACTATATTCAAGTCTTTCACTGACTGCCAATCTGTTCTGCACATATTGCACAATATCTAGCTAATGCAGAATCGATGAAACACAGTAGATAAATGCCAGCCATTGGTTAGTGGTAGTGTCATCAGCAGCTGTACAGAGTTGAGTGACATTGAGCATATGGCATGTGAAACCTTCTGTGAGAGTCATGTTCACTTTGTGTTTCTGATGTCTCTCTTTTTTGCTATAGAGTTTCTGGGCTCTTGGTCACAGTGTCAGTCTATGGCTTTTGGCCCCCCTCTTTCTGGGCCCTTTGTCACAGTCTCAGACTGTGGCTTTTGTGCCCCCTCTCTGAAGCCAAACTGTTTTGTTATTTCTGTGCTCCTTATGGAGGCATGTGTGTGCTCCTCTCCTGAGCTCAAATCAGCCTCACTGACTGAGCTGCTATGCACCCCAGCCCCTTGTACGCACGCTTCCCCTAATCTGAGGGGCTGAAGCTGCCCTGCTCACTGCCTCCTGTCTCTGGCACCCATTCCATATAAGAGCCAATGTCAAGTGCAAGGATCCTCTGCTTCCTTCCTCCATTGGCAGGGCAGGTTGTGGCTTAGCAACCGCTGCTCTGCCTGGGCTGTGAATATTTCATTCCTGACGCTTATGTAACTTATCACAATGATAAATATTGAATAGATGGAAGATGTTGCAGTGCATGCTGGTCCAAGAAGACATGACCTCTGCCAAATTCAGACATTCTTCACCTCCCCCCATCTTTGTTTCTGCATCTCTTTCTCTCTCTCTCTCTCTGTCTTTCTGTCTCTTTAGCGGTGTGTCTTTTGTTTGTTTTGTTGTGTTTGAGATTTGAGAGTTTTGTTTATTACATTGGCAGGTCTGTTTGAATTTTTCTGCACGGACTGATGACTGTTGACAAATTGATCTGTTTACTGATGGTAGTGGTGCACGACTTTATACTGCTCCTGCCTGCAGTTCGAAGAGAGCTCACCGTGAACAAAAAGAATTATTAGGAGGAATGTAGTGAAGCATGACCATTTAAACACACACACAAAGGCGCGCACACACACACACACACACACACTATCATTATTATTATTATTATTATTATTATTGTTATTATTATTATTATTGTTCTACAATTGGACAACTCCTGTTGCCATTGCATAAAACACTGTAGATCACATGACATGACAATGGTGTGTGTGTTAGCTTGTGGATTTTGTTACAGAAAGCATTTGTTCCCTATTTACATCTGTGAGGATTTCTATTTCTTTTATTTCCCATCACATCTTTCACTCTTTCACTCCCTTATTGTCCTTCCACTGATCATTGCTGTCACAGACACAGTGTGCAGGTGGCATATACGTGAGCAGCACAAAAGCCAATCTCTCTCTACCATTTGTATTTGCTCCTGAAGCGCCATGTTGATTGGAATTGTTGTACTATATGGCTCTGCCTGTCTGAACTGCTAGCTTTGCTTCCCATTTAAATGCATGCATGCGCACACACACATGCACACCCACAAAAGCATATAGACATACACTCTTATGTCTGCATCCTTCCCTTAGCCCTGCATTTCTTGTAGTTATCAGCATCCTCTCTCTCCCTCTCCATTCTTTCCTCCTATCAGGCCTTTCTCTCTCTCACTCCCTCTCTCTTTCTTTCTCTCTCTCTGTTTATAAAACCCTCCACCTCATGTGGTGTATCAGCGTGTATGGTGCTCAGGTTGACACAGCCATGAGAGAGGGTGTGTGTGTGTGTGTGTAAATGTGTGTGTGTGTGAGTGTCTGTGTGTGTGTGTGTGTATATATGTGTGTGTGTGTAAATGTGTGTGTGTGTGTGTGTGTGTGTCTGTGTGTATATGTGTGTGTAAGTGTGTGTGTGTGTGTGTGTGTGTCTGTGTCTGTGTCTGTGTGTATATGTGTATGTGTGTGTGTGTGTGTGTGTGTGTGTGTGTGTGTGTGTGTGTGTGTGTGTGTGTGTGTGTGTGTGTGTGTGCATGTGTGTGTGTATGTGTGAGTGTGCATGTGTGTGTGTGTGTGTGTGTGTGTGTGTAAATGTGTGCGTGTGTGTGTCTGTGTGTATGCGTGTGTGTGTCTGTGTGTATATGTGTGTGTGTGTGTGTGTTTGTGCTGGGGGTATTGAACTCTGGCTGCCCTGCTCTGTATCTGTGCTGTTCTCATCTCCCCTAAATCCATGGGTGGCTTTTAACAACAGCAGCTTAATCAGCAGCCTTTGATCACGACACTCTTTCTCTCTCTCTCTCTCTCTCTCTCTCTGTTTGTTGTTCCGCTCTCCTTTCCATTCCTGACATTCTGTTTTCCATCTCTGTCTGTCTCTCGTTCTCTCTCTCTCTCTCTCGCTCTGTCTGTCTCGGTCTCTGTTGTTGTAGATTGCAGCTCCTTTCTCCTGTTTTTACCTCTCACACCTCTCTCTACTTGTGTGTATGTGTGTGTGTGCGCGTGTGTGTGTGTGTGTGTGTGTGCTTGCGCACGTGTGTGTGTGTGTGTGTATGTACGTGTGTGTAAATGTTCGCTGTCTCTCTCTACCTTTTCCCCACCTTTCATTCCATGGCTCAGATGCACTGTGCTTCCTCTGGCACATAGATGAGTCATCCTTCAACACTGAGGTTGGCCACAAACATGCCTATAGACCATTTCAAGAGTGTCTGATTATTAACGTTTTACACAGTTGTTCCCAAAACCTTTCTGGTTTAATGTCCCATATGTTATTGCAATGTAGTGGAAGTAGTTTGTTTTTGTTTACACCACTGAAACGGTCTATAATGATACTGTGACCTCCCCTGCACTCCATAGTGTTTAGTTCCCTGCCTCCTCTCTGAGACCTGATGAGCTCCATGCTGAATGTCTGATCTGTATTTAGCAAATGTGTGATCACCTGTGTGATGTGATGCCGTCTGTCTGGGTGTCTGGGATTTGAGGGGCGTGAGTGTGAACAAGTATGAGTGTGAGTATGAATTGCTAATGAACTTACTTGCTAATCAACAGGTTGCCGTGGATGGCAGGAAAGTTTAATTTAATGTGTGAGTGTTTGTTGTGAACAAGTGTGTTTATGTTACCATTACTGTGCTTTTTCTTTGTGTGTGTGTGTGTACATGGGTTTGGTACATGTATGGCTCTGCCTGAGTGTGTGTGTGTGTGTGTGTGTGTGTGTGTGCGCGTGTGTGTGTGTGTGTGTGTGTGTGTGTGTGTGTGTGTGTGTGTGTGTGTGTGTGTGTGTGTCATGGATTTGTTGTATGTATGGCTCTGCCTGTGTATTTGTGTGTGTGTGTGTGTCATGGGTGTGGTGCATGTATGGCTCTGCCTGTGTATGTGTGTGTCATGGGTTTGGTGCATGAATGGCTCTACCTGTGTGTGTGTGTGTGTGTGTGTGTGTGTGCATGTGCATTCCTAGGCCTATTTGACATGCTGTCATGATTTTGGTGCATCAGACCAAACTGTCTGCGTGTGTCATCAGATGACTGTCCACTTTACCACGGTTTCCCAGGGACACAGTGACACACACCTGTCAGTCGTCTGTGTCACATAACAGATCCTCTAGCGCTGAGTGACAGCTCACTCTCCTCTCTCCCTCATGAACACAAGTCTCCCCAGTCGTCTCCCAGACCATCAGCGGCTGTCTGCTTTGATCAGTGCTCTGTGTTGCTAGGTGCAGTCTGTGTTCTGTATTGATTGGCATAGACATCAAATGATAATCTCAGTCCCAGGTTCCTTTAAGTTTGAGGTTTATAAGTGTGGTCATATTTTTAGTTTTTTCTTTAGTTCTTTCTTCTTTTGTCGTTGGGTAATATAATTTTTTTCTTTTGCATGTTGAAACTCACATGTGACTTCTCCCTCTATTTATTTTTCCTTCTCCTTCTCTCACCTACTGTCTCTATCTCTGTCATTTTTCCTTCTTTCTCCCTCTACATTTCCACGTCTCTTTGTGTTGGACTGTTCTAAATAATTTCTCTCTGTAGTGATGCATAATGCATTGATGCTGTGGCATACATGAGTTCTTGCTCTAAGTCAGAGGGATGCCTCTGTGATTGGGGTTGACACAGCCTTGTTCCCTCTCACTCTGTGCCTCAATCCTCTTCTATTCATCTTGAGAATAGTCAGTTCGAATATGAATCCATGAATCACAGCATCAGATCTCTCTTTGTCAGTCAGGCCCCTTTGACATATGGTCAGCAGCATCATCCAGACCTTTCCTAATCATTGATCATGGCTTGACATGCAGCTGTATAGAACCTTGAACCATTTGTATTAACTTGACTAAATCAATAACTTTTTCATATTTTGGTCCAAAAAAAAAATGATTTTGCAATTTTTTTACTTGTGTTTTGTGCACTTTAAGTCAAAGTTGTCATATTTCCCCCTGCATACTAGTTGGTCTGGAGTGTATTTGACACGTTATATAATGAGGCATCATGTGGTCGCACATCCCACATGCAGATAAATATGCCATGTTCCCATCACTTGTTTGTTTGCATGTACCCTGAGTCATTCAGGCTGATTAATCATGAAGATTGCCAGGTTGTTTTATGCTGTTTGGCTTCCAAAAGCCATATTCAGCCCACGCAGCATGTCATCTGTTTTATCTGAACTATTACAACCACTGTGTGCGCTAGAGAGTGTGTGTGTGTGTGTGTGTGTGTGTGTGTGCGAAATGGGAGCTAGAATATTATGCTGAGTCTTCTCTCTCTCCTCCTGTCTCTCAGGTGAAGAAGTTTGCCAAGTATCTGGATCCGAACGCACATGGCAGGATCAACTTCAAAGATTTCTGCCACGGAGTGTTCGCCATCAAAGGTAAGCGAGTGGGTGTGTGGCTGGAGAGCCGTTTGCTTCGTGAACGTCGATTAATACACTTAATCTGCCGTCGTGGTTGGGATCAAAGCATTTCTAAACGCGTGTCAACAAGCTTACCAGCCTATGAATATTTATGCTTACAGCTAGTAGGAAAAAAGTCCTTGTCAGCCTCTTAGCAAATTCAAAGAAAGCCTCTACTGTACTGAGCACTACCACTGTGTGGGGGGTTTTACTGACAGGGTTCATTAGACATGTGTGTTTGTGTGTGTGTGTGTGTGTGTATGTGTGTATGTGCATGTGTGTGTGTGTGATAAGGATTTGGGGAGTGCAATCTTGTCTTCAGAAGACTGGTGTGTCTGTGGTGTGTGTATGGTGTGTTAGTCGGCAGTAAATTGCTGTGTCTCCAGGCAGTGAAAGCCATTGCAACTCACTTGTGGCCATTGTGTATGGGTTGAATGGTGCCTTCACAAGCCTACCTGTCTTTAGAATCACGCTGCACATTGGTGGTCAGGGAGACACACACTCTCTAAAGTGCAGTGGTACCTTAAAAGGACAACATATCTGTACAGTGACAAAGAGTACAGAAAAATGCTCGTGCCAGAACATGTCAAGTCTTCTTTAGCTCGTCAGCTAGCCAGTTCAGTAACAAAATCCACAATGTCAAACTTATCATGGTCCTGTATGAAATAACGGAGTTGGTAAGCGTAGGGGAAGAGAGGGCCAATTAAAAGATTGCTAAAGCTCTAGTGTGCTACCTGCTGTTTTAAGGAGTGTGGTTCTTCTGTAACGTTCTGTGCCAGACTTGGAGAACAGTCCACTGAACCCACATGAAAATGTTTTCATGAACACATGAACACTCACATGATTCTTACATTATTCTAATAGAACACTGAAAATTAATTTGAAGCCATGTAACATTGGATTACAATGAATATGTAGGTTATACCAAGACTAGTAGTATAGCGTAGCTTTACATGACAGACTATGGTTGCTGGCTGCCCAACAAAACAACAGTGCTGGAGGGCCTGATGTGAGCTTTGCCAGAGCAGGGCCAGATGAGGGCCAGAGCCATTACAGAGACTGAAGTTTATTGAGATACTAATCAACATATCACTGCAATCAACTTCAGCGCAGCATGATGCTTGATCTAAAATAGCCTCTGTGGAAAGAGAGAGTGAGAAAGAGAGAGAGAGAAATGGCGGTCTTGTAGATTACAGACAATAGCATACACAGACCCAGTGAGTGGCTAATTACAGCTATCTACAGATTCTGGATTAGCACTTGAAAAAATGGTAATCACACAGGCTGAGCTAGCTGTGCCCAGAGCTGTCACTCAAGCGGAAAAATCCCATAGCTCCAAAGAGGAAGATAAGGATGATGAAGACTGTGTGGTGAGGGTGGCATGTTCTAAAAAAAAGAAAGATGGAGAGAGAGAGAGAGGATTACTAAATGCCATGCGTGAATGTCACTGTGGATTTGTGTGCTAACTTCCCAGAGACAGCGGTGATTGGTTTTTATGGTTATGGTGATGATGCTCAGTAGATTAAACATTATGAATTGTGTGTCTGCCCCTCTCCCCATGAGTCACATTAAAATGCTAATTCACTTTCTCATCTGCTGGTCCTCATTCCCTCTCATTAAAGAACCCTACTTTGAGGAAACGAAACCTAAGGCATAATTTTCCCTTTGTCCCAATTCACAAACACATCCATACTTAGCAATAGACCTAGAGCTCAGTGGACTTTGTAATCAAACCAATAACACATTTTTATGTCCCAGAAACACAAACTTACAATGTTCTTTTGTGATGAAACTGATTATGTTCAGCTTTGTCTCGGCAAACCAAATCAACTATGAAAGCTGTTCTGCAGTGTTGTTTGTCCGTTGTTCGTATCCACAGAATTTAGTCTATTAATCATTGGAGACCCAAGCAAGAGAAGTGTGGTGTCTCATTTTCCTAAAACAAAAGATCCACGGCTGGTTGCTTTCAATGCCCAAACCCAGAGTCCGATGACCCGTTCCTTGTTTCCGGCCTTTTCCTATTCCGCTGCCAAATGCCTGAACTTTGAGAATCACCACCTCCTCTGTTCCCAACACTCATGCCAGTCTGCATGAAAGAACTTCATTGCAGCCATCTTCTCTCTTCTTTTTTCTAAATTTTAATTGTAAATAAACTTCAGGGGACATTTTAGCCTTTTGATTTAGGTTGGACAGAATAGCTAAAGGAAGGAGAGAGACCTATGTCCTCATTGGGTGCCTGGACTTCTCTATGGTAAAGGATGGTAATCAACAGACCCTTTCCCCTTCTTGTTATCCTCTTGCTTCCAGTATATGTGGCTCAGGACTGTAGTGTATAGGCAGCTAAAAATGAAGAAGGTGGGATGTGAGTGACTGAGTGGCTGAGTGACAATGAGTGTGCAATATGATGTTGGCACACAGTCACAGCTCCCAAACACTGGATTAGTCAGGCCTGTGTTCTAGTGGGAGTGGTACACATGGCTGATGCAAGTCGGAGGTTGGCAGGGGGTCCTGGCAGGGTGGAAGCAGCTCCAGAGTGTGGGGGAGGAGAGTGGAGGAAGAGGAGGAGGAGAGTGTACTGAGGGAGGGAGACAGGGTGTGTGTGTGTGTGTGTGTCTGGTGGGGGGGTCGGAGTGGGTATTGCCAGGTGGCCAGGAGCGGAGAGGGAGCGGGCAAAGTGCCTAGAGAGCTGCGTGGTGTTCAGCAGGTCTGCCATAACCTCCAGTGACCTCCTCGCCCAAGGGAGCCAAGAGAGATGCAGGGAAACAGAGGGATGGTGTCCACTCAGTCAGTTGTGAAACACACTGCATATGCCACAGTTACATCTCACTTAGTAATGACACTTAGTGGATACTCCATCATCAACACCTTCTCAGGCATTGCTCTTCATCAGCCTTATCCATGTCATTATCAATATATTTATCTTACATAGGCTACTCATTTTCACCATCACCATCATCTCATTGCTGTTACTGTAATCAGCTGGGCAAAGATTTAAATTCTTAAAATCTTTGTTTTATTATTTTATTTCTTTGCAATATAAGACATATGGAAAGTTCTTTTTGGCTTGCTTTTCCTAGCTTGTCACAAGTCTAGTGTTTATCCACCTGTATGTCTATCTGTGTGTGTGTGTGTGTGTGTGTTTTAGTGAGAGACAGAGAGAGGCAGAGAGACAGAAAGTGCAAGATGGGACAGCCTTTTTTGCACCAGTAACTTCCCTGCTGTGGTTGTGTACCCTGGCGGAATGTTCTGTGAAGCAAATGGAACACTGGCCCACTTGGGAAGGTCACGTGATCGCTAAAGTGGTGGTGTGAGCTTGCACCCTAGCTCTCCCTCCCTCCCTCCCTCTCTCTCTCTCTCCCTCTCTCTCTCTCACCCTCTCTCTCTCTCTCTCTCTTTCTTTGTTTATTTCTGGAGCTGTGAGTAGAGCCATGTTTTTGCTCCACATGCATTCCTCCCATAAATGTCTCCCAGAGCATCACTTATTCATGAAGTTTCTCTTACCAAGGCAGATAGCACAGCCATACGTGAGGTTGTATGCCTCTGTTTCTGTGTGTGTGTACAAATAAAGCTCAGGGACATGGGGGATGAGTCCATAATGGTTGTTTTGAACAGTATGCAACCTCTTGTACTGTTAGGCAAGTTAGGTGAGTGCTATCTAAAGTAGGCCTCTACTACCAAAAGTAGTTTACACTCGATTTGGATGAACTCGGTTAAAGCTTTTTAAAGTAGAGTGTATTTATGTCATGAACCAAAAATGATGGAGACCACTGATGGTGTGAATTAGGCCACACAGAGTTTACACTCGATTTGGATGAACTCGGTTAAAGCTTTTTAAAGTAGAGTGTATGGTGTGATGGTGTGAATTAGGCCATCTCCTCTCAGCGTTGCTGAGTACTCTGATAATGGGGGAGTTGCACTTGCTCTTGTCCAGGTTTTCTGGACCTTTCTTTTGCCACCACATCCACAGCCACGTCCCACCAGGGTTGAGCACAGCATTTATCTATGACAAGCAGCAGCCATGGCTCAAAATGACACCAGCAGCCGTTCATCTTGCTCAGTGCAAATGAAGATAAAGTGGCAGGAGAAGCTGCTTTGCCCTTGCACCTTGTCTCCCCCCCTTGGCTTTAGGATGGACACACATAGGGGCAGGATCTATAGATAGCCCCGAATATTAGTATGGTGTGTGCACATTTCTTCAGCTTGGTTCCTGTAATTTTTGGCTTCTATGTAATACCAAAAAAGCTGATCGAGAAATCATCAAATTGAATTAAATGTCTGAATTAAGCAAGTTATCCAATAAAATTCTGAAGTGTGAAATGCATAAAGGGTGATAAACGATCATCACTCTGTTTAATCAGCAATACATTGCATATGCCGTAATCATTAAAAAGTTATTTGTTATCTGTTTTCCAGTGCAGTTTAGTTGTTTCAACTGCCTATGCATCTTCTAAGTTGCAATCTAACGACCCATTTAAATCCATAAATGTGTTACTGCAGTTGTTAAATGTTTGTGATTCATATGATAAGAGTTGTTTTCAGCTTGCTTGATAATGTTCTGATTGTGTGTTCTTTTAGGCTGTGAGGAGATCTTGAAAACAGCCCTGGGGACGCCGCATGTCGACTCACACCCATATGAGACAGACAATGGCTACTTCTACCAGGTAAGGCAGGGGTGTGGTCACCAGACAACCTCCATTGTCCAGGGGTCATAGGGCATGAGTCAGTTGGGAAAAGCAGTGTCTGTGTGTGTGTGTGTGTCTACAAGATAGATGTGCATGTGTGTTTGTTTATTTGACACAGAGCATTTCTGTATGTTGACTGCAAGTGTGCTGTTTATGCTCGCTCGTCTACACAAACACACGCACACACAAACACATGCACACACACACACACACGTGTCATGTGCATAATGGTTGTTGACCGTACACACTGGTACTAATGAGGAAAAATGCCTGAAGGGTGCCTGTCCCACCCCTCCAAACACATACTCACACACACACACACACACACACACACACACACACACACACACACACACACACACACTCCCACTCCCAGCACTCCCAGTGTCCCCAATAAAGATGGCTGGGTTTTGTCAGAGATTAGTAATGGCCAGTGATTCAGCTATTGTGTGTGGAACAACTGAGGACTGTGTGCCTGAAATGGAATGTGGCTAAAATGGTGTGGTGTGTGTGTGTGTGTGTGTGTGTGTGTGTGTGTGTGTGTGTGTGTGTGTGTGCGGGAAGGGAAGCTCACGCTTTGGAAATCAGTCTGTTGAGCGCAGTAGTACTATTAAAGAGTTGGGGGATTTATTTGTCCAGGGATATTTTTTGATACAGTCACTTCTCTGTTTTTGTTTCTGCCCATTCTGTAAGATCTCTGGAGTGGAACACAGAATCATAACACTGTAGACTTTTACAGGTGTGTGTGTGTGTGTGTTTGTTTGCAACAGCAGAGTACATAACTGAATGTAGGGAATCTGGCACAGCATGGTCAAGTGTGTGTGTATGTGTGTGTGTGTGTGTATGTGTGCGTGTGTGTGTGTATGTGTGTGTGTGTGTGTGTGTGTGTGTGTGTGTGTGTGTGTGTGTGTAGGTGTGTCTGTATATGTGTATGAACTGTGTTCACATGCATACCCAAACAGTCTGAGTTGTTCTTACTCTTGGCTTGTTTCTCTGTGTTGCGTGCATTTTGAGACTGTGTTGCGTGCATTTTCACGTTTTCCACACAGTCCTATATGGTAAGCTAACTATTATCTACACAGTTAGCTAACTCTTATCTACACAGTAAGCTAACTCTTATCTACACAGTAAGCCAACTCTTATCTTCACACAGGCTATGATGCAGTATTGAAAAAAAAATAAAATTGATGAGTCCAGTGGTTACAGATGGTTATCTGTGTGTGTGTGTGTGTGTGTGTGTGTGTGTTTGTCTGTGTGTTATGCAGAACTTCAACTCAATTGAACTGGGTGGTGCAATAACAGCTGTTGGGCTGTAGTCCACCTTGGGAAGGAGATAGAAGTAGTAATTTAAAAGTACGATTTCTAAATTTTCACATTATACTATATGTCTGTACAAAGAGAATCTCTCTCTCTCTTCCTCTCTCTCTCTCCCTTTCTCTCTTGCTTGTGTGTGTGTGTGTGTGTGTGTGCTTGTATGAGAGAGTGTGTGTGTATGAGTGTGTGTGTGTGTGCCTGTGTGCGTGTATGAGAGAGTGTGTGTGTGTGTGCGTGTGTGCGTGTATGAGAGAGTGTGTGTGTATGAGTGTGTGTGCGTGTATGAGAGAGTGTGTGTGTATGAGTGTGTGTGTGTGTGCCTGTGTGCGTGTATGAGAGAGTGTGTATGTATGAGTGTGTGTGTGTGTATGAGAGAGTGTGTGTGTATGAGTGTGTGTGTGTGTGCGTGTATGAGAGAGTGTGTGTGTATGAGTGTGTGTGTGTGTATGAGAGAGTGTGTGTGTATGAGTGTGTGTGGGTGTGTGTGTGTGCGTGTATGAGAGAGTGTGTGTGTGCGTGTATGAGAGAGTGTGTGTGTATGAGTGTGTGTGTGCGTGTACGAGAGAGTGTGTGTATGAGTGTGTGTGTGTGTGTGTGTGTGTGTGTGTGTGCGTGTACGAGAGAGTGTGTGTGTATGAGTGTGTGTGTGTGTGTGTGCGTGTATGACAGAGTGTGTGTGTATGAGTGTGTGTGTGTGTTTGTGTGCGTGTATGAGAGAGTTTGTGTGTATGAGTGTGTGTGTGCGTGTATGAGAGAGTGTGTGTGTATGAGTGTGTGTGTGTGTGTGTGTGTGCGTGTACGCGAGAGTGTGTGTGTGTGTGTGTGCGTGTACGAGAGAGTGTGTGTGTATGAGTGTGTGTGTGTGCCTGTGTGCGCGGCTGCACAAGTGTATCTGAGATTCTTGTCTGATGCAGGTGTTTCATTTCCTTCTGCCCTTCTGGGAGAGTTCTTCCCTCCGCTCCGCCCATTGTGAAGGAATTACTGAGGCTCTTGAACCCTGCAGGCCTTGCTGAAATAACATAACAGCCATGCAATACATTCTCCCCTGAAATCATGACATTTTATGAATAGCGTTATAAAATGTCAACTTAGGTTGGGATAGCAATGTCCTCTGGAGCAGTCTGTCTGACATCTGCTGGCATTCACACAGAGTGATTGATGGCTCGTGTCCACAACCTGTGTGACTAATGTACTGTACGTCTCTGCACCCTGAGAGATTACCATATTGACTGCAATACACTGCAATTGACTGAAGATAACCTCACATATGGGGGCGGGGCATATAGAGGAGCGTACACACATGTACTATGACATCAACAATCCTGTTTTTTTCTGCACAACACACACTGCCTGATGCTTATGCATTTATTCATTTATATGTGTGTGCGTGTGTGTATGTGCATTTATTGTTCCATTCTTCTAGAGCCTGTGTATGAACTTCACCTGTGTGTGTGTGTGTGTGTGGTGTGTGTATATTTCTGAGTGTGTGTACCTGTGTGAGTGTGTTCATAAACTGGGAGAGAAGGAAGTTTAATCTTTGAGATTGCTCCTCCATGTTGCTGTCAGTCCTGCTCACTCTCTCATTGGGTGCCTGCTCTATTCTTCCTCCCTCGGTCCCTTCATCCCTTTGTCCCTCTAACTCTCAGCACTGAGGCCCTAGGAAGCAAGAGGCCCTTTGTCTCACCGAGTGCTTTAACGGCCAGTGTCAGCAGGTTGAGCTTGAGCCATGTGTTTTAGCCTCAGCAGAATGCAAATGTTTAAGTTGCCTTTGAGTGATGAGCCTTTAAGGAGAGTTACGTAATATCTGCCACCACACAGCCGTAGTGAAGAGCACGGTCTCTGATTGGTTGGCTCTGGCCGAAGAAGACGATACGCATTAGAGTGTTGTCATAATACTGACAACTTTACTGATATAATACCATAAACATTCAATTTAAAATTCTTTCTTTTTTAACTAACAAACTCTTTTTTAAAAATAAAAAATGATGTCGTTCTTAAAGTATCTGTACAAACTGGGATATTTTATTTTTTATTTCTGAGGTTTTGCAATAGCTCTCTAGTATCTGGGCAACGTGCAACACTGGTTCATCATCACTCTGCAGTGTCACAGATACGACTTTGTTTTTCTGTCTACAGAGGTTGAACAGTCCCTCACGTGCAAGATGGGTTGGTTTCACACCAACAGATCAATCTCACCTGATTGATTGGGCAGAGTCTGTCAGGACGGGATGGTCCTCCCATCCCCTGGGGATAGTGTGTACAGGGGACATCAGACTACTGGCAAAAGACCTGTTTTGATTTTGCTACTGTCAGAGCTAAGACAATATACAGCAAGGGGGGGTCCGTTTCTTGCCAACTCCAAACATAGCCACCACATCCACACGCTTTTGAAGCGACAACCAGCTGAGCCATTTTTGGTTTCGGTCACATCTGTTAGCACAGTTGATCTACCAGCTGCCCTTGTTTGGTGTGTTTGCCAACAGCAGGGCTACTTAGTTTTTGACAAAGCTCCATAATCCTTTTTTTAAAATATACAATCTACAGTGAGTGTGAATAAACACAAGAATGGATTATTTTTATTTTATACAGTTTGCTTTTTGCATAAAAGCTCCTCTCGAGAGTAAAATATACAGTTTAGGAGACTTACTGAGTGGGTTTACGTCAGTCTTCATGATTGAGTGCGTATGGCTAGCCTGCCGTTCAGGGCCATTTGGTTTTAGGACTCCTCACTCATCTCATTTTATGGTACAATTGGCTGAAATGCAGGACCAGTGGAGAGATTTGAAAGTGCATAAAAAAAACTTATGGTGATAAATGACACCCTGTGTTTGTTGTGGCTCCCAAACTTTGAACTGTACAGAGGACCCTGAGCCTCATGGAGCGCTTGCTATAAGTAAAATTTTTGCATAATTTAACAAAATGCTGCACAAAATGCAAAACACATATTACACGGCACACAACAATGTAGTGAGCTGGATAGAAAATAGTCTGAGTGAAAGATCTCTTTCCATGTTATTTTATGCTGGGGAGAGCTGGCAACCCATTCACATACCCCCTAGAATTGATCCAAGTACCCCCAGTTTATATTATTTCAAATATATATCCAAGTATATTCAAGTCTACCCCAGTTTATATTATTTCAAATTCAAACTGTTCTAATCTGGTGCTGTATCCTTTCCATAGATGGCGTACTTGCACTGTGCACCACAGAATGCCTGTATATGACATTTTATGTCTTTGTCAGTAGGGGGAGATAATAAACAAGAAATGTTTCCCTCAACAGAGCACCACAAACCAGGGTGCTTCTTGCCAAGTTATGCAGTTATTTCCCAGTTGGCTTGCTGAAATATAGACATTTTAACGACTGTGGTCATACTAGCCCAAATATTTTTAAGAACTGAGGTCTGCATTCTACCATAAATATACCCAATGTCAACCAACCGGTGTTCTGAGAAATGGTTTATGTGCAGTTTGGCACTTGCCACGTGGCGGCCATTGTTTAAAGCATGGTTTTAATCTTTGTCCATAAATAAATAAAGGCTAAAATAGACCCGTGTTGAATTCTTGTTTGGTGAGAGGCTAAACAGAAGGCCAAAAGTGGCTTGTGCTCACTAATAGCTAATTTTCTGCTCTGTGTGTTTGGACCATGTGGACGGTTGTGTCTGTAATATTGAAATGACCAATGGGCTTCAGAGACAGTGACCAATGGGCTTCAGAGACAGTGACCAATGGGCTTCAGAGACAGTGACCAATGGGCTTCAGAGACAGTGGCCATTTATGGTTAATTTTGTGGACGGTATAATTACATTAAGATGAAAAAAGATGAATGGTTGAAGGAGTAATAGAGTGTGCAAGAGAAAGAAAGATAGACTGGAAAGAGAAAGAGAGAGAGAGAGGGAGAAAGAGAGAATGTTGGGTCTAGGCAGCCTCAGGCCTGTCATTTACTTTGAAATGAGTTGTATATCACAGAAGCAACTTTAATGGTCAAAACTTTTTAACTTGCTCCCAGTGGTAATTAAACTAGTGCGACGTCGGGTGCTGCTACCGCTTCTCCTCATCATCATCGTCATCATCAGCAACCGGAGGAAGAACAGAGGGGAGTGAGTCTGATGAGAATGAGCCAATAATGAGACAACTTAGCCTGGGGAGGGCAGGTCATTACCTCAAATCAAGCTGAGAAAAAAAAAAAGATTTTGTTTTGCTGTGTCCTCTCTCTAGAACCCAAGCAACAACAGCAAAAAACGCTGTTTTCAATAGAGTTTGCCTGTTGCCGTTTCAATTTCCAACAGCAAAGGGAGAAAGATATGACACAACAAAAACACACGCACACACACGGACAGTGACATAGTGGAGGGTGCCCTGCCCTCATCATTCTTTTCTCTCCTCTCCTCTCCTCATTCCTCCTCTTCCCTCGACACTTCACTCCTCTCCTGTCCTCTCTTCTCCTCTCCTCTCCTCTGCTTTCTTAAAGAGTTGTGCTGTTTTTGGACTCATGTTGGTTTTGAATTATTTTGAACTCAGCTTTTGCATGCTGCATGCACTGTGTTTACTCTAATGCAGCATTCACAAATGGAAGTGATATGCTGTTGACTAGCTAGCCTGGGTTTGCTAGTTGGTTTGCATGCTAACATGCCCCTCAGTTTCCTCCCCTTAAGCCTTGTCTTCTCAAACCACTTGTCTCCTCAAATTGTCACCTCCTCAAACCTCTCCCCCCCTTTTCAGACCGTTTGTATTCTCCCATCACCCCTCATCTCCTTCTCTAGTCCTCCGTCTCATCTCCTCACCACTTGTCTTCTTCTTTAACCCCCCGTCTCCTTTCCTCACCCCTTGTCTCCTTCTCTAACCCCTCATTGCACTTTCTAACCCCATGTCGCCTTTCCTCATGCCTCGTCTCCCTCTCTAACCCCTTGTCTCCTCACCCCTCATCTCCTTCACTAACCCCTCGTCTCATCTCCTCCTCCATAGTCCTCCTGTCTCGTCCTCTCAGGAGGGTAATGTGTCAGGCTGTCATCTCCTGTTCTTGTTGGCATTGTAAAGGCCTGTGCTTATGACATGCTCAAGCCCCTTCAGCAGTACTGTGTTAGCAGCCTGACGAATCACCCGTTCTCACCAAGACTGAGAGGGCAATGACTCATGTTTGGTTCTATCACTGTTTGGGCCTGGACACAGAGCAAAGTGATTTCAGTCTAAACATTTTATTACATGAGCTTGAAATTTTAATGCATGCTTTATGCACTAAATCTGGTTTAGTGAGGTTGTGATGCTCAATCATTTCCACTGCACTGTATATACTACTCATAATTTTACCTTTCCTCTGTTGTTTCTACTATATCACATCTTTGGGTAAATAAGGCATCATAGTCTTATCAAAGATTGATTAGATTGTGTAAGGTTAGGCAAGAGCAACAGGGGCAAGGAAAAACTCCCTTGTGGTAGAGGTTCTAGGAAGAAACCTCGGGCAGATCCATGACTCAAGGGGACAACCCAACTGCCAGGGGTCATGCAGGAAAAAGTCAGTAGTTACCATGATGAAGTGCAATCTGTCCATGATTTTAGCTGAGTATCATTATAATTCCAAAATACTATCCCACAGCATTATATGGTAGGTACTGTATAATGGCCCTTATAATAATATAGCCATGGTATGTACCGATATATGCCATGTATGTTGGTGATGTAAGGATGCTAGTACATGTAATAGTGCATGCATGTAAACAGGTGTAAAGACATGTGAATAAGTGTGTAGGAGTGTATGTGGGTGTAATTGTGTGTGTGTGTGTGTGTGTCCAGTCAGGCTTAGTCTTCCTACGGCCAGTGTTCACCCTCAGCCCTTTGCTCTAATCCAGCCCTGTTACAGGATGTCCATTCATTAGCTGATCCCACTTCACTCTGTATGTTTCTCTCTCTCTGTCTGTGTGGTGTCTCTGTCTTGAAGCACTGATCAGATTTGCACTGCTGTGTGTGTGAGTGTGTGTGTATGAGTGAATGTATGTGTGTGTGTGTGTGTGTAAGGGTGCTGTGTGTGTGTGTGTGTGTTTGTGTGTTTGTCCTGAGATTGACGAGAGAACAGGAGAACTGTTTAATGGGATAAGGAATTGGCTTACCTGGACACTTTTAACTCCGCCTGAGTTGTGCAGGCAGCCTAACAGGTTTGTGCAGAGAGCATGAATGAAGACAGGCCTCTAGGCAGTCCATAGAAAGACAGTAATGGGCACAGCCAGGTGTCAATATTCAGGCTTCATGCCAGGACACAATGAATGAACAGGCCCAATATGGGCTTGTATGAGTCATTCAATTACAATGTCATCATTTATTAAGTCCTATTCAGACGGTACATCATTTATTCATGAACATGTGGATAATTATAGTGAGCTACCATTTAAGTAAGTCTTTAATTAAGAGTGAAATGTGTAACTGTAGATTATTAGTCATAGTTCACAGAAGAGTTCACTTTTCATGGAATCACCCATGAGTTAAAAGTTTTAACACACAGCTGTTTGTTGTCCAGAAAGGTTTCATTAGTGTGACCAGCGTAGGCTACTGGAGGCTAGATCCTCTCCTGATGGCTTTGGCAGTGGTGGTATAAGCTACTTTATTTAAAACAGTAGTGCAAATGGATGAAAGCCTAGGCCAGCCATGGGGATACTGTATGTCAAGCCACACGAATTAAGTTGCCAACCCACAGACTGAGTTGAAACCCTTCCTGACGAAATGCACTGACACATGTATTAAAGCACAGTGCAGCTGTAAAGTTCAATGTCAGTTTTACTCAGAATGTGTACAAGCACTGGCCTGCTGTACTTTGATACTATAATTGTATCATAATTGTAGTATTTGTATCTCTACAGAAGCAGAATCTGAGTACAACAGTAAACAGTAAAATCATTGTTATCGTTTAATTTCACTTTGAATAACTGTAGTATTTCTCAGAGCCGCTAGCAGATAGATGGTATTTCTCTCTCTCACAGGTTAAGCTCTTTTAAGTCTGTAAAGGACTGAATGTGTGTATGACTACATTTGTTTATTAGCTGTGGTGACTCTGCATGTCTGTCTGTATATTAGTGTGTCTGCCAGTTTGTGGTTTAGCATTTCATATGTCTGTCTGTTTGTTCTGTGTGTGTGTGTGTGTGTGTGTGTGTTTGTGAGTTTGTGTGTGTGTGTGTTGAAGATGACAACCATGACAGGCAGTCTTGATTGAGTCAGCGGCCATATTGGTGTCAACACCTCATTTCAGGGCCATTTCCTTATCTCTCTCACCTCTCTCCATCCCTCCATCTCTACCCATCCCTCTCTCCTAATATCCTTTCACCTTATCTTCTCTCTCTTTTTTCCCTCCCCCTCTTTCACGTTTCTCTATCACCATCTACTCTCCCCTTCCTTATCTTCTCACCTTTTTTACTCCCACCTCTTTCACCTTTCACCTCTCCTTCCTCCTCCCCTGCCCCCTCTATCTCTCCATCCCTTTCTACTTCCTCCCTCCCTCTCAGCAGTTCCTCTCACCTCTTTCCTCTCTTTTTTCCTTCCTCTGTATTACACACTATTATCCCAGCATGTCTTCTTTCCTGCTCACCTGGCTGCTACTTCCTCTCTCTTTCTCCACCTCTCCTCTACTTTACTGTTTTTTCCTCCCTCTCATCCTTCCTTCTCTCCATTCCCTCATTATTTCTCTTCACTGTTCTTTGGGATCTTCATTTTTGGGGCAGCTATGGCCTACTGGTTAGGGCTTGTAGCCAAAGAGTTGCCGGTTCAGTTCCTGACCAGTGGACAATGGCTGAACTGCTCTTGAGCAAATGGTAAATGGACTGCATTTATATAGTTCTTTTCTACTCCTACGAGTACTCAAAGCACTTTACAGTGTATGCCTCACATTCACACATGATTTGGGGTTCAGTATCTTGCTTAAGGACACTTCTATGGGGTCAGCCAGAGTGGGCCTCAAACTACCACCTCTACCACCTGCGCCACCATCGCCCCCAAGTCACCTAACCCCTCACTGCTGCCTGGGTGTTTCACTAATTCACAATTGGATTAAATGCAGAAACCAAATTTCACTCAGGGGATCAAAAGAATATAGATTATTATTATTTTACCTCTCCCTTTTTTTACCTCTCCCTTTCTTTCTTTCTTTTTTCTCTCTTTCTCTCTCTACCTATCTTTCTCTCTCTACCTATCTCTCTCTCTACCTATCTTGCCCTCCCCCTCTCTTTTGCTCCCCCCTTCTCTCTCTCTCTCTCTTTCTTTCTCAGCTGATCACTACCACACTATTGAGATGGAAGGAGATTATTCCTTATTTGAATTCTCTCTGCTCCTCCTCCTCTTCTTTCTTTCTTTCTTCTCTCTACCTATCTTTCTCTTCTTGCCCCCCTCCTTCTCTTTCGCTCTCTCTCTTTCTCAGCTGATCACTACCACACTATTGAGATGGAAGGAGATTATTCTTCATTTGAATTCTCTCTGCTCCTCCTCCTCCTCTTGCAGTGTTTCTTTCTCAAACACACACACACACACACACACACACACACACACACACACACATACACACATACACACACACACACATACGCATACACACTCACAAACACACACACACACATGCACGCACACACACACACACACCCTTTGTCTTTGCCATGAAAGTGAAGAGGACCAGCCTGTGAGGATGAGCATGCGTGACGAATTTTAAACTCATCTGCAGGCTCGGTACAGTAAAAAGCACCAGCAGAGGAAACACATCCCCTGCCTCTAAAAATTCAACTCACTGCTTTTAAGGCTAGATGTGTTTACACATCACATCATTTTACATGTAAAAGTGCAGAGCTTGCAGTACGATTCAATGGGGATATAATATAGCTGTGTAACAATGTACCTGATTTGAGTTTGTTTGAAAGCACTTTGACATGCACATAATGAAGACGTTTTAGTCTAGAGATTTCTAGAGATTTCTGTCTCATGTACATAATGTAAACATTTGAGTTGAGAGGCTTGCTGATTTGCTGCGATCAAAGGTCCAGGGCTTTACTAATGAGACGTGTCTGTCACACTGCTTACATTGATGCATCACACACCTGAGCTCAGCAGACAGGAAAGGAGAGGATGGTGACAGATACTCATGACAGACAGGCAGACTGAGAGACCGACAGTGTGTGTGTGAGAGAGAACAGTTCAACCATGAGAGAAAAAGAAAGAGAGGCATAGAGAAAGAGAGAGTAAAAGAGCAAAAGACAGCAGTTTGCTCTTATGTTTGACAGAGATGTCTTTATGAATATTTGTGTATAATTGTGATGTATTGGTGTATAGCTTTGTACAGTGTGAGTTGGAGCGTATGATGTTGGAGTGTGTTTACAATGTGGAGTGTATTTACACACACACACACACACACACACACACACACACACACACACACACACAGTGGCGAGAAAGGAGGCTTTACTAATGAGGCCTGTTTCCCAGATTATGGTGATGGATAACCATTATACTGAAAGAGAAACCATAAGACCTCTATGGAAAGGATGGTCTGGGGTATCCAAGCATGAGACAGAGGGAGGGGTGAGATAGAGAGAGAGAGAGAGAGAAAGAGAGAGAGAAGGGGGGGTGATCAGTGTTATTCAAGCGTGAGAGAGGGAGGGACAGAGGGTTAGAGAGACATAACAAAGGAGAGAGAGAGGCATGATTATTAAGGGTACTGAGGCACGATGGAGAGAAAGAGAAAAAGACGGAAAGAGAGAAGGAAAGATGGATGACATTGATGAGGAGAACTGAAGAAATAGAGGGAAGGAGAGAGGTAGAGGCAAAGAGAGAGGGAGGCGGTAACGGGTATGTGAGATAGTGTGAGAGAAGGAGAGAGACTGACTGACAGACAGACAGGGAGTATTATGAGGTGTACCCAAACACAGGAGAGAGAGAGAAAGAAAGGGGATGAAATGGCATCATCAGAGAGAGCTACAGGGTGAAAAAGAGTAACTGAGTGAAAGGGTGAGTGAGTGAGTGAATGAATGAATGAATGAGTGAACAAGTGAGTGAGTGAGACAGATGAGAGAGGACATGCTGCTGTGACACAGAGCTGAAGAGCTGCTGCATTCTGCCCCCATGACAGAGAAGAGATGGATGTTGCACACACCACACACACACACACACACACACACACACACACACACACACACACATGCACACACACACACACACAAGATGATGAAAAGATGAAGAGTTTTAAGTTTGTCTGAACCTGTGGATGAGGTTGTGTGGAGAAAAAGGACACAAGTCTTCTGTTTTGTCTTCTGACAAGTATGGTACTCAGTATGTATGAGTGTAATGAATGGATGTGTGTATGTATGTTTTTGAGTGGGATGGGATTACCATAACGTTAATTACGTTGCACAGAATCACCACGCTTGAGTGACCATGAGTCTCAACTGCTAATATTTTATTTGTGGTGCAGGTCATTAAAGCGGGAATATCGTCTTCTCCTCCGAGAGATGGCAAATAGTGCTGCAATTAATATTGTTTACTAACGAAGCATAATTAGCTGGCAAACGCTGATAGCTGTGCTGATATCAGTGGCAGCTGCTTCCCTCAAGAGTCGGCTCTTCCTAAGCACTGCATGGCAGCCATGTTTGAGATTGTTCCGGAAGGAATGACCTTCAATGTCTTTGAAAGACTCTGCTGCTTGGTAGGGGGCTTGGCTCTTGATCTTTGCTTATTTCCCTCCCCTCTATTTGAATGTCTCTTTTTATACTCATCTTTTCCTTCCCTTCTTCCATTCCTCCTTTTTATCTCCCTCTCTTCTCTTCTCCTCTTCTCTTTGTGTTGATGGACAGATGAGGTTTCAGTCAGTGTCAGACTAAATGTTTCCCTTGTCTTAAAAAAGGCTGTTGACAGTTGTGTCTCATTCACACTGAAATGTTCCCCCACCACACCCCTCTCAACACATCTTTTTCTGTCTTTTTTCACCCTCTCTTTCTCTCATTCTTTTTCCTCACCACACCCTTCTCAGCACACGTCTTTCTCTCTTTTTTTCTCCTTCCCTCTCTTCCCCTCCACCTCTTTCTCTCTCTTTGTATTTCTCACCCTTCGCTCTTCTTCACAGCTTTGCTGGGAGATGAGAGGCTTCCTTTTTTCTTTCCCCTTTTTCCTGCTGTCGTTTGCCCTGCTTCCTTCCGCTCAGTCTGCTTTACACTCATCTATTTTTCATCCCTCTTTCACATAGTATGAGTGGATTAACTGCTGCTGTATAGACTGAATTCCTTTGTGAGTGTGTGAGTGAGTGTGTATGAGTATACTGCGTGTATTCTGCATGCAGAAAAAGTCAGTGTTTGTGTGTACGTGTATGAGAGTGATTGTGACAGAGAAAGGGAATAGAGAGATTGATGCAGCCAAAAAACATAGATGACTAAAATCCTAACCCCTTTCCTAAACAGCACTCCCACATCCTCCATTTCTCTCTCTAACTCACAGACATAAGTTCTTACAGACACAGTTGTGTGAATTTCACCTTGCAATGGCTGTCTATTCAAAAAGTAGCTTTTTTCTGGTGTTGATGCATCTCCTCATGGAACTTAGGAGGCAGTGGAGTTGAGGTGGGCTGTGTGGGGATGAGATGATGGGGTGAATGAAGAGGTGTATGAGTTGTACCTGCACAGAAAAGGGCTTTCAGAAGGAGAGAGGGATGACTTACTCCGCGCTGCACAGATCCATTTCACAGACCACTGCCTGCTACCTGACTGGCTAATTGAGAGGTGGAGGGTGGCTCTTCTTCGGTGTGATCTTGCTTGTGCTGTAGCCTGTGTGTGTGTGTGTATGTGTGCATGTGTCAGTGTGTGAGTGAGTGAGTGTGTGTGTATGTGTGCATGTGTCAGTGTGTGAGTGAGTGTGTGTGTTTGTGTTTTTGTGTGTGTGTGTGTGAGTGTGTGTGTGAGTGTGTGTATCTGTGCATGTGTGAGTGTGAGTGTGCCTGTGTGTGTGTGTCTATGTGCGTGTGTGTGTGTGTGTGTGTGTTTGTATGTGTGTGTATGTGTGTGTGTGTATGCAAGACATTTTCTCACACACCTCTGCATAGACCACAGACGCAAGTATCACTTTCTTACTTTGCTCCACTGGCTGGGACCTTTTCCTTCAGAGATAGATAGAGGCAAGCAGGCAGCGGAATGGATCTGTGTGTGCGTGCATGTGAGTGTGTGTGTGTGCACAAGACTTTTGCTCACGCTCTGGCTTCAGAGTGATGTGATGCAGCAAACTGTCACCTGTACTTGAAGCACGAGTGACTGCTGTATTTACCTGTCTCCCACCTAATGTTTACAGTGTGTCAGAAGGTGTTCACATATACGGTATCCAACAGCTGCATCAATAAAGTGCACTGAACAAGACAACAAAGCACAGGAACATTCCAGAGGCTCAATTAGAGTTTAGATTTGTTTACCTGGACTCAATTTGTTAAATGTTTCTTGTTGATGTTTGATCAGATCAGGGACAAATGTAAAGTTACCAGTAGTTCCTACTGGGAAACAAAAGACAAGCCACTATGTGAAAATCTATACCTATCTACCTACCTAACTTTCATCAAAAGACACAAACCAAGCATTCTGATAAGCTTTTACAAAGGACTGTTGTTGGATGTAGCTTTTGATCAAAAACTGTTTAAATCCCTCAAGTTATGTTTTAGTTCTGCCTTAACTTGGCGAAAAAGGGGTGTGTGCCAGAATGGATCCTGCTGGTGCTGTCTCCTCTGCAGCGCACCCAGAGGTGCTAGAATAAGGTCTGTGTGCCCCTGCCCATTCCTGATGGCTTTCTGCCCTAAATGGCCCTAAGTGGAGTCATAATTCCAGTGGCCAGAGACGTAGGAGGACATGGCCCAAATCGATTGTGCGGTCCTCTTAAAGCCAAAAGAGATCACTGTGAGTTGTGTGTAGTCCTAAAAGACTGCAGTAACCAACAGCACAGCACAGTACAGTTCAGCCCATCCATAGGTTTTTTATGTACCTCATATATATACACTCAGGACATTGGAGAAACCATTATCTGTGGACTGTAAAGAGAGAAGAAGAGAGTGGTCGAGTGAGTGGGCAGATGATAGAGAGTTCTAGAACATCTTTCTCCCCTCAGTCTGAGGTTTAGGCTGCTTTATTGTGGTTCTGTTTCTGAGTGTCTTTGCTTCAGTCTTCAGTTAGCTTCTAATTCTCTGTCTATGGTGCTCTGACTCAGTTAAGGAAATAGTCGCATAGTGATGCACCACTGAAATGCATGTGATTCCAAATACCTCCTGTGTGTATGTGTGTGTCTGTGTGTGTGTGTGTGTGAAAGAGAGTGTGAGTGTTTGCACATGTATGTGTGTGTGCGAGAGAGAGAGACAGTGTGTGAGTGTTTGCATGTGTGTGTGTGAGAGAGAGAGAGTGTGTGTGTGGGTGTGTGTCATATAGCTGCTCACCCTGATTTGCCGTCCGGGGGCTATTCAATCTCACGTCTTTAAAAGCTGCAGGACACTTTGGTTCCTGGTGTATTCCTCAGGCAACCACTTCAAAGCATTTGGCTCATGAAAGGAGTCACATAAGACTGTATTTTGGGGTGTTAGATCTGAGTGTGATCTAGTGTGAAGTTGAAACATTCTCACACACACAAATACAGACAAACACACACTCACCCTTCCAACACACACACACTCGTGTACATATTCCAAATTCTCATCCACTGTCCTTTCAACCACATTGATTAAACTAAACTACTACTGTTAGTAAACTGAATGCTGTTCCCCCCTGTTCATCAAATGTGTGCTATAAAATGTAGAATTAGACAGAGAGTGCAAGAAACAAATAGAATCTAGCATCCCACTGAATCACCCAGATGTGAGCGACTGAAATCTAGTACATTTACTACTAATGGTTAGCTGAGTCACAGGAAGTGACATCACTGAGTGCCACCTGTGACATTTCATCCGAGATGTGCTTCACAGTGATGCTCTATGACCAGGGTGGGTGTATAATGAACAATACTGTGACTACATTTGTTTGTTGGTTTGGTTGTTATGGTTAGTTTATTTGTTGTTTTGTTGTCTCCTCCTAATGCCGTGTGTGGGCATGTGCAGACCTGCCTGCTTGGCAGAGGGGAGCAGAACGAGTGCAGAGTGATCTGTATGCACAGCAGCTGCTCTTATTCTCCCTCCTCCAAGTGTTCTCTCTCTCTCTCTTTCAGCCTCCCTTCTCCCTCCTCCGAGTGTTCTTTCTCTCTTTCAGCCTCCCTTTCTTTCATGCCCCTCTCTCTCTGTTTCTTTCTCTCTTTCTCTCTCTCTCAGTCCCTCTCCCCTGCTCTCTTTCTCACTCTCTCTGTCTCTTTTTCTGTCACTGTCTTTCTTTCTGTCTCCCTCTCTGTCTGTATCCATCTATCCATTTGCAATGCCTGTCCTCTCTTACCTGCACTTGTCTTTTTTACCCTATCACTTTGTTGTTTTCTTTTCATCTCTCCTGGAGATATCTTTATGTGTCTCCCTCCATCTCTCTCTCTGTCTCATTATATCTGTCTTCTCTGACCTCCTGTCTCCCTCTCTCTTTCTACATGTCTCTCTGTGGGTATATGTGTCTTTCTCCCTCTCTGTTTTTGGCAGGCAATGGCTGAATGTCTTTGAAGCTGCTGTGAAACTTATTGAGCTCCAGGGCAGCCGGCAAATTCTTTATTTATTCATTTGTTTGATGGTTTATTTAATTATTTATTTCCCTCAGTTTGTTTGGTTGTTGCTCTACAGACTCGTGACTATGTATGTGTGTGTGTGGATATATATATATATATATATGTGTGTGTGTGTGTGTGTGTGTTTTGTATGTATGTGTTGTATGTGTGTATATTCGCTCTGAGCTAAGCTATTTGTGCTAACCGCCACCCCCCCACCACCCCCAAATAGATTATTGAAATACCGACAGCCCATTCAGCCCATCCACAAGCAAGCAGCTCCTCTCATCAGAGTGGCAGAGAAGGAGGAAAGAAGTCAGAAAAGAGACAGTGGAGAGAAAAAGAGAGACCACACAGATACACACAAAATAGAGAAAGAGGGATGAGCAGATAGGTGGAAGGAAAATATGGCAGAAGCGAGACTGGGGAATGAGGAGAAAACAGAACAGAGGTGGTTGACAAAATGGAATCTGAGGTTGGAGGGACGTTGTGTAAACGTGATGCAGGTATAGAGTGCAGATGGAGAGGGTATCACCCGAGGAGATTTAACTTTGTTGGGGTAGCCTAGTAATAAAACCAGACCCTCGTTCTACACTTTTGTTTCATACAGAGGGTCTGGACATTCGGTAGTGAGATCAATTGCTTGCTTGAGGTAATTTAAAAAGAGTAAGAGTGTAAGTTTAAAAAGATTGGATCAGGCCCTGACTGATAGCTTGCCTTGACGGATAGCATTCTACCTCTGCATTCAAAACCCCTCCCTCTGTTCGCTAAATGGACAGGTTAAAATACCTCCTGAGACAATGAACTCAGTGGGATCAAATCCAGACTAGCACTGTAGGGATATGCTAATCAAACAGAAGTGCTAGAAAGGCATGGCCAGGCTAGTGTTGGGGAGAATTTAATTATTAATTTGGGATCTTTTTGGTTTGTTTTGAGGAGAGTTGCTTGTTAGGACTTGCAAAGGGCAGCTTTGTAGTTTTCCCTTTGTTGTTTTTTGCATGTCCTTGACCTTACATAGTTTGTCATTTCTTAACAAGTAAGTGTGTGTATGTGTGTGTGTCTCAGAGTGATGAGGTAGATGCATCATAGTGTCCTCAGTGGGATGCTCTGCAGTGGTATGTGACTGTGAGGCACAGACACATCAGCCACAGCTGTCACAATAGCTGCAGCATCAGGACCACAGCATCAGGACCACAGTATCAGGACCATGGCATCCACTCAAAGCCGCAGCACTGGAGGCGGCCTTCTTGTGCTCTGATTCATCTTCATCCAGCTCACTTACATTCCAGAAACAACCGTTTCTCTATCTCTTCCTCTCTCTCTGTCTTTCTCTCTCTCTCCTGCTCTCTCTCCCTCCCACACTCCCTTACTCAGCTTCTCACTGCATCTCTGGTTCTGTCTCTTTCTCCCTTGCTTTGGATAGATCTGCACTCCAAAAAGCTCCTGTAAAATTCTTGTATTTGCTATTGTCAGTTTGAGTGCTTTTTGTTGAGTCGATGAATGCATTTTTTCAGCATGTTTTCGATTCGTCATCCATCCTAGAGGACATTGGATGTACTTTTCGTTTTAGTACCTCTTCATTGCTCTCCCTCATTCTTTCCCTGTCTTTCTACCCTTCCATCCAAATTTCAACAACCAATCTCTCTCCCTCTCCCTCTCCCTCTCTCTCTCTCTCTTTCCATCTTCATCACTTCGACATCCTTCTCTCTTTCTCCCCCACAGTATTTTCTTCCTCTCTCACCATCTGCATAACTTTTTGGATAGATGTCTGGCTGTGTCCTAAATGGGATGGTAGTGACTTGCTGCCTTTTTGTCTTCACTGTTATCATTCATAGAAAGCATCAAGACACCGGCTAGAAACTTAGTTTCGGACGACTTAGCTAGATAGCTAATTACAACGGCATTGTTTTGTTTATTTAACAATTCAGGCGCCGTTGTCAAGATACAGACAGCTGACTACATAATTCGACAGAATGTTGGACATAAAAGGCAGCATGAAGGATACATGGTAACACTTTATATTAACACACACAGATCAATTAACAAGCTGCTTATTAACATGCAAATTAATAACATACTAGCTATTTGTTAGTCACTACAAATCGCTTATTAATACCTTATTCTGCATGACTTTATTCTACTCATCATAAGGTATTAATAAGTGATGAGTAATGACTAACAAATGACTAGCACGTTATTAATTTGCATGTTAATAAGCAGCTTGTTAATGGCGGATCTGTGTGTGCTAATATAAAGTGTTAC
The DNA here is from genome assembly GCA_027481765.1 of Tenualosa thibaudeaui. Lineage (NCBI taxonomy): Eukaryota > Metazoa > Chordata > Actinopteri > Clupeiformes > Clupeidae > Tenualosa > Tenualosa thibaudeaui. The sequence goes on from JAIFZK010000024.1 coordinate 12,138,961, forward strand.
CGGATACATCTATGCTTCCTTCAAAATTAGGCAAAACTAAGCTACCTTTGAAGGCAGAAACTTATCATTTATCTCATTTGGACATGCCTTGATGCCTTGCTGACCCCAAAAACGTTCCCTTTGAAGGTAGCATTGTGTAAGTTTCGGACCCAGTTTCTGTATTCAGTGCAAAGCAGTTGTACAAAGGAACACAATGCCTAAATAGAGAGGATTTATTACTGCTCTCTAGCCAATGAAGAGGCTAGGCAGCATTTGGGAGGAGAGAGAGAGATAGCACAGAACAAATATATGGAGGTAGAGAGATGGAGGGAGAGAAAACTAAAGGAAAAGATGAAGATGCGAAGAGGAAGGTAAAGGATGGGTGAGAGAAAGTTAAAGGAAAAGATGAAGATGCGAAGAGGAAGGTAAAGATGGGTGAGAGAAAGAAGCCATTTTGGAGGAAGGGTGAAGGAGCAAAGTGAGAGAGAGAAAGTGAGAAAGAGAGATGAGGGAGAGAGAATGGGGAGAGAGAGACAAGAAAAGACACTGGAGAGCTGCAGTATCAGGGTGGTGTGTTTCGCTGGTGCTGGTGGTGGTGGTGGTGGTGGGAGGCTTGGGAGGACTCTCCTGCAGTGAGCACCATTGAGATGAGAGACGGACAAAAAGTGGGGCAGCATAGACATTGAGAAGGGAGAGCTCCTGTACTCTTTCTTTCTCTCTCCCTCTCTCTCACTGTCTCTTCCTCTATCTCCCTACCCATCTCGCTGTTATGCCCCAAAACTTCACACAACCAAGCCTTCATTTGACAGCACACCAGGTGTCAACACACCTTCAGACCAGCTACAGGTCCTCTTTCCTCGGCATGACAATCTGCTGACAGCCATCACAGCAGGGTGGGGACTCTGACAAGGAGAGTTCATTATGGCCGACTGCCAATGCTGTCCTGCTGCACAGGCCAATAACAGGAGACAATCAAATCTCAAGTTTGATTGTATCTGATGGACTTTAGAATGGGGCCCCTTCTCTGGCAGTGAGCCCAGTTGATATTTGAGTCTCAGTTGAAGCGTTAAAGTGAATGGGAAAGTACTTTTAATTGGTGCTTTTTATTTACCCATGATCAATATATATATTTCATTTTTGAAACAAGGCTACAGGCTAGACAAGTAATAAAAAATGAAAAATGAAATCATACATTTAAACCACTGTAGTTTCCTGATTATTAACCAAGGTTAATACATTGCTTTTACATTGCTACCTTGTCATTAACTCATGGTCTGATTCTGATTCACTAGGGTAGTGTGTAGTAAACTGTGGCTAATACAGTCAGCACACTGATGCGGTCAGTGCATGGTTTTGTTGTTTTAGTCTGCATACAACACTGACCAGTGGTTTATACACTGTGCCGCTTTTGTTCAGGAAATTACTGTAATCAGCATAACCTTGTCCGTGTCAATCATTTGAATTTTTCTCTTTTTTCATTAGAAGAAAATCCCCCAGCTTCGAAAGTTGAGCATATTTACAGTACAAGCCTTGTCAGTGAACTATGAGGCCAAAAAACATAATTGTTCATTAATCATAATCAAGGTAAAATAATTACTTGATTGTGTGTTTTTTTATTTTAGTCATAATCGCTTAGTTCTTATTATTAGCCTAATGTTCGTTTGCTGATGAGTTGTTTAATGATTTTGTTTTCTGATCAGCTCTTCTTATTCACACACACACACGCACGTAATTGCGTGTAAGTTGTGTGTTTTTTTGTGTTGTGTGTGTTCAAGAAGGATTTTCTCCTGGGAGATGTGCTGGATGTGCTGGAGTTCTAATGACATCATTTCTGAGTTACTGTATGTAAATTCCTAAACAAACACAAAACAATGAAAGCGATTGATTGCATTCCAGGACATCATATTCTGATGTGCACATGTTCACGTAGAAGTAGGCTACATAACAAATCTCAGGGCTTCAAAGGCAATACAGACTTAAGTGCCATGGAAATCATCTGCAGTCTTATCAATAATGACTGAATGGGTTTCAGCAGCGATTGCGCTATCCATGTGTTTCCATGGAAACAGACCATGGAATACTGTAGCTGTGAGAGTGTCTGTGCCTGTTTTTGTGTGTGCGTGTATGAGAGGGAAAGTGCATGTGTGTGTGTGAGTGAGACCTGAATGTGTTGCAATTGAACAGTGTGGTTGATGTCACCACGGTGGGATGGCCCAACTGAACAGTTGCTTAGCAACCACAGAGAGATTGTGAGCATGAGGGAGGAAAAGGGAGAGAGACCATGAGCGAGCGATTGAGTGAGTGAGTGAGTGAGAGAGAGAGAGTGAGGGAGAAAGAGAAGAGCATTTTGCTGGGAGGTGTGGCCAAACCTCAGCAACTGTTGTCAGAGCTGTAGCCTGGAGTGCATGTGCATGCAAGCGAGTGTGTATATGCGAACGTGTGTGTGTGTGTGTGTTTGTGTGTCTAGGTATATGCTTGTGCGTGCTGTTCAAACGAGTAAGACTGTGTGACAGTGCATGTGTTTGAGTCATCGCGAGTGCAAAGGATTAAGCCCGTCTAGCCTGTAAGGAGCTCTCTCTCTCTTTCTCTCTCTCTCTCACTTACTCACTCACTCTCACTCGCTCCGTCTACTGTGTGGATCTCACTTCACTTTTTACTGGGAGACACACAGCAGTGGGGGAATATCACCATACTGGTGCTGTCACGATGGCTCCTCGCTGACCTCACCTGTTGGGCTGGACTGGACCGCACGCGGGTCTCTGGCAATACTGAGGTGCTGTTGAGGACATCGGACCGTGGATGTCTGCGGGCGACGGAGGATTGGCCGTTCTAGCCCCCTGTAGCACAGGGGATGGCTCAGCGGTAACCGTGTTCGACAGGGTAAGAGAGAGACATGGGGTCGGTGCAGCTTGCATGGGGTGGGGGAGAGGACGGGAGTGAGAGAGGGACAGTGAGAGAGAGAGAGAGGGATAGAAGGGAGAAAGAAGAGCAAGGGACAGAGAGAGAGAGAGGGGGAAAGCACTGCGGTCAAAGTCCATTGTTCGGGCTCACTGTGTGTGTCATATCGGCGGTCTCTGTGTTTCTCTCTCTTTGATGCTCTTCTCCCTGCCATGGACATATGTGTGTGTGTGGTTGTGTGTCTGTCTGTGTGTGTGTGTGTGTGTGTGTGTGAGGGACCGATGTTGACAGTTTCCTTAGCTGCTCAGTAGGTTCCCCTAGAGTCTGCACAGGGGCTCTCTGATTACACTGCTCTGTGCCATGGGACTATTCGACCCTACAGATATTTACTCACAAACATTTCAACATTTTCTTCTCTCTCTCTCTCTCTCTCTCTCACTCTCTCTCTGTCCGTCTATCAGTGGTCCTTGGGGACATCTTATTGAGCCTCTTGTGAGTGGTAGGATTTAATGCTATAGCATTATATTTTTGAAGAGAGAGGTAGTTGTGTGTGTGTGTATGTTTGTGTGTGTATGTGTGTATTGAAGAGGGAGGTCTCTGAGTTTCAGTGAGATGATGGGGAATAAGGTGTTGTCTGTTCATAAAATGAGCCTTCTGTTCATAACTGCTGCCATGTCTGTGCGGAAGAAGAAAGTATTTTGTTTTCTGTGAGGTGATGGGAAGAAGGCGTTGTCTGTACATAAAATAATCTCCTCAACTCTCAACCAGGAAGGGAGGAGGTGTGATGATAAATGTTTTTGTAAATGAGCTGTGTTGGTCTTTTCCTGGTGAAGGGAAAACAGCTGCACTGGCAAAGAAAGAGAACTCCCACTTGGACTTGAGTAGTGAGTTGTATTCAATAGCGGGGGGGAATCCGTTAGAGGCAAAGGGGGTCATACTATTGAAATGCTAATTTGTGTATGTGTGTGTGAGAGAGAGAGTATGTGTGTGTGTGTGTGTGTGTGTGTGTGTGTGTGTGTGCGTGTGTGTGCATCGTTAAGTGTGCATGTTGTATGTCTTATGGGCGTGAGTGATTGTCACACACACACCCTCACCCTAAACATTGGTGACCAGCTCTGTTGATCTCCTACATAACAACCCATAACAAACGCCTAACATACAGCAACACTGAATGCTGAACAACACACCTCAAACACACACACAACTCACCACACACCCCAAACTCACAATGAACACGCACTACACAGGCTGTAAGTTCCTCCCTAGAGGATCATTCACTTACATTTGTTAACAAAATTTGGAGCAAAAAAGTTCAAAAGCAATACTTCATAATTCGGCTTTTAATAGTCTCATCTGGTTTAGAAACTACTCCTACATCTACCTTTATAATTGGCCTCACATTGTAATGTAATGTGTGCAAATTTTGGAATGAAAAAGAATGTTTAAGGAACTGAAAGACAAAGTTTGAAACCTGTGAAGTCGCCTGTGATTGGTGTATGTGTGTTGTGTGTGCTTGCCAATGAATGTGTGTGCATGTGTGCATTTTAGGGGGGTTGTGGGTCTGTGAATGCAGCTGATGAGGGAGTTTGAGAAGGGGTGAGGTTCAGTCAGGAGACAATACGGTCCTCATGTGTCTTATTTAAGGAAGGGGGGGCATGCATTGGGGGGGCAGGGTTGAGTAAGAGGCTGTCTGCCAGTCTGACGACCACCTGCTGATTGTGTTTGGCCTGTTGCAGACACACACAGCATCAGGGTTCGCTCTGTTGACAGCCCAGAAAATGAGTCGTTTTTAGGGGGGAGTTTTTGGGAAAGGTCAGTCAACAATAGCCAAGGCGTGCACTGAGATTCCTCCGACTGGGCCGGTCGTCTAAGAAGCCTCCGCCAAGGCTGCTTTGTCTGGCTCCAGTCACTTTAACCAAATGCTCTGGCTGGTTAAACTTTAACTGAGGTGGGATTGGGGCAAAGGTCACCAGGCTGTGATAAGACTAGTGGTGCTTTAGACTGTGACAGCATCCAATTCAAGGAAGGCTCATTGAAAGGCTTGTGTTATTGGGCAGGACTCACATTAAACTGCTGTAACTGTTGCTGGACAGGTTCCTTCTCTGATACACTCTGGCATGCAGCAGGGGGATTAAGCATTATTATCGCGCCATGAAGCTAGGAAGGGCATATTGACTTCCTTTTATTTGTGTCTACATTAATGTCATCTCTCAATGTCCTCCAGAAGGTTATGGATTCAAAACAAATCTTCAAGGCTTTCATCCACATAGCCCCCACCTCACACACACACACACACACACACACACACACACACACACACACACACACACACACACACACACACACACACTTCCACAGTCTCTGTCCCTCTCTCAGCGTCTCTTTCTGTGTGGGCTGACAGGGAGGATATTGATCTGTTGTGATTTGCAGTTTCCTCCTTTTGTTGTTATTCTGCGACCAACAAATTCTCTTCTGCCTGGAGGCTGCATGTCTGGATGTTCAGACAGAAGTGCATAATTCAGCGTTATTGTTTGAAGTGGGAGGTTAATTGCTGTTCATTTGCCTTCTCTAGGGTGGAAGAGCCAAACTGTTTGGTTGCCAGGTGCCTTTATGAACAGTGATTGCTCTTGTTTCTGCCTATTAAAATGGTCATTGTCTCTGTATAGGACCATCACTCTCAAAAGACACTGTCTGTGTTGTTGAAAAAACAATTATACCGCCCCCATGTTAACACTAACAGTTTAGTTTGTGTTGGGTTTCCTTGTAGACCATTTCAGTATGTAATGTAGACTGACCTATATGGAGGTCAAGTTAAGCAAAGTCGACTTGTATTTAGCAGCAGCCTCTATCCAAAGTAACATGGATTCGCATCATGGGGTTTGGGAATTGAACCCCAGGCCACCCGATTGCCAGTCTACAGTCGTCAGGAAACGAAACTGCAGCTCTATACGGTATAATTTATACGTTTATGTGGGGGCAGAAGTATCTAAAGGGCATCAAATTCTGCACCAAAAGGCCATCCCACATGAAAATACTGGCTGGGATTATAAAAATTATATGGGGTCTTACATGGTACTTATGTGATTCTATCAGGACAGGTAAGAATCATGTTATCAACAGGTCAAGTGGGATGGACTTAATGGTGCAAAAACACTTTCAGATACTATCAAAAGATCTGTGTTTTAGGTTAAAGGGTTGTTCACAGCAGGAATGATAACTATAAGTATAATGGCAAATAAATATCACTCTATTTATTAAGAATTATAACATCCATGTGCCAGCCAGTCTATAACAACAATGTGTGTAACAATATTGTTGGGATTATTTTCAGATATATTTTGAGTATGATAGAAAGCTGATAGAACATTGAATTGACATGAGATAGACTGGTGGCATTGTTACTCAGGTGTGGACAAAAAATTGTTTGGTGAAGTTCTTTTTATATTATCGTTCCTGGTCTGAATGGCCTGACTAGGACATGCTGATCTTGTGTATGATCATGAGCAAGTAATACACACCTGCTTAGTGCAGAGGAATGGTGTCCCCAGCACAGCTAGATTCTCCATTGATATCTGTTTGTGTGTGTGTGTGTATGTGTGTGTGTGTTTGTAATAGAGAGCTTTCCAAGGGCTGGGGGCTATAGGTGGGGATGGGGTTGGGTTTGGGTTTGGGGTGCCCCCATACCAAATCACACTGACTTGACCTTGATTTGCTGGTTAACAGAGGCCAGATTATAGAGGAGGCTTTTCAAAGACTGCCTCTATAAATAACACTGGAGTGTTGCAGAGAGAAAAAGAGAGGTGCTGCTCTGTAGGCTGCCTGCTGACTGATCCACATAGCGCTAGATTATGACTCATGGACTGCCTGTCCTGCCTCTGTGTCCTCTCTATTGTCTGCTGTGTGTGTGTATCTGTGTGTGTGAGGGACAGAGAGAGAGAGAGAGAGAAAAAAAAGAGAGAGAGAGTGGGCAGATTCCTACCAAAACCCTGTCATTTCAGTTCAGTCATGTTGAGAAATGTTGACAGTCTCTCTCTCTCTGTGTGTGTGTGTGTGTGTTTTGTGTGTGTGTGTGTGTGTGTTCCTTTAGTCTGAGTTGCTCTTTTGGTCAGTAGCTGGTTGTGTCGTGTCTTCATGCATCCTACATCTGATCAGGAGATGTGTGTGGTTACTGTGTAAGTGTGTTTTTTGTGTGTGTGTGTGTGCGCTTGTGTGGGTGTCCAATGCACTGCACTGTTTTATTTTAATCCTGAGGCGACATACATTGCTGCAGTATCTTTTCCTGTCCTCCTCATCCAAACACACACACACACACATACACAGACACCAAAACCCTGCTATAGCCCCAGGATCACTATAAAAAGAGCACAAACACTGTTAATAGAGCCAGAATTCACCGCACGTACACATTCTATTTCCCTGTCCACAACACTGCTAAATTTCATCCTCTTAGTGATATACTGTTCTCTCAGGCAGAAAAAGGCATAGTTTTATATTTAAGAACCAAAACACACACACACATGAAATGCAGTCATATTTACACAGACAGACACACGCACACAAGCACACACATATCCACGCACCCACTCACCTACACATGAGACAGAGGAAAATATTTGTTGCAGCAGTAAAGCCTTTGTCTACAATCTTAATGTATATATGCCTCATCCACACTCTGTGAACGTAACCAGAATGTACAGTAATAGATCAGGATTGATGGAGTCTCTCTCTGGCAGCCAATACCGATATGTCCATGTTCAGAGTAGACACTAATAAGTGTGGTGTGTTATCTGTGTGCATGTGTGTGCGTGCGTGAGTGCGTGCGTGCGTGCGTGTGTGTGTGTGTGTTTGTTTGTTTGTTTATCTGACAGAATATCTTGTGAAGTAGTGAGTCAGTCAGGTTGATAGGGATAGGACTGAAATTGGCTCTCCTAGTCTCTCCTGGACCTGCGTCATGGTGAAATAGAGTTATGTTAGTGCCATGAAGGATTGCTGTTCCAATTGGACTGGACTGCAAATACCACACCCTGCAAGATTACAGGAAAGTGCTTCAGTATTTCCTTTGAAATATGGAATTCAGTGTTTGGACTTTGTACATGTTTTCCTTGTTTAACAGGAAAGTAGAACAGAAATAGAGAAAAAAAGAGATTGATTGGCATATCATCACATGATGGCGCAGGCAGTGGTTATGTCGATTGAATGACAATTGAACAACCCGGGTTCAATTCCAGAGCCCTAGGTTGCACATTGGATAAAAGCATCTGCTTTACTTGTCTACTTGACATTAAAAGCGGTTAGACTTTTTTTCAACTCATTGGCAAAAACATGACTCCCTGACTGCATGGAAAGTCGAACCCATAGGGCTACATTCTCCACTGATTGTGTCAACAGGCAACAGGACTAATATAAACAAAGGGCTTCTCCTGGCCTGTGTCATCCACTGTTAAACAAATGAGCAGCACGCTTGACTGTGCTTGCTTAACTAAGCTGGTGGTGGGACACCAAAGTGATGGAGGGTTGCCTTGGCTTGTGCAGATGTTTATGGAACTCATAAAGATGAGACTCAGCGCTCCCTTTACATTACCTTGCTACGTCTTAGCTTGTTAGCTGTTAGCGTGCAGTGACAAGCCACACACAAGCATCTCAGCTAGTTCTGACTCAGCAGGATTATATAACTAAATCCAAACACACACACACAAGCGCACACAAAAAGTGACAGAAGTAGCCTTAGGATGCAAGGGCATCATCACGATGCTGCACACTGGTTGCGTAATTGGCTTTTCTTTTTAGTTTGCGAGTTCAGTTCTACCCCATGGAGGGGTTAGAGATTGTTCTGGGTCTTGCACAGACTTTTGTGTAATGTTTCCATTGTTCTTTTGTGGAATGGTATTATATAAACTATCAGGCCCATTTTCTTTGTCATGGTTTGGATGAGCATTGAACCAGGGTTCCCTGTATGTGTTCACCACCTCATTGGGCCTTGCCTTGTGTTGGTGTCTTTACTTATAGACCGTTTCAATTAGCTGTTCCCACTGGGATTACGTTTTAACATTCCATATGTTAGGTAGCATCTTAACATTATGGAAGTAGTTCCAGAATTGTTTTTGTTTTTATTGTTGAAACAGTCTATTGTTGCATTATAGGCTTGGATAAAACACACTTTTATGTAGGTCAACTATAGTAGTGTGTTTGAGTGGAAGGTGTGGCTTTTTTGTGAATGCATTGTGTGTGTGTGTGTGTGTGTGTGTGTTGGGGGGGTTATGGTGTGTGTGTGTGTGTTGGGGGGGGGGGGGGTTATGGTGTGTGTGTGTGTGTTGGGGTGGTTATGGTGTGTGTGTGTGTGCGTGTTGGGGTGGTTATGGTGTGTGTGTTGGTAGGGGGAGGCTTGTTGTTTCTGTATCCTGTCTCTGCCCTATATTTCTGACAATGAATAATGCACGGCCTGTCTAGCCATCCTCAGGCAGGCAGGCAGGCAAGTAGGCAAGGATGGCCATGCCAGGAGTGAAGGAGAGAGAAGGAGAGTGTGGAGGAATGAATGGAGGAGGGGGGAGGGCTTTGGGAAGATGATGACAGACAGGATGGGGACAAGAATGGAGAGTCAGTGGGGGGTTGGGGGCTTGCCGTTGTGTGTGTGCGTGGGTGGGATCGGGTGGTACTGGTACTTGTGGGGAAGACTATAGCAGTCTAAATCAGGGCACACAAATCAGAGCCTCAAGGTGGAGTGTGTTACTAGGCGGTGCATTTGGGTGATCTGATTGGCTCAGTTTTAGGTGTCATGTGGGTGGATCTGTCCAATAGGGTGAATCCACTGTGTATGTCCAGTGGTGTGTAGGAGAGTCCAGGCAAAGTCTGAGATGAATCATTATGGGCTACAGGTTCCTCAAACTAGTTTATAGTTTCATATGGAAGGATTCACACAGAGCACTTCTTATATAACTCCTTGGGACAGAGTGTGAAGTTGATTTTCTTCGAACAGGTGGTATTTTTAAATGGACAGCAGGATGTTATTGCTGTTTCAATGAACCTGTGGTTCTCATGGTCCTGTTTTTTTGAGGACTGAGGCCAACATCTCTCTCCCACACGCTCTCTCCCTTTCTCTCTCTCTCTCCCTCTTTCTCTGTTTCTCTGTGATTGTGAATCATACTGGTAGTGCATTGGGTTTGGACAAGTTTGAAAGAGGTCATTGCAAGACACAAACACACACACACACATTTACACACACAGAGAAAACATGCACACACACACACATACCATCCACACACACACACACACAGACAAAACACGCACGCGCGCACACACACACACACACACAAGAGCAACAGTACAGGCTGCTCTAATAAAAGTGTCAGGCTGAGAGTGGCCAGTGCAATGAATGGCTACTAATAAGAGATGTGCTCAGTGAGCACACTGTGGCCCATCATAACTCCTGAAGAGCTCAGTGTGTGTGTGTGTGTGTGTGCGTGTGTGCAGGTTGGATTAGTGCATTTGAATTGGGTAATATATTTTGTGTTTGTGTGTTTGCGTATTTGGGAATATGTATTGTATTTGCATGTGTGTGTGTGTGTGTGTTTGTATTTCTGTATGTGAGAGAGAGTGAGCAAGTTTGTGTGTGTGTGAGTGTGTGTGTGTCTTTGTGTGACGGTGGGTGTGCATGATAGACTGTTATCAGAGACCGTCAGCAAGGTTGGGCTTAGCTCGGATTGACAGGCTGGTGTACAGTCAGCATGAATGGCAAGTCAGGCCTAATTCCACTGGGCACTCTGTGTGTGTGTGTGTGTGTGTGTGTGTGTGCATGCTGTGTGTGTGTGTGTGTGCATTTGTTTAGAGTTGTGGGTGAGTGGTCTGAGTCCTGAAATGTTTGTATGTGTGACTGTATGTGTTTGTGTGTATGTTTGTGGTTGTGAGTGAATGGGTGGGGTGTAATGTGTGTTTGTGTGTGTGTGTGTGTGTGTGTGTGTGTGTGTGTGTGTGCATTCGAGTCAGGTTCACTGAGGGGGCCATGCTGTGGGGGGTCATCCAGTGTGTGTGTGCTATGGCTGTTTGGGGCTGTGAATGCTGGGGAGAGATGGTGGATGGGGATGCATCTATGCTGTGGAGCCATATGTCTACCCTGCAAGATGGCTGTGTGTCTTCACTTGTCGGTGTGTGTGTATGTATGTGTGTGTTTGGATGTGTGAATGGCAGAGTGGGAGAATGAGAGACAAACAACATGGGGGTGTCAAGACATGTCTGGTATGACTCAACAAGAAGCGTGCACACACACACACACACAAACACACACACAAACACATTAAGATCTGGTGTAAGAGTAGCATCATTCACAACAAGGGTTAAAGAAATTTTGTTCTGTTCTTTCTCAATTCATCCTTTTCTCTCTCTACCCCCCTCCTTACTTCAGAATGCAGGGAGGTTGCTTGTGGTTGAATGTTGTTTGAACATAGTCCAAAAGGTGTATTACAGATCTATAAATCCTATAAAACCGCATCTAAAGCAACTGAGTATTCTTTAGAGGTCTTTCTTTCTTTCTTTCTTTCTTTCTCTTCCATCCCTAATCACTGTCTCTCCTTCGTCTTCACTCCTGTCTCTTTGATCATCTCTGGGGGCATTGGTGGGTGAGAGGACGATGATGGAGGGATGTGGGAAGTCTGGCATCATTGTAGATTGTGTGTGTGTGTGTGTTTGCAGAAAAAGATGATGGGCAGAATGGGGGTGGTATGGAGGTCTCTTGGTTGTGGTGTGTATGTTTGTGTGTGTGTGTTTGTGTGTGTGTGTCCAGACAGCTGGCTATAACTCAGAGCTTTAATGAAGCAGCCTGTAAATAAAACTCACAGACATCAGAGACAAGAGAGAGGGACTTTTATGTGTATATACACACACACACACACACACACACACACAGCCAGTCAGTCAAGAGACCTCCATCCCACCCCCACCCTCCGTGCCCCTCATCTTTTCCTGTGATACATTGAAATTCTCTGATAGATAGGCGTAAAGAGATGTAAGGGGAGGAGACAGTTGATAGTTGATATTCATGTGTATACCATGCCAACACACACACAATCATATACACACACACACTTGCACACGCACGCACACACACACACTCACTCACTCACACACACACACGCACACACACACATTTTCTAGATACACCCAGACATCTAATAAAGGAGTCACATAAATTACAATCGGAGGTGTCCTTGTTTGTAATGTAGATGTCATCAAGACCAGCAGATGTGTCCTTCCATGTCCTCCCTTTGAAATGTGACATGAATATAAAGTAGCTAAAGTACCTAAAAGCCTCGGCTTCTTCAGTGCTGTTAGGGTTATGGTAATTCTTTACAAGCACGAGTGTCTCTTTAATGACCTAAACGTTTTCTATTTTTAAAACTCTTCTGTGGCCTGTCAGACCCTGTTTGTTTGTTACATGTGATCTTGTTTATAGCCATTGGTGTTGTCCATATTGAGAATTATAAATGAGCATCTATAAGTGGATTAAGATCGTATTTAATTTATACTCGTTATATAAATAGATGCATACACGTTCAGTGCAGTTCAGACAGATATTAACACACACAAGTTCATAATGGTGTATGTTTTGGTGCATTTTCAGTCTTACATAATCTCCTTGCAGTATTGGGGAAATTAGCCTCAGTCCTAGAATGCCGGTCATCAGACACAAATACACACACACACAAATTACATGCACAAAACACACATACAAACACTAATTGTGAGTCATTCTTTTCCTCTTAAATTTAAATATTCATTGTCTTACCTACCTAACTTTGCTTTCTGTATCTTGCTTTCACTCTTTCTGTAGATATTTGCACTCTCTCTCTCTCATCTCTCTCTATCACTCTTCCCCTCATATTTAGTCTGACTCTTATCTATCGCTCTATATACCCTCTCTCCCGCTCTTTCTGTTACTATTCTCTCTCCCTTCTTTGTGTTGACATTTATTCCCTGTCTCTGCCTTTCACCCGTACTTCCTGCGTTGATATTTACTCTCTCTCTCTCTCTCTCTCTCTCTCTATCTCCTCTCTTCCTTCTCCAGCATGGTGAGCAGGGTCTGGGTGCACCCATCATCATGTGCACGCGCCCCTACCCCGAGTGCCAGCTGTACCCACAGGAGGACAGCCTGGGAGGGCGTGATGCCCATGAGTCTGACATGGATAGCGCAGCCGACAGTGGGGCTGGCTCGGAATCCTCTGATGGCGGTCGCCACGACGACAAGGACGAAGGGCTAGGGGGGCTCTTCCTGCCAGGAAACAAGTCAGTTTCATACTTTCTTCCTTTCTTTTCTTGAAGATTTGATGTATTGCATAATAGTATACTACTATTTCACTGTTTAATTTTTGACAACATGCTGTAATCATCCATTCACTGAAATGACAATTTTTGCACAGCAGCAGTTATTATTACTGTTAATTTTTGCTATTTGCCAAAAGGGTGTTACCCTATTTTCAGTTCTGATGGTAATTTTTCACACAGTCCAACATATGTACTGCTTCAGTGATGTGAAAGTTTTAATGGAAAAACATATAGGCCTACACTGCAATAAGAGAGCCAGTTGCTAGTGCAGAATAGTGTTGAATGATATACAGACAGATAGACAGACACTGGATGGGTCCTAGGCTCATCTGGGCCAGATGTTCACTATCTAGCATTCTGTAATAATCTATTCACTGAAATCACACACAGAATTTTTGCACAGTGGCAGTTATTTTTAATATATTTTTTTTTGCTATTGGCCAAAATGTTGTTTAATGATGCACTTTCAGTTTTGATGGTAATCTTTCTGGGGCAGGAGATGTCCCACTTTCAGCTCTACTGCTGACTCCACTGCTTTACTGCTGTATTGAGTGTCTATAGTGTTGGCTTCCCCCCTCACACTGGGAGGAGCAGTAAAGTAAGAGACTTATTGGCGGTGGCAGAGAGGCTAATTACACTCAAATGTGTTTACATTTTGAGTTGTTATGGCCAAGGATATTTCCTGTTGGCTGCCAGTTGAGATGTTACCCATTAAAGATCATCTTCTCTGCTTGTGTGGTAAAAGCTAAAATATCTCTTGTGGAAGCTCAGGTCTGCTGCAGCTGTGTGTGTGTGTGTGTGTGTTAGTAAGTGTGTGTGTTTGTTCCTCTGTGCAGTGGTACAGAGATTGTCCATTCACAAGATCAGTTAGATTAAAAATGCATACCCTCTTCTCTGTGCTTACAATGTTCAATTTGACACCATTAGCTTAGTTTGGCATAATCACTGTGGAGGGGACCAGATAGCTTTGGTAGGTTTTGGGAGCTGTATGGTATGCTAGCTGGTCCCATCCACTCCCAGTGGATCTGAAGGATGCTAATAGGTTGGAGTTTTGGGCATAATTTGCACAATGTGAAGAATATTGTAGGTTGTTGATGATTTGTTTGTACAATTCTCACTGATGCCTAAACAGTCTTAAATGCAAAGCTTCATGGGAAGTTTGAATATACACCCAAGCAACACATTATAAAGTGCAGGGACAGCCATAATACATTAGTACAATAAGCAGAGGTTTCGGATGAGGCTTCGGATACTTTTGGATGCTATCGCTAGCTCACCCCCGTCTTCTTGACAGCAATACAAGTTCAACAAACAGCCTTTTAGCTGCTAATTCAGATGGTTCATTGCATAGCCTCCTCTGACCTATGCTAAAATGTCTCCACCTGTGTGTTGGCCTCTTAGCCCAGGTCAGCTGATCCCCTCTGCATCTGCGTCCGTCATCTCCACTGAGGAGCAGTTTGAGGACTATGGCGAGGGCGAAGACGTTGACTTCACCCCCAGCAGTCCCTGCCCTGACGACGAGACGCGCACCAACGGCTTCTCGGATCTCGGCTCCTCGCTACCCTCAAGGTTACTGAACCCTCAATGTGGAGGACAGTAGGATAATAGTCCTTATAAACTTTATCATCCCAGCCAGAGAAGGGGACTTCACATACAATAAATCTGCAGTAAAACTTTGATGACCCTGTGAAGATCCATTTGTTGTTGTACTGATGTGTTGGTCAGTATCTTCCTCTTACTATGTGTGCCAGCCAAATGGTTCTAATCTCCTGCCGTCTGTTATCTTTAGTGCGGGCCAAACACCTCAGAAGATCCGGCACTTGTACAACAGCGAGCTGCTGGACGTCTACTGCTCCCAGTGCTGCAAGAAGGTCAACCTGCTCAACGACCTGGAGGCGAGACTCAAGAACCTCAAGGCCAACAGGTACATACTGTACAGAGATCAGCAACTCTTAGCCACATGTCCACGTGTGTCAGTATAGATACAGCTACTACACTACATACTGATGGTCTCTTCAATTCAATTTAGCAGTTTAGTTTATGTATTGATATGTATTTATGTTTCAATTTTTATGCTTTTTATTAGTGTTATACTATCTTATTAGTGCCTCAATACTTGATGTTCTGGTTGTCGGTCAACATACTGTAAGTATATGTGTGTGCTTTTGGTGCATTAAGTTCATGACTTGATTCATTATTCTGGTGGCATAGTAGCACACTAGATGAACACAAACCTTTCTGTCAGAGAGGAGTAGGTGGTTTCAACATCTTTGTTGTTACTGACAAAATGTTCCCTTCTCATGCATGTTGGAATGTTAATCTAAATACACACCTTGCCAGCTCAGTAATTTGCTGCAGACCTTGTTCAGTTTAATTGCTCAGGTTTCAGCCTATGACTCATTCACCGTAAGTTCCAGCTTGGAAGATCCCAGTCTTATTTGTCTCAGGCTGGTTTATTTGCTAACTACCCCCATCCCTTTCTCTGATTCATGCCTCATTGGACAAAGGCTACAAAGATTGGGTCTAGCTCAATGTGGGCTCTAATTATTCCACAGTTGCACTAACACTTTTATCGTCCATTGCATTAGAGCTTGATCCTTGCTGAGATGGTGTGTGTGTGTGTGTACTATTATACTTCATAATATATCTGTTTCTGTTACTGCTGATAGCAGTAATACTTTGGCAGGAACAAAGTAGCAGAATGTTAAATGAACGATAAAAATGGGATACTCTGGGATGCCAGAGTATCCCAGTTTATGACCAGTCGAGTGATGCTCTATTCTTATGTCAACATGCAGTGGATCTGTGTGTGTGTGTATGTTAGAGTGTGTGTTCATCCAACTTAAATTCTTAAATTCTTGAAAAAAGTTTCATACCCCCTCATCTTCATCGCAATACTGAAGAAGGTTCTGGTAACTTCTGGCAAGGGGCTCAGCACTTGTAGTCTGTGCTTGTCTTGTCGTGTTTGGAAATGAACCCGCTCCAATTTTCTCCACTAGACCACGTCTGCAGGGATGAGACACAGTTTGGGGAGGGGGAATGGGGGGATCCTCAGTTCTAAATCCGTGGGTCGTCCACCGCTAAGCAGCTTCGCGAATGGCACTCCACTGGTAATAGCTAAGATGAGGTCTATTCATCTGTAGCACAACAACCACACTGCTTGTGCTCCTCATCCAAAACTCAGACAGATAAGAGGAAACTCGCTGCCATCCTCACTTCAAAGGAACAGAATTCAAGTGATTTAAGTATTGGCCTACATAGACATAAGGCTGCAGTGTGATGTGTGTATATATATACTGTATAATGTGAATCATTTGAATAATATCGCTGAGTGCTTCTGTTAATTTATCTGGCTTTAATTGCTAGCTAAATACAGTGAAATTTTAGTGGAGAGTATGAACCATTCATCACAAGCCCAGAGACGCAGAGTGCCTGTGATCCCTGCTGTTGATGAATCTCAGTCTCATTCACTCGCTGTAATAGCTAGCCAGAGGATTGGATATGGGGGTTGTGCGGTGTGAGGGTGCATGGGGGTTGTGTATGTGTGAGTGCTTGAGAGGGAGTGTATTGTGTGTATTTGTGTGTATGTGTGTGAGTGAGAGAGTTAGAAAGAGAGAGAGTGTATATGTGTGTATGAAAGAGGGAGTGTGTTTGTGTGTGTGTGTGTGAGAGAGAGAGGGCGAGAGAGAGTGTGTGTGTGTATGTTTACTGCAGTGTTTATAGGGCCTGTTGGGGTTGTTGAGTTAGCATCCTTGTGACTGGATAGATAACAAAGGAGAGAGAGGGTGCACACACACACACACAAAGATGGACCATAAAGTGGTGACCATGACACCCAACAAAGACATGTCAGTGATAGGAACACACACACACACACACACACACACACAGACCATAAAGTGGTGGCAGACAAGGTCGGCCCAGCCTTACCTGAGGCCGGTGTGATGACGGTGATGATGTAACACTTGAAAGGAGTTTACCGACAGAGTGACGTGAGTCCCTAGTGTTGTGCAATGCTCCCTGGTGACACTCCACATGCTATATTTAGCATGAACAGGTGTACTATTTTCACCCCCTCTCCACCCCTGCTTAAGTGGAGTGATTATGAGAGTAATCCCCATGCCCAGCAGGAAGCCTAGGGCTCAGGGCCAGAATGGGGACTACATGCTGGCTAGTTGCTAGCGCCTCCAATAAGCTTACTGTATCTGTGTCTGCCACTGAACAGCTGACACTCCATTTTGGCTCAAAAGCACACTAGGTGGCTCTTCCACTGAGGTAATGTGAGGCTGGAGCATTGGATGTGCTGGGAAAGGTTCAGTACATCAGTCGTCACCCACATATAGCTTATTCAGCTAAGAGGTAGCAGGATCAAAGTACTTTTGCAAGTGCAAAAGACAAACTACTCTTTAATTTACTATATTTTGTGTTTCAGTAATTAAAAAGTATTATTTTTCAAATTAAAAAAATAATCGTTATATTATGTCAAATTGCCCTTGTTACTGTTATTCCAAATTAACAGTATATGGAATGGATTCAGAGATAGATGGATATAATGATGAGAAACAAAGCTGGAGATGTGATGGGAGGTATCCATACTGTGGGGTTCAGGGGTTGTTCCAAGTTAAGTGGGATACCGCACCAGTCAATGCAGAGGTTTGAGGTGACAAAACAAAAACGAAAGATGGGGAAAAAACGCTATGCAGTGAAAAATAAAACTACGGTGGGCTATCGTGTGTGTTTCTCTTCATTTTCACGGATTAGGAAAGGAGGGTCAGATGTGAAGGTTTGGCCACAGCCTCCCTCCTTCTCTTTCTCCTTCTCTCACACCCTGATTGGAAGAGACAGGTGAGGATAGTGTGGTATCAGCTGTGCTGTCTCACCACCTTTGACCTCTCCTGTCATTCTTCCACAGCACACACAGACACACATTCTCACTCATATACACACACACTCACTCTCTCTCTCTCACACACTGACTCATTCTCACTCACACACACCGACACTTAAATATAAACACAAACACACACACACATTCTCACTCATACACACTACACACACTGACTCATTCTCACTTATACACACACAGATGCTTAAACATAAACATACACACACACACACACACACATACACACACATGAGGGGTGGCATGTCCTGTTTGTTTTCACCTACAGTGCAGCTTGTCAGCAGCTTGTCAGTTTTAATTCAGCAAGAGACAGAGGCATTAGAAGCAGACTGCATTAGACTCATCTGAGACAGAGAGTGGGGGTGTATACAACATTTCACCTCTCAAGATCCCTTTTTTGTGTCCATTACTGTCCAAGTGAAACCCTGCTAGACTTGACAAAACATTTGGAAACCTGTGGACTCTCCTTTGGGGTCATTTATGGCAGCAAAGAGAGAAACAGGACATCGGACTGAAATAAATGTGTCCTCTCCTTGTTCCTTTTGTTTTGTTGTTTTTGCACCAGCCTCATGTTCTCTCTCTCTTTCCTTCTGTTTTCCCCCTTTCAGCCCCAACAGGAAGATATCCAGTACAGCATTTGGACGGTAAGTCAACCCCCTCCTCCACACACCCACAAGCAACTTCACAGAGTAAACCTCTTATTTGGGGGTGTGTGTGGGTGAGTGGATTAGCAATAATGTGTGTGTAGCCTGTCTGTAGCGTCTGTGTGAACACCGCTGTTAGCGTTAGCATTTTATTGACTCATCATCTTAATTGGCCCTAGAGTCCAGACCCAAACGCTTCACCTGTCTCGGTTGAGCTTGCAGTTAGCCGATGACAAATGGCTTTTTATGGGGGCATAGGCATACTGGGCACTTCATTAAGGCTAATTAATGTCTTTAATTAATGAGTTTGTGTAGGCTCGAGTTGTTTACTGTGGGCACGGTGTCCCAGTGGTTTATGCTGCCTTGATGGTTGCATCAGTGAGCCCTAATCAAGACACCCCTCTGAGGTGGATACAGACGTGTAAGACAGCACTGGAGAGTTCAGTAGGGTTTTTTCAAAATCTCCTCTCCATGAAGAAGCACCCAATGTCCTGAATTTACACAGAAGCCCATAGTGATTGTATAAATAAAAGCAACAAAGATATGGCATGGGCAGGCAGTATTTAGATACCATAAGATAAGAATACCATGACTTCTTCAATTCTTAGAAATGGGTCTGGATCTCTCTTGTTTAGCTCCCCCTGCTGGTTCTTGCGTTTGCTGAATCATTTTGTTTTCATCTGTGCATACGTTTTGACATGATTGATGGATGATTCAGTCATGACACAGTCATGATTCAGTCATGACAGTTTTTAAGCGTCTAGGAAACCAAATTTCACACAATTTTTTCTAAAGTGCACGCAAAGATTCTCAGGGTCCAATAGGGGTGTTGGAGGTACTCTAAGAACATTGGGTATAAGTAGGCCTACACCAAGTTCCACATTTTACTATGAAGCAGATATGGATATTGACATATGGCAGTATAAGCATAGACCTTTCCTATGTATGAATGTTCATGAAACTGTGTAACACATTGGTTATGAAGGCACCTTTATCAGTAAGAGGATCATTTTCAGTCACAACCTGAAATTTGATTGATGTGTAATGAAATCAGTCAAAAATGTGTCATTTCTGTCGACTGTGTTAAGATGAGTGTGTGTTATTAAAGAGGCTCACAGGGAATAAGACATGAAGATATATTTTGGGACAGTTCTAAATGCCTAAATTTGAGAGGTTCACGAGAATGATCAGCCCTCTTAAAAGGTTGCCGTAAATACCAAAGACCTCCCCTTTGCGGTTTACTATCTGAAATGGTTTACTTTCACTTTTGCAAGTGCTTGTCCATCCTTTGTTGTACCCGTGTTCTCTCTCTCTCTCAAATTATAATGCTTTATTGACATGGCAAATCATATGTTGCATTGCCAAAGTCACAGACATAATAGGAAAGGCATACACAGAAAAAAAGCATACATTGTGTGTGTATATGTACAGTGTATGTATCTCTCTCCTAACCCTCCTCTTCCGGTGTATCTGCAGGCAGCTCTTCCACCACAGTAACTTCAGCAGCAGCCAGGGGAGCACAGAAGACCTGTTCAGAGACAGCATTGACTCCTGTGATGTGGACATCACAGAGAAGGTATGTGGCACCTCTGACTGGGCCTCACCCTCAATCTACATGACCTCCCTTGGTGCCCCCCTCCCCTACTCCCCATCTGTGTTCAGCTTCCACCTTCCTCTGCATTCTTCCATACTTGAATGAAGACTATACCAAAGACCCTTGATTACTCTGCCTCAACCTTCTCTGACTACAGACAATTTTAAGACTTTGATTAGTAGCGTCATAGCTGTTCTCAGGGTTTCTGTTTTAACATTCCGTATCTTACAGGGATTATCTGGAGTCTGTCATCCTGTAGCCCAGTTGTTTCACATTGCCAAGTGCTGTCGGCAGACAATGACAGAATTTGGTGCAACGTAGACCAAACACTGAAATGGCAGCCAACGCTAATTGATTAGGGCAAGGAGGTTTTGTTTTCTCAGGCCCCCATCTGTTAGCGTTTGCTGCCAGTTTGCATATTCGGTCTATGTTGTACCAAATACTGTTGTTCTTGTTCATACCAATTTGGTAGCCTCATAGAGCATGAATATGGGCTGATTGACTCAGGATTTCTCCTTTAACATAACAAAAGTAGTTTGGGAATGGAACAGAATGTGTTGAAACTATAGTCTAACTATGGCCTATACTGAACTTGCACTCAAGCGCCTCTCACATGTGAAGTAATTATATAACCCTTTAATAAGAGAACTTGTGATGTTAATTGTACAATTTTTTGCCAACAAAAGTACTACTGGCAATATGAAATGTTGTGCCACAAAGTTATAACAATTTCAACTTTTGAAATGACGAAGGTCAGTTGAGGGTTATTTGAAAGCCTACGGGCTCTTTGAGAGATATGAAGACTGTTTTGCAGGAGCAAACATTTGTTAATATACTTTACTGTATGTTGTCAGTTAAAATGGGTTAAGACATTATCAGTCTGAATCTGAAATGGGTTCTTTTACTTGTTTAGCAAAGAGGAGGGAGAGGATTTTCATTCACCATAGAGCCCTAGTTCTCATGTTGCTGTTGTGATGGTGAGGCACAGGGGTAAATGAGATGTGATCTGACTGCTGTACCTCTCCCTTCAGGTGAGCCATCTGGAGAAGAAGGTAACAGAACTGGAGAATGACAGCTTGGCCAACGGGGACCTCAAGTCCAAACTCAAGCAGGAGAACACACAGCTGGTGCACAGGTTAGGAATACATACAGCAGACACTCACTCACACAAACACACACACACACACACACACACAGACACACACACACACACAACCTTTTTGACATGTTTGTTGGTGTGCCAATCAACAGACTCAGCAGACCAATCAACTGTTTTTTCTTTTTCAACTAAGTATGGGGCAGCATTTCCAAGATGAAAATATGTTGAGCCTATTCTGGCTATGCAAAGCAGCACTTTATGTTGATGTTGATCGCATTTAAAAAATAAATAAATAAATAAAGGAATCACTCCAAATTAATCATTCTAAATTTCATACATGAAAATGCATACTACAGGCTGACTTGCGTAATGAGAAGAGCAGTCAATCACTTTGGGTTTGTGCAAATATCAACAACATCCTCACTGCCCCTTTAATCATGCCTCTCTCATTTAACAGTTAGGAATTGGGTACACTGCCCTTTAGTAGGCCTACCTTTCTCTGCCCTTACAAATTATTGCAACACTGTACTTTCACAGGTGATGGCGGTTCTGTTCAGGTAGCTACATTTAAAAAAAAAGAGTTTCTAGCAAAATGTCAATCATTTGGTTTGTTTTTATTACGTGAACCAGTTCAAAGCCACACTCCTACACTTGATTGACTTATCATGCCGTGATCTCATGAGGATGACAGAAGTTGGACAAAGAAAAAAATATCCAAAATACAACAAGCACACAGCACTTCTACCCATAATATCCAAGAGGGATATGCCCGAACTGTCGGGGCAACTGCTGTACATTTTGATGAACAATTTTTAGTGCAACAGCTGCTGTGCTGGGGCTTGTCTTGTGGTAAAATGTTTAAAGCCAGTAGGGTGCATTACTGTCTGTCTGTACAGAAGACGTACCCTATACAACAGCCAAAGGCTGTTTAACAGCAGATGAGACCACCAATTGTTTTCCGATGTATAAAAACAAGAACTGCACACAATCGCTGGCATGCCAGTGAGAATCTCTCTGCCGTGCCAACTATGGCACACGCACCAGTGGTTGCTGACCCCTGCTGTATATGCACATTTGATTCAGTTGTTTGTGTGTGTGCATGGATGTGTGTGTGTGCATGGATGTGTGTGTGTGTGTGTGTGTGTGTGTGTGTGTATGTAGGGTCCATGAGCTGGAGGAGCAGATTAAGGACCAGGAGAGTCGGGCGGATCAGATCCTGGAGGAGGAGCTGAAGAGACACAGAGAGGCCTACAGCAAGATGGAGAGGGACAAGAGCCATGAGATAGAGCTGCTCAGCAACAGGTAGAACACACACACACACACATGCACAAACAAACACACACATGGACACACATACACACACACACACACAGACGCACTCACATACAAATGCTCACACAAATTCACAAAAAAACAGATGAGCAGATGCAGATGAATTCTTGACAATAACAAAAAAGTAATGTGTCTGTGTTTGTGTGTGTGTGTGTGACCAATAGAGTGCTACAATTAGAAGAAGAGAATGGAGAGATGAAACTGAATGTCTGCAGACTGAAATCCCAAACGGAGAAACTGGATCAGGTGTGTATACACGTGCACACACACACACACACACACAAAATTCTGTGTCTGCGTCTGAGTCTGTGTCAAGTTGTACTCTATTTCATTCTTTTGGCACCAAGGTGTTCCTGTTTCATGCCATTACCATGTTTGCTAGATGCTTTCATGAGTGCTTTAGGAACCTTTGATCTGTAAAAAGACAGTGTGTGTGTGTGTTCTAGTGTGTGTGTGTGTGAGAGATGAAAGAGAGATGAAAGGTAATAAAGAGATATACATAGAAAAACATTAGCTTTTCTGGATTTAATGATCATAACCTAGCCTTTAAAATAATGGTTGTGTGTGTGTGTGTCTGTTAAGGAGAAGCAGCGGATGACAGACAAATTAGAGGACACCAGCTTGCGTCTGAAAGATGAGATGGACCTGTATCGCAAGATGATGGACAAACTGTGGCAGAATAGACATGAGTTTCAGAAGGAGAGGGAAGCCATGCAGGAGGTCTGTGCACACACACACACACAAAATCCAAATACTCATGTTGCTAAAGTTTAACCGGCACACATACATATCATGTGAGATTACTTTACCTTAATACTAGGCATTTTCATACTTTAAGAATATGGATGCAGACAGAAGTAATTGGAATAAAATTGTGATCAATTAATATTAATATTTACATGTGTCGTGAAGACTCTTCCAAGAATATGGATGCAGACAGAAGTAATTGGAATAAAATTGTGATCAAATAATATTAATATTTACATGTGTCGTGAAGACTCTTCCAAGAATATCTCCTGGCGTAAACTTTGAGAATGCACTTAACAATTAAATTTCTCTGCACTATTGCACTTTCAACCTAAAATGGTGCAGTTTCTATGTTAGCAATATGCACTCCTTGTTCATTCTTTCATTGTGTTGTAGCTTAAATGTTATCCTCTTTTGTAAGTCGCTTTGGATAAAAGCGTCTGCTAAATGTCTAAATGTAAATGTGTTGTGTGTGTGTGTGTGTGTATGTGTGTATGCTTGTGTGTGAGTGTAGTTGATAGAAGACTTGCGTCGGGAGCTGGAGCACTTGCAGCTGTTTAAGCTGGAGTCGGAGCGTGGCAGGGGGCGGGGCTCGGCTGCCGGCCTATCAGAGTATAACGCCAAGACCCGGGAGATCGAGCTGGAGCACGAGGTCAAGCGCCTCAAACAGGTACACGAGTCAGGCCTGTTTGCTTTGTAAACTATTGCCAATGGATTAAGGCCCCTACACATAGGTGCTGCTGACATTAATGTGACACACTACACTTCCAGTGTTTGTAATCACACTGATAATACAGCCCCACACAGCACTGATGATCCCTCTCATGGCCACAGTGTAGATTGCAATGCAGTTCAGTTATTGTCAGTACCGCTGAAACAATTGCAACAGAAAGCTTTTTCCCCTCGCTGCTTCTGCTGTGAAGGTGATTTGCCATCCATTTATATCATCATACACGTGATTACTTGGGCCGCATCATTTGAAGGATGAGTGAATGAGTTTTTTGACTGTGACCCTTCCTGATGGGATGGTGATTCTATGCAGGAGAACCATAAGCTGCGGGACCAGAATGACGACCTGAACGCTCAGATCCTGACACTGAGTCTGTATGAGGCCAAGAACCTCTTCAGCTGCACCACTAAGGCCCAGTCTCTAGCCGCTGAAATAGACAACGCCTCCCGGGACGAGGTGAATAAGCATAAACACTCACACATACACACACACTTCAACAGCAGGGCCTACTTTTGTTCATTTTTGTAAGAGGATGTGTAATGGATGTTACGTTAGTAAACTTCTCTCTCTACACTTCAAGAGCCTGCTAGTCAGTAGACTGGCAGTCAGGATTTTTCGGTCGACTGGCTAGCATGCTCTCCTTCTCATCCGATGTTGCTCTGAGGTTGCGTGTTCGACCAATGGGGCTGGGCTGTGTAGCCTGACTGGTTACAGATGTAAAGAATGTTTCTACGGACTACTGCCGGTAACTATTGCTCTCTCTTTTCTTTTTTTTTCTCTCTCTCTCTTTAGCTTGTGGATGCTCTGAAAGAACAAGAGGAGATCAACTACCGCCTCAGACAATACATGGATAAGATCATCCTGGCCATCCTGGACCACAACCCCTCCATCTTAGAGATCAAACACTAGAGCCCTTACATCTGTGCCACTGTCCAGTCGCTCACTGGTGGACATGCAGTGCCCTCTGCAGGCTGGACACATGAACTGCATCACATACTGGACTTAACAGAATCTGCTGTTGTCAGTGACCACATGGTACCTCTCATGCCCTCTTTTGAGTTCTGGCATTTTTGTCTCATCACCATGCGAATCGCCCATTGGTTGAGATGATATAAAAACACACCATGGAGTTAAAGGGACTAAAACTGGAACCACTCATTCACACGTGAACTGAATGTTCACTCTCCATCTCTTTTTAACTTATGTTTCCATACACTACCTCTAGGTACATAGGTCCAGTGCTTTTCACGAGTCTATCGTGTAATGTTAAACACAACCACTAAAGAGTGTGTGATGTGCTAGTTCTCACTCTCTCCGTCATGGACGTTGCACCATAACAAAAGGCACACGTGTTTATGTGACGTGGAAGCTTCCAGTCAGTGTATGGGAGGGTTATGTAGCATTTTAACAAGCGAGCACTGTTAGCCGTTAGCATGTGTGTTGTGATTGTGTAGTTCAAAAAAAAAAAAAAAAACACAGCTTGTGTGCATGCATGACAGAGAGGGCAGAGCTGTGGTTGTGTAAAAAGTTGGGGACAAGTTTACAAGAGTCCTCAGTGGTCAGGTGAAGACTATGACGGGTACATAGATGTTTGACATGAAATATCTGTCTTAAAATAATAATAACAATCTCACATAATCTTAATGTTGGTAAATGTGAGTAAAAAGTGCAGGATCTGGACATAAATACAAATATGTGAATTAACAGATATTAACCTGCAAAATAATATTAACCAGATGGAGATAGAGATGTCTCATTCTTCCCAACTAAGCTGTCATCCTGCTTAATTCTGAAGGCATCAAATTCAAGGCTAATTTAAAAGACAATTTTTAATGATGTACATGGATTTTGGAATTAGGCTGCAATTCATAGAAGTGGACAAATGTGCTCCAACTGTAGTCACAATCTACCACAAAGAAAGGCAGATTTAGTGAAGGAAATCTAAGAATGCACTGGGATCACTTGTAGTCAAAGCTGCTGAAGCACAAGTGTGTTAAGTATCCATACAAGATACAATGATCATCAATACAAAATTGTAGTGACTGACTTGTTGACAAACAGAGTAAGGACTTTTGTGGGCTGAACTGAAAGATAAATATGTACTTTATTTTGTAGCGAAAATGAGTCAAAAGGTAGTAAGTGTAAAGAATGGAAAAAAGGTTTATTTTTTCACACAAATCTATAAATAATGTTTCAAGGGTTAAGTTCAGTGTTTAGCTGAGCCCTGGGGCAGGAGAGTCATGTGGTGTTCAGGCTGTGATATATGAAGTCGATATATGAAGACATGACTACTACACTAAGTCTACGTGGCCAGTCTCCTTTAGAGAGCAGGGTGGGTGTTCTGTTGAGGCAGTGCTAGGAACTGTGCCCACCTGGGCATCTTCTGGGTATGTGCACAGGCCAAGTGTATAGTGAGCGGCGCGCACACCGGGCCGTCTGATGCCAGGCCCATCAATGAGTGTCTGTGGTCCAAATCTGAGTCGTATGTGCAGCTCTATTGATATTAGTTGAGACAGTGGAAATGGTGGTGACAGTCAGTTGGTACCGTGGTCAGTTCTCTGAAGTTGACCCAGTGTGGGTGTACTCGGTAACAACCCCC
This sequence comes from Tenualosa thibaudeaui, assembly GCA_027481765.1. Lineage (NCBI taxonomy): Eukaryota > Metazoa > Chordata > Actinopteri > Clupeiformes > Clupeidae > Tenualosa > Tenualosa thibaudeaui. The sequence continues at coordinate 12,165,797 of JAIFZK010000024.1, forward strand.
ACCCCAAACTTAAATAATCCCAGCTACACTTGAAGCTATGAGTGATGTGTGAGATCAGCAAACCTGGTATATACAGAAGGTAGGAAAAAATGGCGGGACAGTTCAACTATGTGAACCTGGCCCTGTAGCAGTCTCTTACTCCCTCTGTGGCTGTTTACATGACAGCCAATGGGTATAGTGCTTTTGAGTGACGTAGTCTACTGACTGTTTCTGCTGCCAGGTTTGGTAAACATACGAGCTGTACATGACTAAGGGAAGACAGCAATTCTTATAATACTAAAGAAAAAACAAAAAAACTAAAACAATAGAAAGAAAAACAAATGTCAATAATTGTTCATTGTTAGGGTTCATAAATGATCTTACATAATCACTATTAAAGATAATCACTCCGTAGAATAGCTACTGTAGTTGTTGAGGGTAACAGCCACCCTTGGCAGTACTAAATGAAAATAATATGTTAACTGTACATGTCATGAATGAGTTACTGTCTCTCACCTTTTTGCCCTTGACTGTATTGGACTTACTTAGATTGCCTGTGAGGCTCTGTACACCACAGTATTTAAGCAACTGTGTAGCTAGATAAATACTACTAATACTGGTGTATTCTGTATTGTCACAAAGCTAGTTTTGCCTTGTTGCACAAACTGTACTGATTTTGATGTTGAGCATTTTTTCTTTTGCTTGATTCTTTGAAAATGGTTTGTGTGCCTTTTTACATTTTAATTGGCACGAGTCTGTGTTTGTCATTTACTTAATGTTTACTTTTGATCTAATTCATGTGATCAATCATAGAAGCTTTTATATATATACATACAGTATTTCTGTCCTAACTTGTCTAAGCATTTTTCATAAAATGTAAATGTTGTACAGAAACTAGTTAATATTTGTATTTATGTGCCCTTCATCAGACCTACTAAATGAAAAGGCTGTCTTTTATACAGTTTTATGATACAATTCAACAGCAAGATATCAATAGACGTGTTATGTGCAAACAAGCATTGTATGACGTTCATTTAGACAACATTTTATTTGGCAATACTGTCAGGCCTCATCAGGGCTATAGTAATAATAATAAATGGAACAGCAGTTGTCAAAAAGAGTATGTTTATCCATGGCCCTCAATATGTGTATCAGACAGTGCCTGTGTTTTTAAAGTTTATTTAATTGCGCTGACGGTACTTACATGGTACAGCCACATCCTGAGGAAAATATTACTTCTTACAACAGTCTTATATTTGGTTTATGGAAACAAATCAGCTCTTACAATGAGCTTAGTTGTGTCTTTTTCTCCTAGAAGGGTTTTAGGAGAAACAGAAATTCAGAGGCCAATTTTGCATATGGCCTACTTAATTTAAACTTCTAAGAAGTCTATTGGACATGCCCAATTAAGTCCAAGTTTAAGTGATTTAACTTAAGACCTTAAATAGCCAACATTTCTTCTATTCTTTTGTGCCTAAGAGGGTTTTAGGCAAAACAGATAAAAATTCAGAAAGATCTGTCTTATTTATTTCTGTATGACTGAAACAAGACTGTTGTAAGTCGGCGAAATAGGCCTTTCCTCTAAGCAGTTAACATTTTTGATGTTCTATCAAAAACAGACGAGATAGCACACAGCAGGGTGCATCAACCTATGTCCAAATGGAGTGTCCTGCTGATTGCATCTTCTCTAAGGCGTTATCAAATAAGATGTCTGTTTTTTTTTTTTTCTCCCTAGAGGTTAGCTCACTTGTTTTGTTTCACAGGAGAATGCTAGCTCACTCGTTGCTTTTTTTTTTTTTGGTTGACATCATGGCAATGCTCGAAGCTCTGTCATGTCTGTGATCCTGTGGTATCTGGTTCTTAGACTTCTGCTGTCACTGCTTCCAAAAGAATAAAGGAGATTTGTGCCCCATAATCTGTAGTCATAATCTTATATATTTGTTTGTGTGGAGGCAATATGAAACACTCTCTCTCTCACTCACAGACACGCGCGCGCACACACACACACATACAGAGAGAGAGAGAAGAGTATAAACTAGTGCTGTCAATGTGCACGTGATTAATGTAAAAATTTTAACGAGTTGTTTTTTTTTTACGCAAACGGGAGTAAAAAAAATCGTTTGGCTCGCAAACCGAAAAAGGTTGGGCACCCCTGTCATAATTGACGACCTGTCGCACTCTTTCACGTTGTGCGTTGGATTGATCACTAATGATTAAATGTTCACTTAAAATTTCTACTGTGATTAATTATGAATTATGAATTGCGAATTATGAATATTTTAATAGACTGACAGCACTAGTATAAACAGAAACAAACAGAGAATTGGTCTTTAATACTGAGAAAATCAGCACTGATTAACATTTTGGCATCAAGGTAAACCTTAAATGGGCTATTTTTCCGAGATTGGTCTTTCTGGGCTCCCAAAATTGATCAGTGTCGCCACCTGTTGCAATCGCGAGAAACTCGAATCACCTGGCTTAAATTGGCCTGAAGCTCTTCTCAAGACTATCACAATATCTGATTTCCAATTCATCACAGGTGAGATTATCAAAGGACAAAACGAATAACTGATTTCACGAGGTTACTAAATTAACATCAGACTTGAGACATCAGACAAAAACTTGCTATGAAAACGTTAGTTCCAAAACCTTTTAGCTACCTGTTAACTTTGTTTGGGGTGCAGAGGCTGACATAGGTCTAATAGACAGTATCTCGTTCGTAAAATACTGGGGTAGCATCGAGGTAGCCAAATGGTTGTCTGATTCATCACGATTTTAAAATACCCAAATATTGTCTTCAATCAATTGTCGTTGTGCCAGGAAAAAGTGTGCAGAATGGTAACAGCCATTTTTGTCGAATTTGTCGGACGATGAGGGTGATGAAGTAGAGAAGGTGGAGATCAAGAATGATGAGAAAAGACAAGGTTGCTCGTCAAACGTTGAAGAGAAGGACGAGGATTGGGAGAATGAAATCAGGCAGCTAAATAACCCTATCCCTTATGGTAGGTAAGATATCTCAGACTAGCCTATTAGACTTGTTTAGACAGCAGACATCCCTGTTTACTCTAGGCTGTATAGGCCTACTACAGTAGACTTTCTTTTTGGATCCCTTAGGTCCAGAAGACCTTGTAATGGAAGATATCCATCTTAAAATGCCATTCCATGTCCCTGATCACAGGCAGTCTAAGGTCAAGTACATCCCGTCAATTCACCATGTGCCACTGGTCCGCTTTATTCAGCCACAGAAAGTTGAACTTGAAGGAGATCAGTTTGGAAATGTACTGTGTGCCGCTATGTGTCAGATGACATTTATAGAGTGGAGGACGCCACAGACAAGAGTAAAATAATGGTGGTGTTACACTCTCTCCTGAGGTCAACAGGAAAATGGGACCTGTAATTCTGATGGTGTCCTACAGGAGGCACTGTCACGACAGCCTGTTGCCAAGTTCCAGAAGCTACTCTCAGTAAGGAGAGCGAATATATCAGGCCACTGAAACAAACTGATTATGATTTTAAGAGTCATATGACAAGCCTGGACATGCTCACAGCCCCTGTCCCCACCCACCCCATCTGCACGCACAGATAGACACGTGAAATTGTGGGCTCATTCAGGGCTGCCTATGAAAGCGATGAGAAGATAATGAGAACGGATTTACTGAATGAGTGTCTTTGTGTGTGTGTGTGTGTCTATACGCTTGCTCTCTAAGACTAACTTTTTTCTGTAGTTCTGAGACTTTAATTGATTAATCATATCCAGAGTACAATGTAATTTTATTATTAAATTAATAAACATGTTATTGGCTCTGATGTACTATTGCATCACCAATCAAACACCTTATGCATTTATGACCTTGTGTTTGTGGGTTTGTGTCTGACCTGCATCCTCAGAACTCTGTGGCTTTGTGCCCAGATTTTCAGTTCCCATTCCATTCATTTAGCCCACGTCGGACACATCCACCAGGAATGCAGAGTGCTCTTTAAAATGACTTGCATGTGTTTCATCACAGCTGTCCAAATAGTCTCTTCCATAACTCAGCCTCCATCAAGCCATTTCTCATTGAGGATCACTCCACTTTGATGTCCATTTAAACAATAATGAAGACAAAGTGAGGGAGGCACTCTTCACTGAGGCTTTAATACAGAAGAGTGTCCCATCTGAGTTCTAACAATAAAGTAAAGCTTTTCCAGGCATGGGAGGATGATGAGGTTCAGGATGCACACTAAAATTCCTTTCAGCTTCCCCACCCCAAATTGTCAAACTCTTGGTTTGTTCACTTTATGTGTGTGTGTGTTGTAGCTGAGAAGCAGCTAGCAGCACTCCAGATCCCTCTCCCAATGTCTGTGGTTGTGAATTGTGAGTCCTAATATTATAAACTCTAATCATCATGTTTCACACACTCAAAGTTAGTTCCCCTGAGTTCCCCTAAATGCTTTTCCGTGGTAGGGAATAGAAGTGAGCCAGCACAGCCTCTCTGCCCTGGAGTGCATCCGGTGCTGGATTTGCGTGAATTGCTTGACGATGGCGTCTTGGTGATGCTAACAAAGTCCTTTCTTTTCCGGTCTGTGAACAATCCAGGCTGGTTGGGAGGAACAGCCTTTGCTTTTATTAGTTTCAGATTTTTACTCTCCTTTATTGATTCACTTCCTCTATTGATCCCTGTTCGTTAACATATGTGTGTCCTTCCCTTTTTTCCTAGGATTCTCGCCCATCCTTCCCACAATTGCTCTCTCTTTCTCTCTCGCATCCTCTTTTCTCATTGACATTCATTCACTCCTTCATTCAATGTTCTCAGTTTGTCCTGGACTCCCCTCTCCTCTCTGCCTCCTCTCAGTCCTTCCACACTCTCCATCACCATCTCTCTCTCTCTCTCCCCTCTTTTCCCCTTTCCCTACTGTCTATACTCTCTCTCTCGCTCTCTCTCTATCCCTCTCTCTCTCTCTCTCTCTCTATCTGCCTCCCCTCATTTCTCCCCAAAGTCTGTATGCACCCCTTTTACCAACTGTCTACATACTCTCTCTCTGCCCCCCCTTTTTCCCCACAGTCTATATAGTTTCTCTCTCTTGTTCTCTCTCTATTTATCTTTCTCTCTCTCTCTTCACCATGCGCACACCCCTCAATAAATTAATAATCTCTTATACTAATATTTAAAGATTCCCTCCCTGGCCTGAGAACTGGCCAGCTCTGCCGTAAAGCCCCAGTGACTGCATCTCCTGAGATGACATTTATCCCCCCCGGGTGTGAGGTAATGATTACTGCATGAGTCTTGTCTCCACGACAACTGGGTTGTAGAAGACGGGGGTGGACAGCTCTCCCTCTTCCTCACCCACCATCTTCAGCCACAGTTCCCTAAAAGAGGCCAACACAGTAGGTCCTGAATGTGTCATTCCATGGTTCTGTGACATGTAGTTCAGTGTTGAAATTCCTCAGTTTCTGTGAATAGTGGATAAGCTGCTTTTGTGTGTGACCCTGAGGAGTTTCTTCTGTGGTGATATTAGCCTGTGACCTGATACTATGCAGATGGCACAGGCAGATAAACCTGTTGATGACAATGTGTATGTTTGTTTGAGTGTGTGTACTCCGTCTCTCTCTGTCTCTGTGTGTGTGTGTGTGTGTGTGTGTGTCTGTCTGCAATAATGTGTGTGTGTGAGAATGAGTGTTTTAGACCCCGTTGAGATGTAGCTGGATATCTTTAAAAAGGCATATTTATCTATGTGGTTGAACCATCATTTACACGTAACCAGAGGTTTCAGTCACTGAAGACGGCTACCTTTGAGACTACATGTAGATAGAGGGGAAAACAGAATGTTAGCGCTAAGACATGATGGTTCCTCCTTGGTTTTCAGATCTCTGGTTGGCTATCTGTTGGTCTGTTGGTTTGACATGTTTTTGACATCATTTGACGTCTTCCTTGGCTGTTTTGCTCTTTGTTTTTTAACTGTGTATTGTTGGTGAGAGATCCCTGTGTGTTTGCGGAGAGACCTTTTGTGTTTGAAACAGACTCAGGGGCCCATCTTCTCCAAACCACATTGTTTGAGCCCATCATCACTTCAGAGGCTAACATACCAGCACACTATAAACACACACACTGTATGCACTTTTTTGCACTGCAGGAAGAAAAATGGAGACAATGGTGCTCTTTCACACTTGGAGGTTTTTCCCTGTAAAGAGGTGAATAGGTTTTGGCTGTGTTCATTTCTGGGGTTATTGAGAACAATATGCTGTGTCAAGTTTTGTTTCATAGCTGTCAACATCCCTCTGCCACTGTTATGTTGATGTTGTGTAGGGGAGATGTTTGTGTCTGAAGATATGTTGCTGTGTTTGTGTATTTATGTGGGTTTTGTAATGTTTATTTGATTGGATATGTATCAAGTGTTGTAGAAATTGTGTTATTGTAATTTATGTGCATAACAGCATTGTGTGTGTGTGTGTATTTGTGCACAAGTATGTATTGTAAGCATGTGTGTAAGTCAGGTCAGGTGCCAGGTCATTTGGCATCCTCAGAATGTTTTTTTTGTCCACACCCTCTGCCAGGTCTTTGAGGTTACAGTTATGGTTATTTAAGGTTAAATTTAGGGGTTGGGATTTGCAAAATTGTTACCCAGTAATTAATCAGTGACAATTTTACATGCTGATTTTGAATCTCAACAGATGATCTATAAAGTCTTTGTAGATGGATTAGCCAAATAAATGTAATCCCTTGAGGACCCTAAACCTAAATCCAGGTGTCTCAGGCTTAATGTAAAAGTGTGAAAGACTGGTTCAGTCAACTAGTTAACAGTCAAGTTAACTGGTTATAGGCTTATACAGAAGGCTCAGTACAATCTGTACAACTCAGTGAATCTGGGACCCTCATTTGCACGAGGTTTGGCTGTTAAAAGGAGCAGAATGTTTTCATTCAATGACCATGGGAAAGGACGAGTGTCCTTGTCTGCCTGGCATACCTGTTTTTGACAGGAAGTGAGTAATGAGATTTTACATACAGAAATGCAGTAGGATTCAAAGCCTAATCTCTGTTGACACTTGGACCTGAACCTGAGTGAGTACACAAATGGGCTATGTTGTAGGAAAAATTGTAATATCCTAGAAATTAATATTAATGTGATACAAAGGTTTGCCGTGTGTGATACAAAGGTATGCCATGTGTAACCTGAGTCTAAAGGGTTAAGACAACAGACCAGAGCAGATTAGGGTTAGGAACGGGGGAAACAGAGGGTGCTGGTAAAAACCAAATAAAGTGGGGTATAAAAGGGAATCCTAGTCTCCAGGAAGACAGGCTTGTTACTATACATTCCTTGTGTAGGTTTGTGTGGGTAACTTGTCTCTGGCGTCGTGATTAAAGACTGCAGTAATCCACCAAGTTGCCTGCCTGGTATTTTTTGACCACATAAGTGGCGCTGTGAGCAGGGTACCTATCTCTGAGGCACAGCGTGGAGGACCGAAGGCGCAGGAACCCAACCAAGTCGACTGGAGGGAGATCCCTTTGAGATCCTGGGAGAAGGCCGTGCCAGCAATCAAACAGCCCTGCGGCACCCAGCCTGGCTGGAGAGAATCCTCCCGTGCTTCAGATACGGTACCGACTGTATCTGTGGTCACAGGCAACTTGGGTGGTGAGCGTTCCTCTATTTTACATTATATGCGGTGGTAAAATAGAAATGCCCTATTCGAAGGCATGATAGTGGCAGAGAGTCATATCCCCGGTTGAGATATTGACTGTTAAATCCTTCCTGCGCTGGTCGAGGCAGTGGAGGGCCCTACCCTCGAGAGGTAGTGGTGGATGCAGGGGACACTGCCATGGGGGGTTTTGCAGAAAAAAATAATAATAATACACCTCCCTAAAGGGGTAGATAAACCAGGATGTTTCAGGGACATGTATAAAAATGATGGACCTGAATGTGTAGATGAGAACCTGTTATGCAAGTGGAATAGGTGGACTGAGGAAAGTTTCTTGTGGGAGAAGTGCTAAGTGGGGGAAAATTAAAGGATTGCAGGTCTATAATGGAGGAGAAGGCTAGACCATTTAGACCAGAACTGTATGATAAGTGAGAGAAAGAGGCTAAGAAGGACAAATGAAAGTGGAGAGAGGGAAAAAGTAAGTATGGGAAAGAACAAAGAGAAAGACAGGTTTGGGGCATACGAGAGAGGCAAAGGCTTTCCAGAGGACTACAGGGACATCTGTTGAAGTGCATATGGGCAAGCTGAAGCCATCAGCTCCCTACCTGAATGACACAGGAGTAACACTGTTGGACACTGGTGTATCCACCACATCTGTCTCTAACCCCTCACCAGAAACACACTCCCTAGCCATCTCTTGCACCCCAGTCAGCTCTTGAGGCTTATCATTACCCCATCACCAGCACAGCCTGTCAGGAACCATCTAGCAAAAAGGAGCAGGGGGACAGGGTGCAAAGACTGAGCGGCTGATCAGATGAAGATTTTCAAGCAGAGGAAGTCAACTTCACAAACCAGGACTTGGTACCACCAAAGCAACTTGTAGAGAAGAGTGGCAATAGGTGGAGGAATGGTGAGGGAAGAGGCAGGGAAACAGACCTATCAGTTGAATCACATAAAAGACTGACATAAGAATGTGCAGGAATTAACCATATGGCTTGCTTCTGTAAGACCAAGAGGACACACAGGACAAGGGTTGTTTGTCACTGCTGTACACTCTAACTCATGGACAGGGGGGTTTCAGTGGTGACCCTTCTGATTTACAACCTGGACAGTTGCCTCAATACAGCCTTATCAACAACCTCAAGTTTTCTGTCTTGTCTTTTTGGGGATGTTTATTTTCTTTTTGTTAATTAGGAAGAAGGAAAGTACTAAGAGTTAGGATAGAACAAGTGAAACATTATTCAATGTCACAAGAGCATTAGGGTAGTGAATATCAAAAATAACCCTTTCCTTCCCCATTTGTGTTTGCCCCGAAAGGTTTTGGACTGAGATTTTATAGGTAACTTATAGCTTATATTTTAGCCAGTGTTTGAAATAAAGGGATCTTTAGGCTTGTCTCAGTCCAGAGAGATAAGGAAATTCCAGAGGACTTGTAGTGCTTGTATGGCATTTGTAGTGGCGTACTTTTAAGATATTCCAGATTCCAAAAAGGGGTACCAATTAAAGCATGTGTTGAGACCATCAACACAGCCAGCATAATTACAAGTAAAGCTACGCTGCGGAAGTAGTAGACCTGTCACCTGGTCTGACATCTTTGTTTGCAAACCTAAAATTCCTATCCACATGTGGCTTTAACAACAGTGCAAAGGAGATGGAATGGTATAGCATAATTAGTTAAAGTCTGTCAAGACCATGAAATGATTTGTCCTTTTTTGGGCATTTCTTTGTCTTTGTGTCTGAACACCTAAGTTGGTTTACGGATCATCAGTTGGGATGTGTTAGAATAGATACGCTTTGTTTATTTTGGGTTTGTTGATATTTGGAAAAATAAGAAGGTTACTGATACCTTGCCACAAAGATGTCCCTGGCTCTAACATCTTGCCTCTAAAAAATTTTCCAGCAACAGATAGTAACATTTTCTTTTATGTAAACTGCGTCGAAAGAGGTGTGCCAATGTTGACACTGTGGCAACGTAAACATTCCTGGCCAGTGGGGACTGGAGTGGAGTGGAGACTGGAGACTGCAGACTGGAGTGTCTCCTAACAAAAGTTGCAACTCTGTCAGGAGAAAGTTAAGTAGGTGGGTCATAAATTCACTCATGACTGGTGGGCCCTAGATGCAGACAGCATCTCAGTAAGACTGCTTGCTCTAGACCCAAGGCAATGTAGCTACTATTGCACTACCTAGAAAGCATAGTGCTTAGTTTCTAAATTTGTTGTGTGCACACATTCTCAAACTCTCATGACTTACTGGAAGGATGACTTGGACTGACGTGACTATTGACTGGGATGAGATTTTTGTAGAATTGGAATGAGTAGTTTTACCTTCAACAAAGGATTTTCTAACCATGACCTATGTTAAGCATGTACTGGATGCATTGTCACGACATAGGACAATAGACTGGAGGCATATTTAACAAAACAATTGCACCATGTACCGAGAAAGAGTCCACACATAACATGGGTGGCGACAGCTGTATGCTGTGAGCTGTTGAGCCTGTAGGTAGCCTTTGTAAATACATCCACGTTCCACACAGGGTGCTCAGTGGAACTGCAAGAACAGACTTTACATGCAAACACCCCCATCCTGGTATATCAGCATGTAACATTAACTCTCTTGCATGTGACTCTTGTGTGTTGTACAAGATACTGTATTATCTATAGCAAAGTTCACGTGACTGTTTTGCAATTATTTCTATGGGCATAAAAATTTCTGGCATGCCATTAACAGCTCTGAAACAAATGAGGCAATCCCTCTGAAAAAATATAAGGGTCTGGAGAGGTAAGAAGTGGCTATGCTGCAGTGATCAATTTGATGGGGGGTACTCCCTCCTAGAACATTTTAAGTGACAATTGATAATTTGATTTGATGTTACTCTTAAGATTTTTGCATAACTAGGATATGATGATGTGATGACAATGAAGTGTTTCATGAGAAAGTCGATGACGAAATTTATTATACTTAGTCAAACCATATCAACAAATCTTGGCTATTGTTTTGGTTATTGGCTATTGTGGACATCTAGTCAAAGTCCAATGTAAGAGGCTGTCACACCTCCTTTTACCAATATAAATTCAGTAAAAGCAGCAAATGAACAGACACGGCCACAAAAGAGCCGTGCAAGGGGGGAGTACTGTGGGAAGAAAAATTAAAGTTGAAACCAGAATGCAGTACAGAAACTAAATGAAAGTGAAGAACATTGTAAAAATGAAGGCTTCAAGGTGAATAGACTAAGTAATAGCGCAACTTTTGACTCTCCTCTACCTTAGAGGCCGGGTAGCAAGATCTACAAGGCACAGCGCTTGAGATATCTTGATAACTCGTCCCATACCAGCCCCTAGGGTTTTTATAGCAACATAATGTAAAAATGGCAAAAGGGGAGAATGACTAGTTAGTGTGAAGAACTGATAATGCTCTGTCTTATGTTTCCCAACACTTGATGTCAGCCCTATCATAGTTTCCAGATTACACACTAAGTGCAACCATGGTCCTGAGTGCTCATCTAACAATGGAGGAACAATGGAGAGGACCATACCGGTGGAAAGGACCAAGTGTTATTGTCTACACTAATGGCCCTGAGGATGGCTGAAAGACAACAGGAGGGCGGGAAGTCAAATGTCATTGTGAGGGCAGGGAGGTCTGCCATTTGCTTTACATGTGATATCTGCTCTGGGGGGTATAAAAGGGAATCCTAGTCTCCAGGAAGACAGATTTGTTACTATACATTCCTAGTGTAGGTTTGTGTGGGTAACTTGTCCGTGATTAAAGACTGCAGTGATCCACCATGTTGCCTGCCTGGTATTTTTTGCCCAATGTACTTTATACTGCAGTCGTCTCTGCCACAGCTCTCCCTGTACCTGTCTATACTACACACTATTATACTACACTAGTATACTAGCCTGACATCAAAATATATAGTCTGGTCATGACTGGATAGACCAGGCTCAATCCAAAGGGCGGAATCAGTGGTTGTCTTTCAAACTGCCTCTGCACGCTGATAAACTGATAAGCTACTGCTAGGGTATGTGTAGGCAATTCTTTATAAGGACAGAGCGATGGGATTGGTCCGACTAAACCTTGGAAGAAGACCTGCTGAGGCCCCATGTTATGTGGCTAGACACACTGGTTGGGCAAAATTATTTGCTACCACTAGGGTACGTCTAGACTTATAGCCCACTACCCTGCTGGCACAATATACTGATCTTGATTGAAATCAACTTCTTTTTAGTCAAAATCAGTATGTGAACAATCAGAAGTTTGCTGTAGTATGGCGTTTGGCAAACTAGCCAGGTCCACTTCATTCCCTTTCCTTCTCTTTCATTGCTCTTGGGTTAGAGACATCATCAGTGCAGAGGAAGTTATTGCAGATCCGTAACAATGAATGTGACTCTCAGCAAGCTCAGACGTGCCTAATTAAACCCTAGTTAGAGCGTGGTGTTCAGACGAGAAGCAGACTCTGCTGGCTCGACACAGCACTTCTAACTATAGACAGTATGATGGGAACGGGTTAGCGGTTAATTCACCAGTGACCTGTGTTAAGTTATTACTCCCTAGCTACAGGGAGAGGCGAGGAAAAGAGGAGAGAAGGAGGGGAGAGGGAGGAAAAGAAAGTCAGATCTTGTGTGAGAAGTCAGATGTGAACTTTTGGAGTGAGCAGGTTGAGCTTTATCTGATTAAACTGTAATAAATTACAGCTCTGCTTTGACGTTATGTCTAACAGCTGCACAGGGCTAAACCGTGGGTGTGTGCACAATTTTTCTGAGTGAGTGTGCACTTTAAGTGTGTGTATGCATTACAAGTGTGTGTGTGTGTGTGTGTGTGTGTGTATATGTTGTATATGTCAATATATGTTTATATATTGAGGTGTGTGTTTGGTAAGATGAATATTTGTTTTTTGTTGTACCCACATGTGTGAAGATGAGCATGTCTGGAAAATCTGCACTTATTATTTAGGTGTATGTGAGACTGTGCATGTTGTGTGTACCTGTGTAAGTATTTGATTGTTTAAGCTTGTGTCTGTCTGCTTATGTATCTGTGAGAATATGTATGTACATGCACATACATACTCTATCTATGTGTGTATGTATATATGTGTCTGTAAGCGTGTGTGTGTGAGTGTGTGTACTGTGTAGTTAAGTTTTATTTATATTCACATGGCAGATTTATGAAGAAAACTGAAGTACATTAGAATTTACATAAGAGCAACACCATTACAAAAGGAATAAATAAACTATATTCAGTTAAAAAACACATCTAAAAGCATCCATATATTTGGAGCACAGACTGTTTGCTATATCAGTGTCTCATTTAGAAGTCTAGTCAAGGATGGAATGAGAGATTTTCTTTTCGTTCTAGCTTGTGGAGTCTGGAATTGTCCTTATTGTCTGGTTGACCGCCCAGATGGTTAAACTCTAGTAGGAGGGAGCCAGTGTTAGTTTCAGTGCCAGTTTGCATTCAAAGTCCCTGCATAATTGATTTCTTCTCTCTTGAAGAGTTGGTAGTGAAAGGACTTGGAGGGTGAGTTTGTAATTTGGTGTATGCTCTGCCAGTGATAATCCAGCAGGCTCGTTTTTGGACTCGCTCAGTCTGTTCAGACATTGCTTGTGGCAGGCTTCCATGCCAGGCTGGAGTGGCACACTCTTAGCCTGATGTGTCAGCCACTTTCACATCGTTTCACTTTGTGCAGTGTCCTGTCAGTTGGCATGTATTCGTTCCACGGTGGTCAGATACTTTCTACTTCAGCCAGTCGCTACTGTTTGGTCGTGATGCATGTTATGCATTGGAACGCACCATATGAAGTCAGCGTTTTTGCTTTCAGCCCTCTCTCAGTTTGCCGATTGGCCTGTCCCAGCTCAGACAGGATGCGAAGCGAAGCTTACGCCTGGCTCCCTGACACAGTGGTGGAATTAAATGGAATTGAGTGGAAGCTCTAGGCTGCGCTAGCCTGGCTAGCATACTCTAGGGTAGGGGGAACAAAACATGGTGGTCACCAGGTCCAATACGTATGTGTGGGTACAGATGCGGGCTCATGTATGTGCAGTGGCATAACCAAATGCACGTGGCTCCCAGCAGGAAACCAAATGCCCCCCCTCCAAAAAAACCCAAAAAACAAAGACAATAACACGTATGCGCCCTAAAGGAGTGATGTCCTAATATCACAGTATTCATAAACATGACATCAACAAGCAGTACAGCTTGCTCACTTCTTGCTGCCATCCGAAACTGCATGTCACACATTTTCCCTTACTCTCCAACTCTGCCATACCTGCCCTCCCCCACGCACACACCTTCATTATGGACCAGCATTAAAGGCTATACATTGATTCTACACAATTCTCTGAACATAGTGTCTAGCAAGATATATCCAAAGATATTTCATTGCTGGTTTCTGTGGGACTATAGCCAGAGGGTACAAATTCACATGCACTTCCTTAGCCTAACACATGGAACTGTTTTATTATTGTTGCATTAAGTTTCGTACTCTGTGAAGACTACATTGTGCTGAAAAGGTTGGTGCACTTAAAAACCTAAACATCTAAGCTACAACTTGACATGCTTGACATGTTTGTGACTGTGACCATGGCATTGCTGTAAGACACTATCACATCTCTGGCTCTGTCTTGTCCATCAGAAGCTGGCTGTCATACGCATTCACTCAGCAAACTGCGATAACACTTTCAAACTCCCTTAGGTTTAAGCAAGTAGGCTATATTGGATTGCATCTAGAAAAACAAGACATTACATTGCTGACATTAAATCATATTTCAGCAATGTCAGCAATATCAGGCAGATGGACTTGACTACTTGAACTAAATTATGTTTCTGATAGGTTGCAGGTGAAGTAGGCTATGTTTAGTGTGAAAAGATTTTTCTGGTTGTCTAATGTGTACCAACAGTGCCTATATGCTTAAGGCAGCACAACGCTAGCTAACTTTTGGATAGTGAGAACAATATCATTTAAAACTTTGATTTGACAGGTGGGGGCCCTTTGGACTGTGGGCCCCCCCTGGGGGCTGCAGGGGCTGCAGGGGTGAACTTTACGCCACCACGTGAATATATGTGTGCATGTATGTGTGTGAATATATATGACTGTGTGTGTGAGAGAGAGAGTGTGTGTGTGTGAGAGAGCATGTATATATGGTTGTGTCTTTATGTCCGTGTGTGTGTGTGGGAAAGAGAGAGACTGAGTTCTTTAATATGCATATGTGTGTGTGTGTGTGTCTGTATGTGTGTACATGTGTGTGAGAGAGAATGTCCTTTAATATGCGTAGGCCTATGTGTGTGTGTGTGTGTGTGTGTGTGTATGCATGAGCACGAGAGAATGAGTGTGTTCTTTGATATGTGTGAGCATATCCACATGTGAATGTGAGTGAGTGGAGTGGAGGGGAACTCCAGCTCTGGCCAGGCATGACTCCAGGCCTGTCTCTCTCTCCCAGCCACTGATGACTCATGGATGTGTGCAGCTCAAAGTAGGGGATTTCTGCTTCTCTCTCTTTCTCTCTCTGTCTCTTTCTCACTTCCCTCTCGCCCTGTATGCCACAAGCTGATTTGACATTCATTTGGTTTTACTCTGCCTTTTCTTGTCCCTCTCTCTCTCTCTCCTCATCATTTCTGTCCATTTTGTCTTCCTGTATTTGTCTATACAAATGTTTTCTTTCTTTAAGTCTGTCTCGCTCCCTCAATCACCCCCCCCCCCCCCCACCCCACCCCATTGGGAATAGCTGGAAAGCCAGATGGAGCACTGCCGCTAACGAGAGCTAGCGGGAGCGGCTCCACCACTGGCGGGCCGCATTCCTTTGCGTCGGACCGACTCGGCCTGAGAGGAATGACATTTGGCAGCGGTCCGCCTCGCTTAGCTCCCCCCCAACTCTGAACAGAACCAGATTCAGGACCTGGCATTGGCAGCCCACAGCCAACAGAAAAAAAAGAGCTGGTTGTTGGGGAGAAAGTGTAGAATAAGGAGTACAAATAGGGTAGAGAGCGAGAGCAAACAGTTACCAGTTGGGCTGACTTCACCCTCCTGAGCACCAGTGAGAGGAGAGGAGGGGAGGGGAGGGTGCTGTTGGGGGAGAGTGATTGTGCCCTTGTTTCACTGTCTTGCTCTGGGCCATATAGGTTGCACTCACGCAGGCCATCTTTCTCGTGACGCACAACAGACAATACAACACAGTCTTGAGAAGAGCATTCTGGAACTCCTCAGGGCTTCTCAGAATGTTTGGAGGAGCCCTCAAGAGTTCTGGAACCCTCTGAGGAAAGGTTCTTTGTAGGATTTTTCCTTGAGCAATCTGATTCTCATCCTCCACACAGGCAACATTCTCCTCCACACAAACAATCTTTTGCCATTGATGTCTTTTTTAAGGCAGTAGTTCCTTTCAGAACTTTTGACATGAGAACTTTATTCAAGTTTGAGAACTTTACTTCTAGCAAGGCTTCTATGTACAGCTTCCATCTGTTGTAAAGAGTATACATACATGCCCTGTGATCTCATTGAGGTAATGGACTTGGGTCAGTACAGTCTGAATATTGTCTACATCTGGAACATGACCTTTTGTTTTTTGGTTATGTGTATATTAGTCATTTTCAATTTCTTCTCTACCCGTCTAGATAGACTTGAGATTTGAGATTTGACACACCTTGCAGAAAAACAAACAGATATTGCAGTCCATGTTAATATGACCTAGATGAGAACTGATGACAGCTATGACCCAGAAAGGTTGGGTGGGTCTATGACTTGGACTCTAAGAGGACCCCATGGAGGATCCTCTTCAATTCTATCTTTGCCATTGGGCTCTTGTTCAGAAGCACAAGGCTGTGTCAAAACCTGTGTCAAAACACTAAACCACAAGTATCATCAGTGACTGTTTTAATGACCAATAATACATAACTCTTAATCTGTTATGCTTATGTCATGTTTTCTTTAAAGTCAGTGATTTGACAGTGGTTTGCAGCCTGGGTGGTTTGCAGCCGTGTGCACATGGGAGGCCTATAGTGGTATATTGAGGAGGTACTGCTATGAGACAGCTTAATCACACAACTGTAGCTTTCAGTTATTTCTCACCATCTGTTAGTCTTTTGTATACTCATCAGACACACATCATACGCATGCATCCATTCAACTATATGTCCTGGATGTGACCTGGATGTTTAAGGGAGTAACACTGATGTCTGGTGTACTGTCCATTTCCACTTTTCACTGACCTAGTTTTTAGTTGACCTAGTGTCAAGTTTCCCAGTTATGATGGATTGATCACTTACAAAAGAGTGATCTCAAGAACATTTTTTAATTTTATTTTTCAGTGTGTTTCCCTAGCATGCCTGTATAATGTGTGTAATGTGTAAACACTGTGGATTCACTATGGCCCGGGGGCCAATTACGGCCCTCTGCTCTCTTTCATGCGGCCCACCCTGAAGACCAAAAATTTAATTGAACATGGCACATTGTTACATTAATCTAATATTACATAGCCTATCTGTCACACATCATAGTTTCAGTACTGGTGTGAGATGTTTGTCAATAGCATCATCAAACACCGTAGCAAATAACACACCAATGTTTCCAGAAGCTAAAAAACATTGACAGCATGCACTCTATCAACAGTTATTGCGTAGATTTAACCAAACACGGTAATTTCTGACAGAATCAGACCCATGCTTTGGCTTTCTTACATATGCTGACTGGTGCCAACCACCAACATTGCTTCTCAGTTTTTAAATTTCTTTAGCCTACAGCATGTTTTTATACTACTACGACTACTACTACTACTACTACTACTACTACTACCAGGCAATAGTAATTTACATCATGTATCAGTTGTCTATATTTGTACACATTATTATTAATAATAATAACAATAATAATAATAATAATTATATATTAATTGTGTTATTAGCAAAGGCTTACAGGTATGTTACATTTTTATATTATTCTTAGCCTATTCTTTGCTAATTTCTTATTTGCTATGTATGTCGATTTGGATAAAAGCGTCTGCTTAGTACCAGCAAACATAAACATAAACAAGTTATGGTTTCAGATGTAGTCCTTCTTATGTAGAGCAATGCTTGTAATCAGATGTTAATTAGGCCTACTAGCGAATGCCCAGTTATGAGCCCATTTCACAGCAGCCATTTTTCCAGGAAGTCACAGGGTAAGCACAGGTGTTATTAATGACAGACATTTAGATTCTGATTCAGTGTAGCAGAATCAGATCCTTATTGGATGTCATGAATAACACTTGTGCCCACTGTTTGTTAGCTTGGTGAGGCATGTTTGCCTTTCTCTTTCTGCAAGTCCCCTCAGTGCTGTCAGGACTGAAGGGCTCTTGAGGTGTTTTCCTATGGAGAAAACCACAGGTGTTTTCCTGCTCTCAAGCATCCCATGAGTGGAACCCTCATCTCTCTTGTTCACTCTTTCACTGTCTCTTTCCCTTTGTCCACCCCTGGGTGGGCTCAGGCAAGAGTGGCCGTCATGAGAGTGTGAAACCTCCTCTTAATTTGCGGCCCCTACTACTTGAACTGTAACCCCCCCCCAGGCATTTGTCATGTATTTCAAAACCATCTGACTCCGGTGTGCTAACGATGCTATTTTAAGACGCTGGCAAAAACTTCTGCTGTGCATGTGTATGTGTGTGTGTGTGTGTGTGTGTGTGTGTGTGTGGCCATCGGAAAATTGGTTTAGCAGAGGCTCCTGAACATTTGTCACGACAGTAATGTGCGTGTCTGTGTGTATGTGTATGTGTGTGTCTGTGTGTGTGTCTTTGACGGGGGGCTTTTACGACTCCCTTTGGAAAGATGGTCTTACCACCTAATTCTACAGCCCACACAAACTAAAAAACCCCTGCTGGCCGGAGGCTAGTGTCTCGATGCCCAACTGGGCGATACTATCCATCATCATCATCACCATGCACCAGCTCCTTTGGGCTGCCCCACTGGGCATGATTGTGTGTGGCATACAGAGATCCTCTTTCATGGTCCTGCTGGAATGTAGTGTGAGACAGGCAGCTCAGGAAAGCAAGGAAATTAGGCACACACTTTTTTTTTTGACGGCAGTGTGCTGCCAGGGTTCATCTTTCTGTGACTTTGGAACTTCAGAAGAAGTGGAGGAGTTTTTAGCAACTCTCCACCATCCTTAAGTGTGCAAGCAGTGCAAGGGTTCTGTGGTGTACAGTAGGTACTTCCTGGTTAGCGGGGTTGTCTGTGCATCCTGCAGTCCTGATGACAGTGATTAATGGGATTGTTCCGACTCTTGGTTGTCACGTTCCACGCCATTGTAAAAATCTCATAACCTCATATCTCTGATCGCATTTCGTTCTATGATATTACTGTGCCATACAAAGGTTACACTGGCTGCGTTGATTAGTTCTTGATTAGTTCTTCAGAAGATTCTTATTTCTTATTCTGTTGTTCAACACTACATTGAAAAACAATTCCCTGATTATCTGCTCTCTATTTCTCTGTACAGAGTTTGATGTTGAAAGTTGAGTTTGATGTTGATGTTGAGAACACTAATTATTATTTAACTGTAGAAATATGAAAGTGGGGCAAACATCCCTATCTCTCCATACCTACTCTTTGTCTCACTGAAAGGCTTAAAAAGAGTAGCCAGGCTTGCGCAACCTAGTGCTTCCAGCCAATATCACATTTCGCTACACCGCAGTCAGGGATCTCTTCATTAGCTTAGGTTTCCTTCAACAAATTTTCTGCTTGCCAATCAGCAAACAGAGAGCTCTGGCATGTGCAACATTTTTGAAGTTCACAGAAAGTATGTGCCCTCGAACCAGGAAACGTACACCAACTGAGGGATTCCAGACGCTTTGCACAAAGTGAAACAATGTGAAAGGGGTTGGTGCACCAGGCTATATATATATATATATGTATATATATATATATATATAAATTCTACCAATGTGCAATGAAAGAGCTTAGGCCTTATGTGTTTATATGGGCCAACTCACCAGTAATAAGTTACTTTCCTGAATTATTAATGAGTAAAGTAATTTATTTACAATTTCAAGAAGTAACTAGTGACTTGTAACGAATTGCAGATGCAGCTTCTTCTGATGGAGCTTCTTCAGTCAATTTCCACATCTTCTCTCCCTTTTGTCTTGTAAACTCATGCTTATTCAACAGCATGCAGTTCCAAAACCTGTTGATTTTGTTGCTGTGCCTGGGCTTCCCCTTGGTGCTTGGAAAGATGTCTTGTCCCCATGGTGTTCTGAGCCTCTCCAAAAGGATGCTCTGACACAATGTTGACGCGGTCCATCACCTCGACTTGTGTTGTGATCCTCTAATACCCAAAGTTATACATGCTTTAATTGGAGTTCCGTGTTGCCATGGCAGCCGCTAACAGTTGTGTTTGTGTGTTTGTTGTATTTGTGCTCACTTTGGTGCCCTTGGGTCTCCTCTTGGCTGGGACAAGCATGTGAACTGGGGAGACTTCAGCCTCCTGGGTGGTTTTCCTTGTAATAATAGATGCAAGAATAAACACTATCAAACAAGGGAGAGATGGAATCATTTAATTATTGAGCAAGGGGGCTGTGAAGAACTGGCAACAGTAAAAATGTTTTGTGAAACAATACATTGTTTGGAAAGTACATCAAAAACAAAAAACTCATGACAAGTAGCAACACAATGGAGCAAGTCATTCACATCTTTAGTGTTCATATTGTTTGTCAAAGGTGACGCAATATAATTGCGCAACAGCAGGAGGGGAACTATGGAAATCTGTGACATGTTCACAAATGAGGCTCTGATTGTATCACAGTACTGACACAAATCCTGGTTCACTTGGAGGTCATGAGATGGCTATAAAATGTACAGCACAAAGAAATGTAGATTTGATTTGTAGATTCGATTTGTGGCAGGAACCCCATTATTTTCTCAGAATGTAATGGACCTTATCTGACAGAGGGGTGTAAATCGTCTGGTAAAGATATAGGGAATGGCGCTGGAGGATGTGTGTGTGTGTGTGGGTGTGTGGGATGTCTGAGTGAGGTGAGAGGAGACCCTTCCCTCACCTTCCTACACTTTCCTTGCAATGCATTCTGGGAGCATGTAGTATCAGCATTTTGGCTTATCTATCCTCTCCAGTATAGCCTTTTATTAAACTGTCCTTTGAGTGGCTGCTACTGGGGATTTAGACTGGAGTTTAAGGCCTCGACAGGAGTTCTCTGAGTCTAGGCAATGGGCCCCATCCTCAATCACTGGAGGACCAGGATTAAGTTGTCTGAACTGTATATGAATAATGAAAGTAGATAAGTATCATACATGCCTTGGCTCTCTGTCCAAAACTCTTTCTCTGTGTGTGTGTGTGTGTGTGTGTGTGTGTGTGTGTGTGTGTGTGTTTGTAGCCACAGTATGCTATTGAAGATTGCCTAAGATGGTCCATCTGTGCACGTGTTTATGGAAGATGGTTCATCTGTGTGTTTGTTTAGGGCATCTTTCTACATTACCAGAGGGGATTGTTTCATGCAGGTTGTGGGTGCTTGTACACACATATACACACATGTACTCTCTCTCTCTCTCTCACACACGCACACACACACGCACACACAAACACACACATTCTTTCCTCTGTTACACAGTTGAGATATCTTCACAGAGTCTTGGCCCTCTGCCCCCCCACGCACACACACACACACACACACACACACACACACACACACACACACACACACACAGCCCTCAGAGGAACACAGAGAGTCCCCCCAGGCTTTCCTTAAATCACCCACAGACTGTAATCTTCACACAACCGTAATGGCCATATCTTTCAAGACTGACTAGGGCAGCTTCATCACAGAGGAAACCGATCTCTGAAATGCTCCCTTTTCCCCTAACCCAAGTCCTCACCTCACTGGCAAGCTGCTGCTGTTGGTGTGTGTGTGTGTGTGTGTGTGTGTGGATCTAGAGCGGCCAGAACTTTTCTCCTTTCCCAAGAGGTGAGGTGAGCTCTCTCCATGAAATGATATGTGTGGAAATACTTTTAATTGCGAAGCTTGTAAAAATTAAATAGCAATCTTTTAAATGTGCTTTACCAAAAAAAAATTCACAAAAAATGAAACAAAAAAAAATGAGAAAGACCTCAATCACATGTACTTGTGATTGTGGAATCACATGTACTTATGTAGAACATGTTTTCCTCAATGTCTTTCCAGTTGCCAAGCCACAAAGCTCAGTTTAATGTTTTCACAAGAACCTTTGTATTTTAGGCTTAGAAGAATAAATCTTAGAACAGGCATTGTGTTATTTTTGAAGTGTGAAATGTCATTTTGTATTGCTACTCTTTTTTGCTATTTTTCTATGACAATGTGACAGTGCGTTGTTACACCCATATTCGGATGTCAACAGAACAGAACAACAGAATTGCTACCTCCAAATCTCATAATGCAAAGTGTGAATACCCTTGTGGTGTCCAGGTCAATTTGTCTGCAGTTGCAGTCTGCAGTCCACTGTGTGTGTGTGTGTGTGTGTATGTGTGTGTGTGTGTTTGTGAGGGAGGGAGTAAGGGAGAGGGCTCAGTGTTGATATGACTCACGTGTAGGCTACAGCACAGTGTTTGACCTCTAGTCATCAGTAGAAGTGTGTGTTGTGATAATATCAAGATGACTATATACATGTTTTCAGTGGGCTTTCTGTAATGGTGTTACTGTAGTTAGGTGAGAAGATATGGTTTGTGTGGGTGTATGGATGTGTACACACATTTCAGGGTACACATTGTGTGCAGCACTGCTAGGGAGTGGAGTTTGTTTTAAAACTGTTCATTTGACATGTTAACATTTAAAAAAGAGTTATATGGTCAAAAGTGTAAAATATTAACATTATGTCATTTATACAAATGATGTAAAGCAAAATAACATGAAAAGTAATTACGCAGAATAACGGTGTGGCTCTTTCAGTTTGGATATTGAATTGCCTCATTAATACCCAGTTGGTGATTCTTAAATAATGATAAACAGACTACAAACAATACACTCTCTGCACTCAAAGGAAATCACACATAAATAAGTCATTATATCCACCAGTAGTTTTCATTCATTTGAATGTGGAGGTAGGACATGGGAAATGTATTAATAGGTCTTTGTGGCCAGATCTTAGTAATCAAGGTGAACATTAATCTACTGAGTGAATATATTTGGCTCTTGGTTTTGCACCCTTATTTTCCCGTTTACTCAAGATCGTTTAATTGTCCTGGATACGAGGCCAAGTGGACCATGGGTAATCTGATTACCAGACACTGGCAGAAACCAGAGCTCATGTCTCAGTAATAAATGTCTTCACTTCGGCACACTCTTGCTTACTAAAATACTGAGTAAAATCCAATAGCACCCACTGAAATAAACTTTGTCATTTATAGCAAATCCTTGTCAGAAGATCAGATCTCACCTTCCTGCAAAAAAGGTCTTCTACAGGAAATGTAACCATGCCAGTATAGAGAGAGCATTTAAAATGAGGGAGATAAAATGCATCTTTCAAAGTTATATGTTCAAATCCTGCTCTAATAATAGCTTCACTGTGAATACATAGCTTACTTTTGGCCCATTTGGAGTGTTATCATAAGCAAGGACGTTGTTAGAAGTGGGCTCTTTTATGAAAAGGAACTGGCAGTGGTGGTCAAATGCAGCGGTATCCTTGGTTGCATCAACATGTAACCCAAAGGGAGAAAGCATAAAAAACAATGTGATTGATCATGAAGTTCGCAGGGTCCACAGCACGTTGCCAGGGGGTTCATGGAAAAGTTTGCTACAAGACAAGAATAAACTTGTCTTACGGGGAGAAAAATACTAGAGGTCAGAATAGAGGCCAATCACATTGTGCTCATTACTACAACAGCATATCATTGGTGACAATTAACCTACATGATTCATTACATCAATCTATCAAAACACTTTCCTTAAGCATTAACTTTAACTGCAAGCAAAATGAATATTAGTTATTGTTAGTAGTTAACACAGTAGGCCTAGATTTGACAAAAAATCGATCCTTTTAAAACTGCTCCTGCACTGCCAAGTTTTGCCAAATGCAATAACATGACTATTTAAAACTGCTGTGATATTAGCAACATATATTTTTAGAATAAAATTTCAATAGCATCTGAAAGAAAAAATGGCTAAAAT
The DNA here is from genome assembly GCA_027481765.1 of Tenualosa thibaudeaui. NCBI lineage: Eukaryota > Metazoa > Chordata > Actinopteri > Clupeiformes > Clupeidae > Tenualosa > Tenualosa thibaudeaui. The sequence continues at coordinate 12,189,497 of JAIFZK010000024.1, forward strand.
CTTATATGGTTAAATTGTTGTTGAGATTATGAGAGGTACTTGAAAACATTTCTGCTCCTTGAGAGGACCCCGGCCCAATAAATTCTGAGGCCTCTGGGCTAGGACAAATAGCTACTGGGGAGTGGGGAATACTGTGGCCAGGCTGAGAATGAGTGGATCTCAATCACAGTAGACCTACTTTAGCAGAGGTGCTCTGTAGCACTAGTTTGTAAAAAATACTATGTATATAACAATATAACATTTTCCAATAATGTAAGATTAATTCATACATTTATTATTATTATTATTATTATTATTATTATTATTATTATCATTATCATTATCATTATCATTATCATTATCATTATTATTATTATTATTGTTGTTATTTTTATTATTATTTACCTTTTTGTATACTTTCACCAATGAGTGTGACATTTGCAAGGTATTTATCTGATAGATGTGTCACTCAAATTCATTTGATTCGGTTTTTGTAATGTCTGCACCCCAAACAGTGTCAACTTTACATTGTGAAAACCGAATGCCACTTACTGACAACTGTCATAAAAAAGTGTCATTATTTTTCATGATATGTGTCATGTCATATTTATTACAGGGTTATGTCACTCTCATGTAGAGGCCTTCAAATAAAGTGTTACCCCACAGACAAGGCGTTAATGAAACAGTGTTCAGCCTCCGATTCATCAAAGAATGGAACCTCTTTAAACTGTTTCTCCTTTTTTTGAATGTTTCTTTTCCAAGTGGGAACATTTGTACTCTGTCACCATTTTCAGTCATGTCCACTTTTCTATAGTAGCAGCAGACTAATTCTCCTGTCTCTACCACCATTAGTCTGTCTGGGGAATCCCCTCAACTGATGAGACTCTTCAGTCCATTACCAGGCTGTAGTCTGCCCTTGTTCATGGGCCCCAAATCTCCTTGTTCGCAACAGTGTTTAAGTGCCAAGAGGGATGAATGGAAGAGAGGCATCACACAGGGAGGAAATGAAGAATGAGGCGAAAGCTCCAGCCGGACTCCGAGTGGGTAAAAAACACAGTGTAGCCACAGGCCTCCACCTGTGGTTGACCCCGTGTGCATTTTTATGTGACGTGTGGGAGTCTTAGTCCCCGTTAAGTGTGCCATGTATTTTTAAAGCGCAATCATTTACGTCTCTAGAAGAGTCGGTCGGAGGCTATTCCTGTCCGGCCAAAAGAGCGCTGAAGGCACAGGAACGTCCGTCCCTCTGTGCGTCTGATCATACGTCCCTGCATGTGAGCCATGCAGCATGCTCCCTCCCTACCCCCCACCCCCCACACGAAGGCAGTGGTCATCTAATCTTCATCTCCGGTTTCTGACCTCGAGCTGAGTTCAGGGGCCCCAGAGGGAGAGAGAGGGCCGAAGGGGAAAAGGGCCCCGGATACAGGATCCTGTTAACATCGCCTCATAAAACCCCCTCATCTCGTGGGTCAGGGGTAAACCAACACCACACAGAACGGCGAGAGAGAAGGGGGAAGTAAGAAAGAGAAATAGAAAGTGTTACAATGCGTAACTCGCTGTTTTCTAATCTATATAAATCTATGATCGACTATGTATATCTACATATATCTATCTATGTCTATACATATATGAGTAAAAGTATACATACAGTATATGTGTCGGTGTGTACTTGTGAGTTAATGTTGTCTACTTGTGCGTATGTCAGAATAGTTGGTTGATTGATATGATTGTGTCTATGTGTTTTGTGTATATGTGTTAATGCACTTGAGTGTGGGCGTGTAGCGTAGGACAGGGCAGCGTGGGAGAAGGAAGTAGTGTTGAGTTAGCAGTGTTCTTGGAAATGACACATCTGGGTGTATTTGGGAGGTTATGATGGGGGAGGATCACACCCATGACATTTGGGGAAGATTTTTCCATAGCTCCTTACCTCAGGGCGGAGTGATGCAGCAACACTGTGTGTGTGTGTGTGTGTGTGTGTGTTTGTGTGCGTGTATGTGTGTGAGTGAATGGGTATCCATGGAGCAGCAAGTTTGTGTATTTGTTAATGTGTGTGTTTGTGTTTGGGTTGGTGTGAGAGTGTGTTTGTGTTGGTGTGTGTGTGTGTCTGTGTATGTTGTGTGCGTGTTCTGGCCCTGCCTTTTTCCCCTATCAGTGTCACAGTAACTTCATACCTGGGGTTTGGGCTAAAATAAGCTCTTACACCTCTGCCAAATGATTTTTTGATACAATCCACTACACTCACATGCGGCTGAGATAGGTTGCCATGACGTCAGCGATACTTCTTCGCCAAGGAATCATTCGCGGAGAATTCTACTGCATATTGTCCCCTCAACTTTCCACCTCTCCCTTGCTTTCTCTCTCTCTCTTTCTCTGACATACATACACTTTCTCTCTCTCTCTTTCACTTTCCATCTCTCTCACACACTGTCTCTCTCTCTCTCTGACACACATACACTCTCTCTCTCTGTCTTTCTTTCCATCTCTCTCACACTCTCTCTCTCTGTTTCTCTCTTTCACGTTCCACCTCTCTCTCGCGCTCGCTCTCTCACTCCCTCACTCCCTCTCTGCCGCAGTAATAAACACCCGCTTGTTAATGCAGGCCTGAATGCTGGGGTATATGGCAGTGGGGTGGCAGATGCTGAGAATGCCACAACTATATTCGGCCACCCGCTTCATCAAAAACATCCTCTGTCCTCCTGGGCTTGCAGGATAGATTAAGTTATGCTGGAGCCAGGTCTCTCCAGCAACCTGCACACACACACACACACACACATGCACACACACCACACTCCAACCAGCTTGCCTGCCTGCTACACAGTTGATCCTAAGCCTGGTGACCCATATGAATGAAGGTCTGGCTCAAGTCCAATCATTAATCAGCTTTTTGTGACTAATAAATATGCTTTATATTCTCATGTGAGCAGAAATCCAGTCCCACAGTCTATTAAGCCTCATAGTAGAATTTATGGGACTAAAATGGCTGCGCACTTTGCAGAAAGGTATAGATTTTTCATATGTTACTTCAGAAAGAAGTGCATAAACATTGATGATTACATAACAGCTCATTTAGGATTAATGGAGATTGCTTAAGGACACTTAGTATTAAATGGGCCCCCAAATTCCACTACTTTTATGGGTGGTATTTATTAGGAACTGGAATTGAAATGAATGTTGACTGATATTGAAATGTGCTGAGCAGGAACAAACCAGCAAACCACACACACACACACACAGTCATAAACACTCATACGCACAAACACATATGAAACCAGTAAATATCCACACATGTACTTGCAAGACACACGTATGCACAATCACAAATCCTCCAAAAGACGTGAAACGCACACGCACAAATTTACAACCATGTACACACACTTAAATATAGAAGCATGCATGAACAGATTTACAAACACAAAACACACACACACACACACACACACACACAACCAGCAGATACACACATATACTCACATACATAAACATAGAAACATGCATGCACAAACATGAATACACAAAAATAGACACACACACACACACACACAGCCCAGTAAATCTGTTCACAAGCAGCAGTCTGCAGGAGAGCTCTAGGAATACTTTGCGCAGCTCTTGGGAATATAAATCATAGCAACAGGAGATGGGGGGTGGAGTGCGGTGTTTGGAGTCGGGGGTGGGGGGAGTCAGAGCACCTTTTGCTGAGGTCACGACCCTGTCCAGCGTGGCTGGTTTGGGTAGGTGGGTAGGTGGGTGGGTGAGGTGGGTGAAGAGGAAGGACACATAACGTAAATGGAAAGCTGTGTGTTCAATCCCAAGCAAGCAGAGTTGCCACTCAGGATGCCCTGCCAAAAATACACCATAAACACACTTCACATGAGGGCCTGCAGAACAGCCAGTCTGCTAGTTCACTCGTTGTATACAAATTATTGCCGACCCACCTCTTACTCTCTCTTTTTCTCAAACACAAACACACACACACACACAGAGTGCTTCTCACTCAGAGAACTGGCCTTTTCATTGGCCCCGTTTAATAGCGTCAGTGTTGTTGCTCCTGGAATGGGGCTAAATTTGGGCACCAATGGCTCGATTTGTTTAGTGGCGACAAAGATGCAAAAAAAGAAAAAAGAAAAAAAAAAGAAAAGAAAAATTCTCCCCCTCCTCCTCTGTTCAAAAAGAAGCACACATGCCTCAGTGTGCCCAGCACAAGTGGGTCGCGCACTGGGTTTATTTGGAAGCTCGGCCGCGTCCATGCAAGAGTGCTGTTGTGTTTCTCTGGGTTATTTGAGGTTGAGCCTTGCCTGCTTCGCTGCCACGTGGTAATTAGTTACAGTCTGCGGACGCATTTGCCAAAAAATAATCAACACCCTCAGTCTGTGTGAGAGGAGGTGGTGTTGGGGGTGGGGTGGAAGAGAGTGAAGTGGGGGGGGATCGGGGGGCATGAGGTTCATTCCATCTTACAAGTTTGCAGAGCACTGCAGAGAATGAGATGGGACACTTTCAGTGTCTAGTTTGAATTAAATAAATGCTGTTGAATTTGCTCAGAGTTCAGAGGTTTATTTGTGTGTGTGTGTGTGTGTTGGGACTGGGTGTTGTCATCATCAGAGGATATCCTGTCTCGTTCATTCAAGCATTCATAAAACTGCAATAAAAAGTGTTATTTTGTTATTAATAATTCTTTCTGTCTAACGTATCATAATTAATTAGTACGTTTATTTTGCCTCTGTAATGACAACATTGATTATGATTATTTTAATTTAAGTTAAAAAAGCATTGTGATACACCAGGTTATAAGGGCTTATACTATACGTCTCTCTACTAAGTCATAATGCTTAATAAGTCCAGTCACAACTATTTATCAATGCTGGTAGGCTTCTGCCAATCATTACATGGTATTATGAACAGGAAAGTGTTACCACACTTTTCAAATCAAATTCAACTAATTGGTTTTTACTGCTCTCTTACTGTGGGAGCATTCAGAAAAAAAAGAAACATAATTCCCGTAAAACTGTCACAATTAATTAAATTTAATTATTTGAGTTTTCAGTAGCCCATATTGTATGTCTGTCAGCACAAGAAGAAGACATACAAGAAAAAGAACAAGAACAATAACAAGATATAAAAAATATGATTCTAATAGATTATAATTCTAATAAATTGAAATACACATGAGGGTGTAGGTTCATATTTTTTTATTATATCAGATTTCTTGTTCAGCACCCCACTGAAGTTTTTTTTGGCATGCAGCACATCTCCACTTAATCCACCAACACACAAGCACATTTTTCTTCCAGGAAAGCCGACTCTGCTTCAAGAGCACACTAACGAAAGCCCAACAATCACACAAGCAAACAGGTTTCAGCCCGAGTGTTAATGGACTGAGTGGTCCTTCTGTGGCAGTGTGCAGCACGGGGTGTGTCCAGCCTCTGCCCACTCCTGACTTACCCGCAGGCCAGCGGTCTACTGTGAGAGGTCACTCGAGTCACCAGAGTGCTACTGCTGTTGCCACAGCCCCTGCTGTGAGTGCAGAGTCTCCGTACAGAGAACAAGAAGCGGGTGCGAGCAAAATAGCCAATTGAACCACACAGGATCATTTTTAGTGATTTGAACTGGGAAAGATTATCTCAGCTAAGTCTTGGAGCAATAAAATATTATTAATATTAAATGTATAAACGTGTACATTGAATGTATTGTACATGTACAGAGGCCAAATGATCATGTATAAACATTTTAAAGAGTTTGTAACGTTCTGTGTTAGCTAGGTACATCAGAGCCTACAATTTCTTCATCAAAACAATTTATTTATAGCAGATTATGCAGTTAATGTGTCGACTCATGCAGTGATTTAAACTGACGCTTGTCAGTGATGGCAGACTCCTCTCGGAGCAGCTTTGGAGAACTATGGTCTGAGGGATGGGCTGACAGCTGCACTACACAGTGCAACAACACAACGTGAACACCACCGCACTGTCTGTGCGCTGCTGTGACCTCATTTCCTGTCTGCTTTCAAACTCATCAATCATCAACCGGGGAGGCTTTTTGATTTCACTCTGAAAGATCAAAATTCTGTCGCTATTTAACTACCATCTCTTCAATTAATTTAGATGGACTAAGCAGACCTCATCCAGAAACAATTTTGCAAAGGAAGGAAACGAATTTCTACAAATATTATTGGAGCATACTTTTGTGTTTTTTTTTTTCCTTTTTTGCACAAATCTGCATGCTGATATCGTGGCAGGGTTCAAAGTAAAACCAGCACCACATTTTCATGCCATAGTCATCCTCCAGTTGTTGTAACCTTATTTGACATGTCTAGCCGGCCTGAGCTGTCATGTTTAACATTCAGTGAGACATAAACCATTTTAAGAGCCTTGCAGAGCCTTGACAGCCCTCTCGGTGTTGTCTTGTGGGAGGTATGCCAGAGCAGAGAGCTGATACAACATGGCATGCCACATTTCTGGCCAACAGACCACCCCTACACCCTAACAGAGAGCATCCAAAAGTCCATTTGAGCCATTCCCTTTAGATTCATACGGTTGGTTGGATTTTTCCCACTGGAGGAACTCCTCAGAAAATCATTTCCATCAAGTATTGTTTGAATTTCTAAGAGACTTTGAAAAGGATTTGGAGAGACTAGCAAAAGGTAAACAGAAAGAGGGGTTTTTAAAAAAGCAAGGCTTCTGTTTGATAGTGATGTGTTCTTGGGTCTTTTAACAGCAAAGGCAGCATTGTCCCGGTGGCCTTGGCTGTGCCTGTGTTTGTGTCAGTCCATTCTAGCTGCCTCCATTGATGTCTGTCTGGGCACAGGGGATCAAGTGCAGTTTAGTGGAGAAAGAGGTGGAGATCTGGCCAGCAACCTTCGCCACACTCCAGTGACAACAGCAGCTCTGGCCTGCCTAGACGTCTCTCTCGCTGTCTCTGTGTCTCCTCGCTATGACCAGAGGAATCCAGACGTCATTCACTCAGTGTCTCTCTGTGTCCTCTCTCTGACCAGTTCTGTCCAGACGGCTCACTCTCTGTCTATGAGTTTCATCCAACCTTCTCTTCTTGACCAGGCGTCTGTTTCCCAAAATCATTGTTATAATTGCCCACTGCCAACCAACTAAGTTGCTAACTGCCCATCACCAACCAACTAAGTTGCTAACTGCCCATCACCAACCAACTCAGTTGCTAACTCTCCATTGCCTACCAACTAAGTTGCTAACTGGTTAGTAACTATATGGTGTTAGGAAGCGGATGCCAGAGCAGTGGAGACATCACTCTTTGTCTTTTTGTGTTTCTGACCAGAGAAGTCTAGACGTTTCTCTTTCTGCCTATCTCTTGACCACAAGAGTCCAGACATCGCTTACTGAATGTCTTCTCTCTCTACCCAGTGGTGTCTAGACGTTGCTTTCTCTGTCTGTGTTTTTGAGCAGTGGAGTTCTGTCTCTTTGTCTGCTCTCTGCTTAGTAGAGATCAGACGCTGCACTTTCCTGTCTCTGTGCATTCTCTCTCTGATCAGAGAAGTGCTTCTGCTACTCTCGCTGATCTCCTTCACATTCGTCTCCTGTTACTTTCCTGTCGTCATCTTTCAGCCTTGCATTTTGTTCTCCACATTTCCCTTCTTTCATTCCCTCTCACTCCATCTCTGTCTCCATCATTTGCTCCAGAACGGTTGGTCACAACTGAAAACTGGTTTTGTTTCCACTGGCTTCTTCCCCCTCACTTCTGCTCATGCGTGGCCGTCTGATTTGCCCTGCTAGGGCAGAACTCTGGGTCTTGCGTCCGGTCTGGCAGGGGGGGTAATCTTCAGAAGTGATGCCTCTCATATACCCTGGAGAGAAAAGGGTTTAACTCAACACAACAATTTTACTATACTTGGTGATTGTGGCCTTGTCAAAAAAATGTGATCGGTGAGCCAAGCAGAACAACCACACAGAGACAGACACACATACGCAGCCTACACAGACTTCATATTCTCTCCCTTACTCATTCATTCTCTCTTATACACACACACACACACGTGAACATGCACTCATACACTTTTTGACTTTCCTTCTCTCATCGCCACGCTCTTTTTCTTTCACACACAATGAACTGGGCCATTCTCACTCAAAGTTACCCATACAAAGACACGCACGTGCTCACATACTTCGACACACAGTCCATGATAAGCAACTGAAAGAAAATAAAACTGCAATTGCTGGTGTTGGTGGAGCCCAAAAGGCACTGGGGGTGGGGTGGGGGTGGTGGGGTTTCTGTTGTTGCTGCTGGAAGATCTGGCTCAAGCTGTGAGGCGGCTTGTGTGAGGCATATTTTGGATCGGCATGAGAACTTTTCCTACAACCAGGGGGGGGGGGGCACCGGGCTGAGGAGAATTACGAATATTAGGAGTGTTTACAGCGCTATCTCTTCGATAGCAGTGCTAATACTGTCTTTGTCTGTCTCGCTGCTGATATTGAAGCCTGTTGTTTAAATACTGCCTTGCTTGTTCCACTGGGCAGCTGTTACACTTTGCAGGGGACATGGACTGTAAACGACACCTAATGACACCAAGAAGGAAACTGGAAAGAGTATCTTGTTTGCTTTGGGCTCCACTCCACCGAGAAGTCTGGGAGATTTATCCTCGGAATCATCCAACCAATGAGATGGAGAGTGAGCGCTGAATATCAAGCACCTTCCTTATTCCATGTAGGTAATTGGGTTTACAATAGCAACCTTTCTTTGGGCTTCATACAGGTCTTGTGTTGTGCCTCATGCCCATCCCCTTTCTAAAGGGAAAACTGTGGTCCAACTGTGTGGTTCAACAGAATGTCAAAAAAAATCACATTGATAAATCCATCTGACTTCATGAGGCAATCACTAATTGACTAGAAATATCACATATAGCATTATCATTAATAGCATTACATTTTGTATGTGTTTTTTTCCAAAGAATTGTCCATGTAAATAGTTTTTTTCTTGAATTATCCACTATATTGTGAAGGCAAGAGGCCACATTCTGGAGAGCAAGACAAGCAGCCATTAATTTTATCATAGCACACTTATTATAGCTATGATCTATGTTCTCTTCCTCAAATAGTAGGTTGTTTCTGTAACAGAAGCACAATACCAAGGCAACTACCCTTTATACCACAAATGTGGCTACAATGATGAATCATCATCAACTTGCGCACCCTCACACACACACACACACACACACAGCAACTCGACCCCTTTTCCATACTAATCTCACACTCACTCTAGAAGAGTCCATCATACAAAAACACATTACTACAAATGTCAGCTTCCTAAAAGGGCTATGGGGCTGGATGAGTAGACATCCACTATTGTATATATAAAGGAGTCATTATTTATTTTTGTAGAAATGTCAGAGGCCAAATGATCAGGGCAGATGTAATGGGCATTTTTAAAGAGGGTAACAGTTTTCACGTATGCTTGGTGGCTCTGCTCTGTACATGTGCACATTGTATGAATATATCTCTCTCCACTCCCTCTATAATGGGAACCCCAGCTTTTCCCATTATATTTCCCAGGTCCAAGTAAATATATCTCTCTCCACTCCCTCTGTCAGCTAGTGGAGCCAACCACTACTGACTGTGTGTGTGTATGTTGCCTGCATTGCAATAGTGAGAATCCCTACAGGTGTTGAAGCACATGTGCATAACTGGATGTTTAGATAAGTGTGCTGAACATGTGCGTGTGTGTGTGTTTGTGTTTGTGTTTGTGTGTGCACATGTGTGTATATTGGCTGATGGGGCAGACCTCAAAGAACAAGTTTGTACAGTGGTTAAGATTTAAATCTTAACCACTGTACTGTGCTCTAAAACTTTTCAGTTGTTGCAATAGCACCACCCACCAATGGCTGCATAGATGCAGTCGTGTAATCGTTCCTAAAATGCACTAAACTTTCGTTTGCACAGACCTGAAACTCACCTGAAAACAGAGGCATTCGTCAACATTTCAATCTTAACCATTGTAACAATCAGGAAACAGGGCTTTAAGTGTAAACTGAACTTGTCTTTTAATGAGAGACATACAGTGGCATCTGCACTTGTGTGCAGCTGAGCATGTGCAGCAACACAGGTAGAGAACCCAATTCAGCAGTATATCTTGTATGCAAAGCTCAAAAGCTACTCTTTGTATATGAAGTGTTGGAACCTGTGATGCTCATGGGTGACAAGGGGACAATTGAATTTTGCTCTTCTCTGAGATACCTGTGCAGTTATTCTCAAAGCTCAAAGCTTTAGAAGCTGTGGTTTATCTCAGTGCACTGGACCTTTATAAGTTTCTTTCTTTTTTTTTATAAGACACAGTTTTTTTGTGGAAATGTATTTTTAGGTGAACCCCCCCCCCTTACAAATCCTGTTATTTAGAGTGGGACAACAAAAGATTAGTGTGCAGACCACCAGCAATAATCAAGGGACTTGACAATGGCCTGAGCAATGAAACAAAGGAATACATTTAGCTAACTACTACTTTAGACATTAGGTTGACTGTCAAAAATAAAGGGTTTGTGTGGATATAAATGGAGCAGCACAGATTTTGTGGTTGGCAATCGTATTTGCTTGATTGGCATTAAAATTGAATCAGTGGACCCATGAGGCCACTCACTAGATCACATGCTTTCAAATGTAAAAAGGAACTAGGTTGGCCTACTGCTATACAACTTTGGCTGATTGATTTTGAAAGGCAAAGCAAAATAAAACGAAACCATACAAATCAAACACACACACACAAAAACACACCGCAGACACAAGTTAAAAAAAAAAGAAAAAAAATGGCGTCTCGTTTCTTTCCCTCCATCCTCCCACAGAGAATCTCTTTTTTAATTTTAACAACCTTCAATTACCTTCCCAACATTTCCTTGGACTACAGCAATAGGCCAACAGCTCATACTGGATGCTTAGCACGGACATCAGCCACCACCGTCTGTCCCCACACACAGAGTCTCAGAGAGACACTTCATGTCCAGAAGGACCTCACAATGGGTCGGAAGGCCTCTATTAATATACTACCTTAATGTGGGTTTGGGAAACAAGCCTAGATATTCTCCAATGCTCTGTAGGTTTGCGTGGTTGGACTGCTGGGCAGACCTTGAGTGGTGGTGGTGGTGTTTGTGTGTGTGTGTGTGTGTGTGGGTGGGGGAGGGAGGGCAATTTAGGGGACATAAGATATTTCAGGCACCCTTGCTAGGATCAGGTTTGTGTATGTATGTGCATATATGTGCCTGTATGTGTGTGTGTGTGTATGCATTCATTAAGGTATAATTAACTAGTGCACATGTCTTGTAGGATCCTTATTACATTCCACATTCACTCCCCAAATAGCAAGGCAAGCATAGTGCTAATGACAGCCAATAATATCCTGATTCAGTGTAACAGAATTAGATTCTTATTGGGTGTCATCAAGATGTCATTAGTAACACTTGTGGTTACCTTGCTACTTATGTGTTGCTCCATGAGGGGTCCCCGACCCAATAAAGTTGGAGAGCCGCTGGGCAAAGCTAAGCTGTGTGTGTATTTGCCACCATATAGATTTATGCATTTAGCAGACACTCTTATCCAAAGTGACTTACATTTATTAACTATCAATTACATCTGGGCCAATCTCCCCTAGAGCAACTTAGGGTTAAGTGCCTTGCTCAAAGGCACAACAGTGGCATCTGGGATTCGAACCCACAATTTCCAATCTACTAGCATGCTAGCCAGGTAACCACTACGCCACCACTGTCCCATATAGATGAAAGCCATTGGAGGTATAGGGCATAGGGTATAGGGCTGAAGGACTAACACAATAGCCATCCTTAGCAGCAGGAGTGGTAGCCTGCTTCTGCGTGTCTGGATTGTTACAGGTGTGTGACGCAGATGAGGTGTTTGTTAGTGTGGCTGTGTGAAATAACAGTATAATGAACAGGTTTCATCCCTGTTACTGCGAGTCTATGTCACTTTGGATAAAAGTGTCTGCTGAACACTAATCGTTTTTAGCTTTCAAGTGCTTGTGTGCGAGTATGTATGTGTGCATGTGTGTGTGTGCTTACATGTGTTTCAGACAGGGTGAGAGAGGGAGTGTTTGAGTGCTTATAATCAGTATGATAGATATACAATATCTACATGCATGTGTGTGTTTATGCATGTGTATGTATCTACATGTCTGTGTATGTGTTTGTGTGTATCAGACTGTGCCTGAAGTTGTGTGTGTGTGTGCAACTGTGCGTGTGTTATGCTTATGACAGACCGAAAAGAAAAGCAGAGTTTGAGAGCTGAGCCCTCGGGTTGTGACTGTTCTGTCCCCCCTTATGAGACCCCTAGCCTGGCCTGCACTCTGCCCTCTCCTGTTTTAAACTATGATGCACTGAGTCACACAAAGCACTCAGATAGTTGACCAGCAGCCAGTGTAAGAGCTGGTGGAGGTGATCTGTGTGTGTGTGTGTGTGTGTGTGTGTGTATGTGTGTGTGAGTTTGTGGTATGCGTTGTTGGTGGTGGTGGGGACTTGGTATTTATTCTTTAAAGAGTTCTGCTGAAACAGTATACTGCTTTGTGTCGGCACATCCGTGACAAACCAGATGTGAAGCCTGAAATTCCGCTCTGAAAATTTAATTCACCACTTAAGAGTATCTTATTCGGAGAACACGACAACAGAAGGTCAGCCACAGATGAAGATCAAAAACCACAGAAGCACTGCTAAAAAATGCAGCCTGCTTCTCTAAACTGAGTCTGCTCCACTCAGAAGACCCTTTATATCCTAGGGTGCATTTTCAAAAACAGTGCAATTTCAGACAATTACCTGAATGTTAAGAAAACATAAGTGCATGACTTTACAAGGAACACAACCTTAAACGAAAACACTCGAAATCAAAAACCTCCATTTCACTCCATTGAATAGATTGATTCAGTTGCATTTTGAGAGTTGAACAAACCTTTGTCTCTGTCTGAAGGCAAACACATGTCTACGTGAGCTGAATTGTGCCTCTGAATTTAAACTTACCCAGCCCTCCCCAGCTCCACCCCCTCCCCTACAAAAACAATGAAATGCACAAAAAATCTGCTGAACATTGCAAGAGCAATAAGGATTTTTAGGGGCATTATGACTGAGTTGATAAAACACAGCTGCCCCTAAAAGTCCCTCATTTTTCTTGCTGCCTTTTGGCTCCTCTTTCCACACTTGTGTTCCAGTGGAGCTTACAAGCTTGCTTTTTTTTGCCCACGCCATCTTCACTCGCCACGGGGTGCAGACAGGTTTGACCAGGGAGAGAAGATAAGAGAAGGAGAAGGAGGAGAAGGAGGAGGAGGAGGAGGGGAGATTAGGAAAGGTGAGGACCAACAAGAAAAGAGGAGACAGGAGTAATGCAAAGGAGAAGGGTAAAAAATGAGAAAGAGAAGAGAAAGGAATAAGAGAAGAGAGAAGAGATGCAATTAGAGGAAAAGAGGAGAGGGCAAGAGAAGAGAGAAGAGTAACATGTCTGATTGGATGGGAGTGATGTTAAGAGAAGCTAAAAGAAGAGAGGAAATGATACAGAGAATCAAATGAAAGGAAAAATGGGTGATGAAGAGAATGTGCAGGACAGAAAGAGAGGACATGAAAGGAGGAAAGGACATGAGTAGAGACTAGACTAGAGAGGACGTGAAAGCAGGAAAGTACATGAGTAGAGACCAGACTGGAGAGGAGGAACCATGGAGAAAGTGCTATAATAAGAGGAGGATTGAGGGAGGTTGACACTGGGAACTGAAGACAGGAGGAGACAAGAGGGAAATGAGCAGGAAGAGGGTGAGTGAGTGAAAAAAAAGACAAAGGGGATGAAGAGGGGCTCGCAGTGAGTAAGTAGAGGAGATGTGTATGAGCATAGCTGAAGAAGAGAATTAGGCAAATAAAAATGAAAAAACAAAAAAGAAAGCAAGTCGTCAGAGAGCACAGACCTCCAACAAGCCATTCCAGAATTTAATCAATGTTGCCTTGTTCTATGCTACAACTTCCCAAGTTACAACAAACTACTATTGGTAGAAAACAGACCAACAAACACGTCATACTGAAAAACAAATAACCAAAAATGTCGAACTAACAAGAAGAGTGCTAGACAAGATGGGAGGAGAGTGCAAAGGACCTCTTTTTCAACTGCCACTATTTCTACTACTATTAGCTTACTACTGTTGCTACTGCTGCAGTTACAAGGGAAGTCAGCATTGATACTCATCTAAGAACCAGACCAAGTTTAAATTGAGAGAAGAAAGAGGGGGGGATTTCTCTCAATCCCTTCTCCAAAGCGGCATGCCAGCCGTTTATAAATTTACTCGTATAAAAAAGGGCTTGGGGAAGAGAGTGTGGGGGCTGCCTGTTGGTGCTTTTGGGAAGGGGTGAACGAGTTCAACATGCTCCTCTCTGTGAGCGGAGGCTTTCCTGCGCTGCAGCGAAGGTGACTTCGGTATGAACTCGCAAATCACTCAGCAGTCGGTAGACTTCTGACAATGAGAGAAGGCTGACTGGAATATTTGAGCTCTAATCGATCAATGCCAATCCGTCTAGCGGGAGACCCCGCAGAGACCAAAGAGGCTGTGCTTATCATTCAGTCTTTACAAACTGAAATTTCCCACTGTTGCCACACCAGGAGTACAGAGGTAGGTTATTGTAGGAAACGCTTGGTGCCAAGGCACTGACTCCATCAGTTACACAGTTGATGGACCTGACTGGACGATGCTGAATGCTGTTGAGAGACTCTTTGGCAGGCAAACCCAAGCACTGCTCTATCTCACAAGTCCAATAAGAGCAACTGGTCTCTGTCTCAGAAGCCCCACAGCATGAACAATATGCTCATCTACGGTTTTAGTCCAAACAGATCCCCTGATAGGTTCATAACTGCAGGTGGCACAGACCCCCCCCCATAGTAGTTTGTAAGGTTTTTCCTTAAATCTATAAAGTATACCTCCAGCAATGCCAACACTGTCTAATCAGAGAATAAGTTCTTTAACATTTATAACAAAAATTACACACATACATTGTAATGCCTCAACTTACCAGGGCCCTCAGTTTAGTTCCACTAATACAACACCTGAATGAAACAAAACATAACATAAAACCTGGAACCTCTGTGATTATGGCGTATTAAAGGTGTTCAAATTAAGTTGATTCCCATGAACTGTTAACAGAAAGAAAGAAAAAGAAAATGAATGAAAGAAAGAAAGAAAGAAAGAAAGGAAACCAAAATGGGCCTACAACAAATAAAAACATCAACAGATAAACTGTGTTGGTTGCTGTCCTCAACACAGTTCTCCAAAAGACAGCATGATTTTGAAGCCAACATTAGAATAAAGTCCAAATTTACAAATCGCCGTGTTGGAAAACAAAACCAAGAAAGTAGATCGTATGAACCAGAGACTGGGACTTTGTAGGCCAGTTGAGAGATGCTGAACAACTCACTTTGCCCACAAAGACCCAACTCCTGATTCACTGCTTTTTATAATCGTTCCATTCTAACTGAGAAATGGATCATTTCCACAGCAGATCAATAAGCATCAAAATGTTTGTAATGGTGAGTCTAGTAGCCCACACACAGGGACAAGTGAACTGATTAAGTCAGAGTTTTGTCTCAGAGTTGTACACTTCAGCTTCATTTTCCCGGCATGATTTCCTTCAATAGAGCCCTAGCTATAATGGTTTTGACATCCTTTACTAATTTATAATAGACTTCACCATAACTTCTGACGCACTAAAATATCCACTTGAAGTTTACAGTGTGCGAACTTGTCTGTGGGATGAAAAGGTTTCACGTCGAAAACTTAAAATCTATTTACCTTTCTCCTTACCTTACCGATCTCCAGTGCAGGTAGTACAAAAATGTGATCGCTTAAGTTGACCGACGTCCAAATAAAAATAACAGGCTAACAACCTGCCTTCCAGTACACCACTGTGCGATGCGCTTTGAATCCCACGATGATAACTATTTCCAATGTTACGCACACATGCTACTTCATAATTCATCATTGTCCTTAGCCTGTCCTTCGAACAACTCGTTTTTCTCCACATAATAAAATACAAACTATAAGATGCAATATATCCTGAAATCGCCTGAAACATAATATAAGCGCTGGATAACTCCCAAAGTTTACTGTTGCATTCCGTCATAGGATTCAACAACTGGACAATATATCACGCTTGTGAGCAGCTCCATAATGGTGCTCTGCGTCCCCAGAGTGAGTGCGTAACCGCGTTTTGCAGCAGGAGACGACATTGATCTCATGTTTGGGTGAACAGCAATGGGCTAGGCCAGTCGACACTCCCTAAAAAGGACAGCGTAGGCAACGAAATCCTGAGTGTTATGTCCGACGCACCTCTCTTTCCAACCACCCCACCTCACCTCCCCCTCCCCAAGCCCCAAATCACGCGCGCGCGCACAAATACACTTCACCAACTTATTATGATAAAGAAATAGGCCACTTCACAGCATTGCTCCTGGACGCTGACATTCAACAATTCCACCTAAGGGTAGGCTTTAACCTATTTAATAGCTTACGTTTTAGCTCACATAACCTAGGTAACAGGCGACTCTGGAAAAGACCCACGTGGAGACTCCGGGCCTAAGAAATAGGCTGCTCGTTCTCTTCGAAAGGCATCTTACTTTTGAAGAATATTCGTATGGTAGAATAATTTATCTGGAAATTTGCAATGTGCAAAATGTAACGACTGTAGCCTAAAAACATGTTATGGTGTCATTGTCAACCGAATAGTTAGTTTTCAGCATCAACTGCATTTTTGTTGTTGATGTTGTTTATAGCGACATCGTGTGTTCATCACTATGCTGCCGCGCTATCTCATAGCCCTATACTAAAGTTGTACATTTACGTACAGTAGGCTACACTGAAATAAAATAGCAGCTGTAGCTTATTTTAAGTTTTCTGTTTTCTGAGCAGCATTTAAACAGGCATACTAGTAAATATTGCAGTTTTACTCCACTTCTTAGTGGGCCTACCCTAAAGGTAGCCTAATATTTTGGACCGGAAAATTATGTAGGCCTAATAATTTTGCTTCACTTTATAGCAAGAATGTAATATAGGTCCAACTGAACATGAAAATATTATAGTAACCTGCTGCCTTATAGGCTTACTTAAATATAACAATGTAAGGATAAGCTACTGAAGAAGACTGCACAGTAGCAGAATCAGACCAGAATAGATCTCATTATAATTTACATCTGTGCTCGGTATGTTCTCTTAAATTGGCTGCTGTGACAGGGATACATAGGTAAAATCTCTTATTGAAAATGTGCCGTTGGCATTGTAATGTACACCAAACAGGGTTGCCTACATCGCGTGATTTGGGGACACCAACTCGCTGGTTCTGTCATGCCTCTGCTGTGCTACCATTACGTACTGAACACAGCACAACTCCTTTTTGTCACTACTTTTAATTCCTTGTGAGTGTGACAATTCATGGCGTTCAATTCCACCTATTAAAAGTAAATGGCTTGAATCGCAGAGGCACGGACGGGGTTCGAACCCGCGATCTTCGGTTTACGAGACCGACGCCTTACCACTTGGCCACCGCGCCAGACAGCATGAGTCGAAGCAAGAGTGATAGACATTTAATCCCGCTTTCGGTTTTAAATAATAATGTATATAATTGTGTTATGATATTATAGTCTACGTAATGCATTCAACACATCTTATCAACAGACACACGAGTGAATGCTCGTGGCCTGCTCAGTGAATGGATTCTGGCTGTGCTTGAATCGTCCATTCGGACTTCGGGTCACCGGAACATTCTAGCTACGTAGCTGTTTTATTGAGGAAGTCTCGAGGACAAGCATGGAGCTAACCGACACACACTGCCCAATTCAGTAGGCCTACGGATGATCAAAGATCTTTTGCAGGCCTGTCTTGTTGTTGACTAAGTCAGTTTTATAGTTTAGGCCAACTCATGCATACACGCTGGAATATGACAAGTTGTCAAGTTATGATGATAATAATAATAATATTAATAATGGCGGTAATTGTGAGATTGTGAAATCTTGGAGAAGACTACACTTTGGCCTTCATATGCATAGGCCTAACAGACAAGACTTTTAAGTTCATGGATGTAATTGACTTAGGCCTAAATGTAATTGGGAGTGATAGAAAAAGATAGCGAAGATGGTAAGGTCAAGCACAAGCTCCCCGAGGAGTAGCATATGCGGCATTCTGATCAGACTAATGTCAAGAGTGTAAACTTAACTCTGACATTAATAAAACAATGTTCTGCATCGTTGGTCCCGCATGTCAGAGATATGTTCAAGAAACATCACTATAAGCCTATATGCATTAAAGTGTTGAAACATTGTTTTAGGTCAGGCTTTTAAAAAAAAAATATATATATATATATATATATATATATATATATATATTTTTTTTTTTTTTTCTTGCTGTCCCACTTTATCAAATGTAGGCAACCCTGCTAACTAGCACAATGCAATTCATTTATTGTGTCCCAGATTACCAAATTATCAACTTCTGGCCAAACTGCTGGGTTTGAAATGATGAAACAAAGAAATATGAATTACAGTTTTAAGTAACAGGACATTGTTCACAGGCAGAATTTAATTACTGTAATTTCCAGATTTATTTTGTTTCTGCATCTATGAGATTAATATATGGGTGAGGGCTATATACAGTATTGCACTTCTTTTCATCATTCTACTTGATCTGATCTGATTTTGATTCAATAGGTAATGATTAGTAAATACATGGGTGAGGTTAATACATGGTTTTGTTTTTTTAGTTTGCATAAAAACCTGACCTGATTATACGTAGTGCTGCTTATATTTGGGAAATTACTGTATATGACAGCAGACTGTATTTGAGCACAGGGAGAGGTGTCTTTTGTTGTCCCATGATATATTGAATACGGTTTTTGCATGAAGGTGAGTGTGTGGACTGTGGAGACATATGAAAAGTTGAGCAGAAAATGAACACAAAAAAGCCATTCTAGGGCATCTGTTATGGTCCATTTTATATTGAGAGTGATCTCGCCATCCAGGTGGATGCTGACAGCATCAGCTTTCAGAACGTTTGATCCATAGGACACGATAGGTAGGTTTGTGCTGATTGGTTCCAGATTGATTGGAGAAACAAGCATCAGGACTCAACTGTAAAGTTTGTATATTTACTGAAACAATGTACAAAAACACAGAGCCCTTGCTTCTACCCAATAAAGGAAGTGTGTTTTCTCCCTGAGCTGTTCTGGTAACAACGGAAGGGCAGCATCTGTTAAGAGACATTCGCTGTAGGCCTAATTTACATTCAGGGAAATTCAGGCTTATTCACATCCGTTATCTTGAGTCAGTGCAAAAATAACACACAGGGAGTTGTGGTGACAGAGATTTGGTGATGACAAGAAAATTACATAAAGAGTAGCCTATACGAGTAGTACCATCTTATATTGCTAGGAAAATGTCCCAAAATACTATAAGATTCTATAGCATCTGTAGAATTCCTATACTATTACCTTTTAAGAAAAGTACTTTAGAGTACTATAAGAATCTTATAGTATTTTGGGACATTTCCTTATAGAAATATTATACGAATACTACAGATACTATAGAGTCTTATAGTATTTTGGGACATTTCACTATAGCCCTATGATATGGTGCTACAGGAACACTGTAGCAAGGAAATATAAGTATTATACAGGGATGGTAGCAGTACTATTAAACACCATAGAGGTATTGTAGAAGTATTGTACATACCATAGAGATCTTATAGGATTCCTATAGGACCCTTTTCGTTACAATACCTTGTTCAGTTCATTCCCTTAGCTGTTTTGCTTTACCATCATTCAACTGTACTTTGTTTCCAATGTTGTTTAGAAACATTTAAATAGCCAAAACTAACTACATTAGGGTTTGTTACATTTGACATGTTCCATGATGGCTGTGTGGAACTTTTTAAATTCAACGAAGCCTATATGCTAATTCATCCAAGCCTTTAAACCAGTCAGACTATTCTGTATTTTGTTTTTTAGAGAAAAACAATCAAACAAACTTTGCTTTGTGTTCTGTATGAGGTGTGAGACCATTTCTTATACACTGAATTTGTGACATGAAATCTCAGAACCCTAATTTTAAAATGTGGGCAAAGTCTGTGTCCAGAATGATCTTTACCATGTGGGTGCACTGAATGAACTCATCACTGTGTATGTACAGTTTTTTGTGACACATTTGTGACTTTTACTTTTACTTTTTATGTTCAAGTGCATGTGTTTAATGTTATGTTTCAGAGTGAGAACCTGACACTGTGTGGGATTTTTTTCTGGAACTTGTACTCTTTTCTTTCCATTTTTTTAGGATTACTCCAATCCCAGCCTCTGTCCTAGCAATGTAGACATCTTAATGTCTTGACTGCCAGTGGCGGAATGCTTCCATCTGAGTTCAAAATTATCTTTGTTCACTAGAAGATTCAGACTGAAATGGAAAAGCTCTGTCATCTTCATCTCTTACTGGGAAAAATGAATGATATGTTTGTCTACAATTACAATAAGAAGGAGAACAACAATGGCCTCTACAGTATATCCCAAGTGTTTGTCATTCTTCTGGGCAGCAACTGCTCCATCAGAAATGTGATGCTGTGTGGCTTTCTGCCACATTAAGTTGAGCTGTTTCTGGTCCTTATTGTTCACTTGCCAGATGCCAGAGCCTGCTTGAAAATGCTTATGGTGAAGACGAGACTCTATGGCAGAGAGATTCTCACATATGAGGCTATTTAATATGATCTATTTGTCTATTATATGTCTATTTTTCTAAATGAAACAGTATTGATCTTACAAACATACAGCAGTATAATTGTGACCATAGACTACAGATGCCTACCTGGCATTTAATTCTTGGTCAGTCCTTTGGGGATAGCAGAACCAAATATGTGGAACAGAAGGGTCATTTGCAGCAGGACAAATCGGACCATTATCATTGAATTCATTTCGAAAGGCTGAGTTGTTTCAAAGGCCACATTCCATGATCCTTATGAAATGAAATCCATTGTATGCTTGGTTTAGGAACAAAAAATGTCCAAACATTCATGCCATTAAAGTGTGACATGAACAGCATAAAACGGAGTGCATTGGCTATTGTGATACTGTGCAAAGATTCTGCCTGCAGCTTCGAAGAGAAGTCTTTACGAAGCTCTTTCCAAGTCCATGGATCTTTTGCCGCTCCTCTGGCTGTCCCTCTTAATCCCTTAATTAGAGCTCATGCTTTAGAGATCTTGAAGATGCTCCTGGTTAATGGTGGAGTGATGTTCCTTTCTTTTACTAATAAAGGACATCATGTGAAGGATGACAAATATGTATATGTGAAAAGCTGTGGTAACTGAAAATTATCACAATGCACAACAGTTACGTAAAGTAATTACTGTAAGTTGGACACATCATGTGTGCATATCTTACCCCTGGGTGTCTACAGAGTTGAATACTCGTTCTTTTAAGTGCTTAGTATGCTCCTGTAAGTCTCTAAGTCATATGTTGCATTAAGTCCACACTTATGGTACAGTATATCTCAGCTGCAATGTAAATTATTCGCTGAATTGCTATGGTCCCGTAAAATTTGATGACTGTACTGGTCTCCACAGTACAGCCACCCCAGAATTCACACTATCTGACCTTTTACAGTCTGGAGTACAATGTGATGTCATGAAGCTTGATCATCATATCAGATCCTTGGGTTACAATTTATTACAGATAGGTTCACAAAAATTCCAAAGAAGACCTGCACATCTTGGCAAGTTATACTGCAGGTGCATCCATTTCGCATAACAAAAAACAAAAAGCGCAACATTGCTTACTTGATAAACAGGCCATTTTTACTGGAGCATGACAAGACTGATCGAAACGTCAGTGGTCCAATTAAAAAGTTAGTCTGTCAGGCAAGAAGTGTTTTTTAATTAAAGACAGTAACCCCATAAGCCAACATGTGGAATTAGTAATGGCTGGATGCTGTGTTATGCATTTGTCAAAGATGGAGGAGGGCTTCCTCTTTTGCAAGATTTCTTTAAAAGCACATTCATTTATCATTATTTCACCTGTCTGATCTTTGGCTTCTTCCCTATGTGATGTCATTTACAGCAGTAAGCATGTCTGACTTATCAAAGCACTACACACAGCCACCCTCCTATATGTACACAGTAGACAAAGCCCTCAAAGCCCCAAATTGATTTACCAGGTGAAATTGCATGCAAATAGCAAATAGTGGTTATCTGATGATCACTTGCTGCTCTCTTACACAGTGTTGTGATGTGTGTCACATATAGGGAGATTGTCATCATGCTTTCATTTCTCAGGGGTGCAGAGGGACAGTTGGCTAAGCGTCCTTATCACCCGGAGAAATGGAATGCTGATTTCTGATTGGCTGGAAGGGTGTTTGTATAATGCACACTTATGAAGTAGATCTGGTGAAAAAGTCTAATCACCGTTCAGTGCACTTTTAAATGGTGAATATAACAACCATAGCGAAGAATAAATGGCAGCTGAACTTGTCAGCAAAAATGGAATCAGCTGGTATTGCGTTGTGAAGTTCTTTGCTTTCAACTCGTTCCTTAATTCTGAATAACAGCACTTGGTTGCCATTATCCCCCTTGGGTCTTAACCCTTGGTTGCCATTATCCCCCTTGGGTCTTAACCCAACCCTTCCCTGTCTCTCTTTCCCAGGTTTTCCTGCTGTTCTCGACTATCCTGTCCAATCAAAGAAGACCAAGCATGGACCATGGAGTACCATGTTGAATCATGGACCACGGAGAACCATGTTGAATCATGGACCATGGAGAACCATGTTGAATCATGGAGAACCATGTTGAATTGTGAACCACGGAGAACCATGTTGAATCATGCTGAATCATGGACCACAAAGAACCATGTTGAATCATGGACCACAAAGAACCATGTTGAATCATGGACCACGGAGAACTATGCTGAATCATGGACCACAGAGAACCATGTTGAATCATGGACCACAGAGAACCATGTTGAATCATGGACCACGGAGAACCATGTTGAATCATGGGGAACCATGTTGAATCATGGACCATGGAGAACCATGTTGAATCATGGACCTTGGAGAACCATGCTGAATCATGGACCATAGAGAACCATGCTGAATCATGGACCACAGAGAACCCCGCCCCCAGTCAACCACATAATTTCTTTTTCCCCCTTTTCCCTTCCTTAAAAAGGCTATTGGTCTCCATCATGGTTTCTAAAGCTGAGATCTGAC
Organism: Tenualosa thibaudeaui; assembly: GCA_027481765.1. Taxonomy (NCBI): domain Eukaryota; kingdom Metazoa; phylum Chordata; class Actinopteri; order Clupeiformes; family Clupeidae; genus Tenualosa; species Tenualosa thibaudeaui. The sequence continues at coordinate 12,212,665 of JAIFZK010000024.1, forward strand.
CTTGTCTTTTCATGGTTCCCCAGACACTAGAAATAGTGTGAATATATAAAGAGATAAAAAAGAAAAACTTAAAGATGGCTCTAAACAACACCTGACATCATCAGGAAATACCAACTGAGAGTATTGGAATCAGAATATATGTCTTGTTATTTTCATTCATATGTAGTCATTATGTTTGAGCTAGGCCTGACTCAACTGTCTTTGATCTATGACATTACTGTTTTTATTTCTTTCTTTTCTTGCTGTTCCCTTCATTACAGATAAGGTGGAATATTACATTTGTGGGTTGTTTTGGTGCTTGCACTGCCTGCGATTGTCCCTTGTGTCAGTGGCTATCTACCACACTGGCACTAATCATGGTCTTATTCAGTGCGAGCCACGTCAACCAGGATGATCATCAACCTGGAACTGTACTGAAAGGCTAGGCTATTTCTTTGTCCAGTTAGTGCGGCTGGTGGATCTTTATTTGAAGTATGCTGTCTCTCCCTCAGTCCTTATCACAACACACAAACATAAACACACATACACACACATGCATAGCACACATCAATATAAGGAGCAGCCTATCCATAGGACCAAATGTGTGATATTGTATAGTAATATTTAAAAGTGTCCAGGTATCATAAATGATAGAATACCCCTGATTACATTCTTGTCAGGTATGTGCATATGTATAAGAATTTGTATACATGTATGTGATAAGTGAAATACAGAACTAAACCATGAAACCAAACCTGCATGCTGGTGGATGCACTCCACATTCTCTCCACTTGATGGCCCTCTTGCACAACTGCTGGCGCCCACAGCAGGCTACAGAAATGATGTGTCAGTGAAAAAAATATCCATCCGCCTCTCTGTGTGAACTTATTAACCCGCCCATGTAATATTGCATGTGTCGGTTCATACACCCATAGTAACTATATTTAATCAACAGTTTCAAAGTGTTGTTATCACAGACTGCAACACATTCCCCAAATGCCTGAAAGGATTTACAAGGTGGATTTACAAGGTTGCTGGTGTATAGAGGTGTATGTGCTCAACAGTGTACAACAGACAGAATGCAGAGCAGTCAAATATGTGTGTAATATTCATCATGTCAGTGTAAGATTAAAATGATGCACTCTGGCATGTGACCCTTACATTTTCTAATGAAGCTCAATAAAATAGCATTTTAAAATACCAGTGCTCATGTCCATGATTTTTTAGAAAAGAAAATGTATTTATTATACTTTTACATTTATTTTATGTACAGGTAGAATGAGGGGAAAATAACATGTATATAGGTGATTTCATTTTTAACCCGTACCACATTGTGATGTTACACCAGAAATTTAAGTATAAGTATGTACATATGTCAATAAAATAAACTCTGAAATGGTAACGAAAAATGCATACAACTATAATGGCCCTGACTGTGAAAATTCTCATTCATTCAGGTCATGGTAGTCAAAAGTGTTAAGTTGTATGCAACTGGATTCTCACCTTTCATCCAAAAGGCTTCTTCAGTTCTGGCCTAGTGATAGAGAATCATGAGATATATCTCTGGACTGTGTTGAGCTGTGAGCTGTAGACCACATCCCTCATTGTGTGACAATCGGTCACATGAGTCACTCATTAACATAATTAGCATAAGTCAATATGGGAATTGGAGTGAAGTCATTATGACATAGTTACAGATGCCAAGTCTTGTTAACACCCTGTTAGCCCCACAAAAAAAGCTCCTTGTGGGTACCGTGGGGGGAAACTGAGATTCTATTTGGCTGCAAGTCAGGCAGGTGCCCTGCTAATAGTTACACCTAACACAATTAAGAGTTTTACTCATTTCTGAGGGCAATGCTTCCAAATTTCAAACTGTCCTATGTGCACTGTCAACTTGATACACCTCTAAACGCGATATTGAGGACAATTTTGGTTGATAACTGTTAGCTTCGTCAGCTTGCTAACTCGCTTCATTCTTCATCTTCATCTTCATTCAATCAGGCTGGAATTAACAATCCATGGGAAATTGATATTAGTCAATTTTCCAAACAAGCAAACAGGTCATCATCATCAGACAAATCATCTCATGTGTTTTATTGTTTTACTTCGCAATTTATTATCGTTACGCAATGTTCTCTACCTGCAGCAGTGTTTCTCCACTCAGTTGCATGCTAAATCGACCACTACTAATCCTCGATTTCCCCACATGCTAACAGAGTCTTCGCACTTCGCACTTAGCCAGACTTGCCTTCTGTATCTATGGGTGACTCATGTGACCCATTGTTACATGATGAGGGGTGTGTTCTACAGCTCACAGCTCCAGTCACAGTTTAGATATATATCTCCAGGCTCTCCATCACCAGACCAGAACTGATGAAGCCTTCTGGATGAAAGGTGAAATGACTTAGAGCTCCAAAAGAAGGCCAGTTACATACAGCTTCACACTTTTGACTATAATGGCCCTGATTTACTTAAGGCTTTTGTAAGGTTCAGAACTGTTCGTCCCATGCAAAACCAACACTAAACACATCTTATTTATTGGTGCAAGACAATCTCCATGTGCAGAGTCAGGAACTGGTTTTGCCTTGGCAGAACATTTACATAGAGAATAAAGGGTTTTGTAAATCATAGCCATAATCTGATTTTTGGGGCAACCAAGAAGATAATCAACACTCCCGGTCATCAGGGAGTATCATATGCCTTTGAGGTGACCTATGAGGAACAGGAGATGTTGGCACGGCAGATTGAGCTTCAGTCCTGGACTTTTCCCCTTGGTGTGTTAGAGGAGAGGAAAAAATAGATACAGCACTAAACCACTGAATGTATTTACACTACAGCAGATGAAACGGTTACGCTTTACTTGAGGTTGTCGACATAAGAGTGGCATGAGCCTATCATAAGCACGACATGACACCTCATTAATGTTTATTACTGTTGTCATTAAGTGTCATTCGTTTTTGCAATGTCTGCACCCCAGTGTCAACTTTACATTACAAAAACTTAATTACACTTAATAACGACAGTCATGAACATTGAAAAAATGGCATTAATGTTCATGACACGGCATTTCATGTTTATGACTCATGTCACTGTTGTGTTGACAACCTCAACTAAAGTGCTACTGATGAAAACACTGCAGATAAAAACATTAACACTCAGCTCTTTCCATGTAAAAGTGGCCCCTGTCTCTCTCTCTCCCTCTCTTTCTCTGTATCCCCTTCTTCCTCTGTCGCTCTCTCTCCTTTCCTTTCTCTCGTTCTCTGGCTCTCTTTATGACTGATTGTGTGTAATCTCCAAACACTTTATCACACTGACCATAATAGCCAGAGTATTAGAAGCAGCATAATGTCAGCGCTACTGACGCTTGATCCACTGTCTATAACACAATGGCCGCCTGTGTTCTGTGAACATTTTTTCTGCAGTGGGTTATCCGAAGACCTCTGGTCCTCAGTCAAGTTATGCTTGTGTTTGCCCTGGGGGTGATTCAGTGTCCCAGATGAATTGCCTGTGTTTAGTCTGTGAGTGTCATTCTTTGATTCCACACCCTTGGTTTTTGATATGTTCTCTTTTTCCTTCAGGGGGTTCTTTGTGATCTGTTGGCTGTTGAAAGAGGAAAGGTCTGGAAGCCCCTTGTCAGAGAGGATTGAAGACTTGTCTGAGTTTGTGAGGCAGCACCTAGGAATCACTGCCCCCAGCGGGCTCTCTGTGCTGAAGAGCTTCCTGTACCGACTGTTCCTGCTATTCAGCAAGCTGGTCCATGTGTGTCTGTGGCTGTCGTAGCAGCCCTCCAGGTCGGTACTTTTTAGCCTTTTCAGGTCTTTCCCGAAAAGGCGCTCTGGAACGTGGCACTCAAGCTCTGAGCTGGAACCCTTGAAGCTCTTGAACCAGTCCCAAAGTGTTCTGGCCCGGCAGTCACAGACCCACTGGTTCCCGTTGAGGCGCAGGTAGCTGAGAGACACGAATGGTTCCATCGTCTCTCCGCTCAGCACCGTAAGGTTGTTATTGAACAGGAAGAGCGTGGTGAGCCTGCGCAGATCATGGAAGGCCTGTCTGTGCACCACACTCACTCGGTTCTGGTGCAAGAGCAGGCTGTCCAGGCTCAGTAGCCCGCGAAACATGTGGTCTGTCACCGTCTTGATTTTGTTGTTGTGTAGGTGCAGCACGACTAAGTTGGCCAGGTCCAGGAAGGTGTCATCGTGGATAGTCAATAGGTTGTTATCCTGAAGGTAAAGGTACTGAAGAGAGGAAAGACCCATGAAAATACCATAGGGCAGCTCAGACAGGCCACAGCGGTGCATGTGCAAGGTCTGCAGCCGAGACAGGCCGCTGAACGCTGTGGAGCTGATGCTCCTCAGGTCACCATTATCTCCGATGTCCAGCTGCTCCAGACGCTCCAGGCCGTAGAAGGCCCCTGCCTCAATGTGCCGCAGGTTGTTGGAATAGATCCAGAGGACAGTGAGGTTCCGACACAGGCTGAAGGCGGTGGAGCGTATCTCCGTCAGTTTGTTGATCTGGAGGAAGATGCGCTGGACGTGGCTGGGGATCTCGGCGGGGACGGCGGCCAGACCCCTCTGCTGGCAGGCCATAGTGAGGCGAGGTTCCCGGAAGCAGCTGCACTTGGCCGGGCAGCCCTCCACCGCAGCCCCACCCGACCATAGCCAGAAGAACAGGAGCATGGAGCCACTGACTGCAAAAAAGAAAGAGGAAGAGAGAGAGAGAGAGAGGGAGGAAGAGAAAGAGAGACACGGCAAGCCATTCATTATGGTTGCATTCAATACTGTCCATCTCACTAGAGTTCTACAATTAATCATTGTTGACACATATTCATTCACTATTTTTGTTTTTTGTGTTTATTAACGTTTTTATTTGTGATAATATGATTAGCTATTAGCAGTGTGCTTTATATTGTATTGGGTTTTATCTAACTATCTTTTTTATTTAGCAATGCAGTGTTTATATCTTGTTAGTTTATATATAGTTAGATAAATGTGTCTGCTAAATACAACAAACATAAACATATACATCTCCCTAACAAACTTCAATGTGTGTTTTCAATGGTGCACTAGGAGAGAAATTCAGTTCAGGACCTGCCTCCTAAAACTGACCAGCAATGAGGGCCCATAATGTGTCACAAACAGGGCTAGTGAAAACTTAATGTACATTTTGTTCTGATGGCTCACCGGCCTGCAGATGCAGCAGCCCACTGGGATTTTCCCCCATATGCCTGACTGACAGTGCAGCAGTGTGTGTGTGTGTGTTTGTACCGTAAACTCTTACTAAAACTGTGCTTTCCTCCTCCTTGCCAGTGAGAACAGGGCTGCTTTCACATCCAGAAACAGAGGAGGAGGACAATAGGGTAACTAAGGGTTCTATTTTTATAATCCCAATCCCTGACCTTTATTGCCTATTCCTGCATGGCCCAGATAAATGGGGGAAGATGGACCGGCAGACGGTGAGGCAGACCTGCCCAGATAGCATGCAGAGACTACAGTGACTTGCAGCAGTGACTTTACAATGCAGTACGGTTTTAAACACATTTATTTCCCCATAGAGGAAGAAAGTAACTGTGAAAAATTTTTGCACTCTCCACTGTCTTTACAGATCGCTGTGCTCTGTGACTGAAATCCAATACGGTATTCAAACAGGAGTGAGGGATTTATTCTAATTACCACATTCTTTATTAGCGAGCTAATGAAGAATGAGTTATTATTTTGATACAGTGTGCAATAACCCCTGGCAAAAGATGATGTTTCTGAGAAATTACCCCTACCAACACCTCAACTATTTAATCACATATTTACCATTTTAGTCAGAAGTAATGCTCTTGCAGTGAACAAAAACAAAATGTCTTCACCACCGTTTAAGTGTTCATATAGAAGTCTCACCCTTTTCAATACTATCTTACATGTTTCATCCTGCGACGAAGTTTCACTCGTTATCACCTGCAGTCTATGCCAAAGGATCTCCGCCTAAGCTATAATAATCAAACTGCTGGTTCTCCCTAAGAGACATTTGGGGTGGATTAACCATCTCTCCGTCACACATGTTTCCCGTCTCTCCTCTCCACTGTTCACTGTGAGAATAAAGGCAAGAAAATCCATAAATAAATCTCTATAAAAAAATCTGGGTTGTTGGATTGTTGTAGTATTAGCCACATTGCCATGCCTACATCTGCCACCTTTCTGTTATTTCCACACTCCTTGTGTTTGAAAATGGGCAGATGCTTTCGGGAGGGAAAGACTATTTTCTTTCCCCCGTGGAGTTCCACTTTGTGAGACATGGAACCGATTTCTCCTTCTGCCCAGGTCCTTGCAAAGCCATCCAGGATGGAATACCCTGGTTTGACTCCTCTAAGAGGCTTTTGGCAGGCAGGCAGGCCTTTCACACAAGTGAGAGAGAAAGAGAGGTTGGATGTGTGTGTGTGTGTGTGGTGGAGGTGGTTGTGGTGGGGGGGTTGAAACACATTGCATTATTTAAGACCTGCTACCCATGGGGCATGCCTGGGCACACTAAGCCCCTGGTGTGAAGACAGCCCTTCCACATTAACTGCCATGATAAGCCATAGTGGCCTGAGAGAAAACGTCCGACACGTTCCCAGCCGACCCACGTTCCAGACCACAGGCTACTCAGGCAAGCTAATCATCCCGATAAGAGCCTTCTTGGTCAAGGCCCTTTTATTGATCCCCAAGACTTTTTCTACATTCCGTGGGCATGTCCAAAGTCTCGGCACCCTCTCTGTGGCTTGCTTGTTTCCTCACTCACTCGCTTGCTCGCTCGGCCGTTGCCGAAAACCAGCTGTCTATTTCCTGCATTCCTTTTAGTCTTCTTTATCTGGCCAGTGAATAATGCAGAAGATGCAGGGGATGGAAATGTGGATTTTTATTACATTCAATCCAGGAGGAAAAAAAAGGCTAAAAGCTGACCATAATGACACACCACTGATAAAGGAAGCTTTGGCAGCTGTCGATTGCACTGCTGAAAATCAGTGTGTGTGTTTGTTTGAAGGAGGAAGAGAGGAGAGAAAGAGAGGGGGAGGAATGAAGGGAGGGAGGGAAGGAGAGAGGGAGGGAGGGAGAAAGTGAGAACGGAGAGGAAATCACAAGCTACAAAGGCTGGTGAGAGCCAGCACTCTCAACACAGCTTGTCACTCATCAGTTCCTCTCCTACCTGGTCTGCTGCTCTCGGCACATTAGTATGCTGCCTGGGTTTATTGACCTGCTGAGCAAGTGACATGTCGCCCGCCACCGAAATCTGCAGTGAAGCCACTGTGGCGTAACATCCCTCCAAACTCCAAACAAAGAATTAACATCAAGCGGTAATCCAAATTAAAATATGTCACTGAACAAGTCAAACTGAGCAGGCCCACAATGACTCAGAAATATAAAGGAGCCTCTAACTGGCTGGTGACTTTTGAGTCTCGTTTCAGAATGATGGCTGTCAATATTCCTCAGCAGTGCGCCCTCCACATAAGTAGATTTTGGGAGGGAGGGGCATTTTTAATTATTCCTTTTTAGGGAATGCGCCATAGACCATCTGTTAGTCATGGGCAAGGAATTTTACCCTTAGAGAGAGATCTTCTTCCCCCTCCAGCCTCTGAAAGGAATGATCACATACTGCACCTATTCTTGCATGAATGTTTTTCCGACATGTCACACAGCAGTTGTGCCACAGCAGAGTCTCTTTTCCTCATCGGCTGTTATCACAAGAGGGTAGCTTTATGCAAGTCTGTATCCAGCACACGCTAACTCACCAGCAGGAGGGCTTTGGGACCGACAACAAAGATCCCTGGGAAACCGAAACGCTGAGAGGCATCTGTCAAGAGATAGCGTGTTTGATTCCAGGTTAGCCTGACAGCAAGCTGAAGGGCACGGGCTGTGACTGGGAGCAGACACGGGAAAGGGACAGTAATAGACAGAAATGGATCCTGACACTACTTGACTTCTGATACAGGAGAGAGAGAGAGTGAGTGAGAGAGAGAGAGAGAGAGAGAGAGAGAGAGACCATCCAAACAAACTTTGCTACTGAGAAAGTAGTAAAAAACCTTCACATTTTAGACGAATGGACATGGAGTCCAACATGCCATCCTTAAAACACCACTGCAAGCAGCCAGATACAAGCCAGATCTGAGGTGTACTTGGTCTGCCCCCACTGAACTGCTTCAGTTTCTCAGTTTGTAGCAAGATTCTTTATTTGTCATCTCTACAGCAACCTTGGCTAGATGAAAAAAAATCAACCTTGAGGATAGTTTTATTTCACTAGTGCTATAATGGCTGCTAAGAGTTTGGTAGGCATATCGGTGTTGATAAACAAGATGTCTCTGATTGTGAGCATGTATAGTATTTATTTATTTATTTTATACATTTATATGTTGTATATATTACTCTGTGACCTGTACAGCTGAATACATACATTGTCATTTATATAAAAATGCATGGTATGGCATTGCATGCATGGCATTTTTATTGGCATTGTGACATCATAAAAGAACCACTTTGCATGCATTGTCCTGGCCCAGTTCTCATTTTTTAAGGCCCTGTAGTACACGTATCTAGATTTTTTATAAAATTCAGCCTCTTGTAAACATAGTTTTAGCCACCTCAAAAGGATATTTTTAAAACAGCTTCCAAAGTGGAGATTTTTTTCAAAACACTGTATTTTCTGGATTCTACTGGCTATGTGTAAACGCAATTAAAAAAAGAAAAAAATATCCGTTTATAAAAATATCTAGATACAAACAGGGCCTAAGACTATGGGCAAATAAAGGAACTATTTATTCCAAGTGTAGGAACAAGAGGGAGGTGTTGAAGTAAGTCATTTCCTTCTCGTGTTCACAGATAAGATATCCTGCTGAGCACACAAACCTTGTAAGCACCTGTATCGGCAGCCAGTTCTGTGTTCTGCCTCACCTGTTTGTTATGACAATGGCACTTGCCAACAGTCTGAATACAAAATGCAAAGTCTATTGATCAGCTTTGTCACGCCGTTTATACGCCTACTTTCAGGCTGCCACGCCAAGGCACAGAGAGGCCCTGATTGTTCAGGTCGAGCGTGGCATCCGATCCTTGATCAGCCGTGAAGGGCAGCGCGTGGCATGGAGCGGAAGAGGACGAATCGAGTCTGCCTGGGGTCCCTCCTGGCTCAACAGGACTGTCAGATGGCGTTTAAGGTGTATTTAACAGGCAACCGTGACACAGGAAATGAAGCATGGAGTGGGGACTCACGCAACCTGTCAAGACCCATGCATTGTAAAAGCAGTGGGAATGCGCAGGCGTGCAATGCATTATTTTCTATTTATTGTTTTTTTTTGTTATATGGCAGTTCACTGTTTTTCAAAAGCTGAGTGGGCTGATTCCTTGTCACATTTGTGTTGGGAGGGGGAGCGAATGCCGGTTTTTACTGTGCTACGAGGCTGGATGCCAGATGGATTTCCGTGGGGTATTTCAAGTCTGCCTCTCACGGTTCTGTTCTCTCTCTATCTTTCTGTCTCTATTTTTTCCCTCTCTCTCCCTCTCTCAATCCCCCTCTCTTCCTCATGCCACCCTGCTCCGTGCAGTCTGCATCAAGCTTGGCTCCGACTTCCTCCACCCTTGCATAATTCACACCTGCAATTTCTAAGCCACAAAAACAATGGAGGAACTGTTTACATTATCCCGCTCCTTCCCTCCTACTTGTCCGCCACCAGAAAAAAAGCAGAAGAAGAAGAAGAAGAAGAAGAAGAAGAAGAAGAGGTGCTTCACCATTACGAGTCTCCTCCACTTTCCAGTGTGTCTTCTCCTCACAGTACCCATTTCACAAAGCATCCTGACAGAGCATCATTTGAATGAATTATGAATCCCTTTTGTCACTGAAGACACCAATTAAGCCTTAAAAAATGTATTGTATTGAGGGAAATGTTACTCGACATAATTACTCTCCATAAAAACACAATTTAGCCCTGAACTGAAAGGGAAAGCAGAAACAATTAGTGTAATGTATTAGTCTCTATCAACACCTGTGTTAACTTGGCAGATAGACACAATAAGACAGAGGACAGGAAGATGGACAGATAAATGCATCTATTCAGACCCGCTCTGAACGCTCTGAATTGTGTGTGTGTGTGTGTGTGTGTGTGTTTGTGTGCACCTCTCATCCTTAGAGCTAAATAGAGAACTGTGGCTTCAAAGTGAGATTTGATCCTTTCAGGGCTCCTAACGCCCTTGTGGCAAGTGCTTGATAAAGACCGTGGTTATGAACTGAAAATAAGGAGGTGTTTTTTTGTTTTTCCGATGCACGCTCTCTGAAGATTTGTGCTCTGATGAGACAATGAAAAAGTGCATAGATGTTAAAACCACCCTCCACTGTACTAGGAACAACCAAATTAATTAAATTGAGCAAATCAAAAGGAAGAAAAAAAGATCCCGACATCAGACGTAAAGAATTGAAAAGCACACTCAACAGCCAGGAATGATTGATTTAAACTGTAACTCACTCAGCAAAGAATATGTTGTGTGCTCCTCATGGTGTATTCTCTCTCCCTCTTTCTGTCACACCCCCAACCCTCCGTACACACACACACGCACCCACACCCACAAACACACACACACACACACTCCTGTCATTTGCACATGCACAGAATGGTGAGCTCTCTCCTTTCCACTCACAACACAACCTCCATCTCAGCTCTGAGCAGTTGGAGGCCAGTCATTCTCTCTCTCACACACGCACTCTCTCTCTCTCACACACACACACTCTCTCTCTCTCACACACACACACACACACTCTCTCTCCCCATTAAAAGCCCAGACACAAAGGGTCAGCTCACCAGTCCAGTGTAATGGCCAGAGCTGAGGAAGCAGATAAAATAGCAGCATGAAGCATTACGGAGCACAGTGAAGCAGCGTGATGGAGCCTCCGCAGTCATCCAGGAGTGCCCATGGAAAGCCACTGCATTTGTTCAGGGCCAATGAGGGTCATGTTCGCCACACGGAACAACAAGCCATAAATATTCTATTGGGCCTTCCCTTGCTCTTTGCATCCCTCTGCAGATAGTGGCATTTGTTGGAATTCCATGACTGATCTGACACCAGAGGACCAGAGAGGGTAAAAGCGGAGCAAGAGGTACAAATGTTCTTTAAGTTCCATGTTCTATTTTCGTAAGGGGGACGAGGGAAAGCCCCCCTGTGTGCAGTCGAACCCTCATAAGCTGATACAAATGATCACTGAAAAGTTTATATTTTGACATTATCTTACACACTTACACTTACGCAGACTGGAACTATTCATGTTTGTTTCAATTGAAACGTATTATGTTGATCTATCTTGGTCAATATTCAGTGATCTTTGGTAGGACACTCCTAGCTCTTGCACTGGGCTTTCACTGTCATCCCAGCAATCTACAGGCTTTCCTGTCCCCTGCCTTATCTTCACAAAATCTCCAAATCTCTCTCTCTCTCACACACACACACACGCTCTCTACCTCTTAGTGTCTCTATTAAGGCAGGCTGAGGTGGTGTGAAGACCAAGGGATATGCCAACAAGGGAGGAAAGAAATGATTTAGTTGTGTTTGCTATGGTGATTGTTAAAGCTGCCTGGGCCTGTATGGAATAAGGAAAGAGAGTGAGAGAGAGAGAGAGAGAGAGGAAGGGAGGGAGCAAGAGGGAAAACAAAAACTGCTAAAGTTAAAAAAAAACAAGAAAAAAACAAAAAACGTTTGCTTGCGAATGAGATGAGATGCTCGGGAGGGATGGGGGGATGGGGTGTGAAGGGGAGCGATGATGCAGATTGTATCAGAGAAAAAATTCGCTTGAGGAGTGTTTTCCCCACTGAGGAGAAAGTCAAGATTGCCAGCATTATGATTTCCCACAAACTGCTGTGCATGTGATGATGTACCATTTACATTCTGGATGTGAAAGTCAAATGACCTACTGCTATTTGGTTTTCAAAGCTTAATAATCTAAGAAGAAGAAGAAGAACAACAACAACGACCTCAATAATAAGAAAATAGCAGCTGTACACACTCATCTTTGTGGTGAATTGCATGTCTATTGTAATACAATAAATATCTAAATCAGTAAAATAGTTTATAGGCCCCAGTTTCTCTAAAGTGCTTTCATTCTTCACTGTCACTGTAATGTTGATGTATACAAGAAGAAAACAATGCTGAGTGCAATTATTATGGCTAATTATTCATTTTCCATGTGAAATGTATAGGTCGAAAACATACCCGACATGTAGTGCGACATGAATTATGCATATGAGGGCATGATGTCCATGAGCTCTGAGGACAGCTGCTTGTGGAAAATCAACAAAATGAAAACCACAAGAGTGATAGAAGAGACACACAACTGTGTAAAGCACCTGATCCACTGACAGTCGGCTCAATACCTACCATTGGTTCTACGAGCCATTTTGTGAGTCATGTTTTGTGTGTTGGTACAGACTAATCCTGTCGGTGTGGTTTGGCGTGCTGTCATTTAAATGAACAGCAGGGATGCAATCTGTTCTCCTGCAGAATGTCGAAACTGCCGCCGCTACAGCAGGTGACAAATTAATAATGGATTGGTTGTAATTTGTCAATTAAGCATTGGAAAAATAAGTAAAAATATGCGAGGCACACAACAGCAGCAGCTGCACAGGTAAGGTTTTAGATTACAAATAATTAGGGCGACCGGGCTATCTCTCTTCATTAACACACCTTATTTACTTTAAATGATATTCTCCCAGTTTGTTTCACTGAGTATCTTTTCAGCCTCCCATGGGGCGTGTGCCTTGTTATTTGCTCACAAGATCTGAAAATCAATAATCCAGCTCATAATTAAAAAACTTTTTTTTTTTTAACCATTTTTTTAACCCTCTAGTCTACACAACTTTTTCTTTTCTTGAAAGGGTAACATGTTGTTGTGAGGCTATTCAGCATGAAGATTAACACTGCTCCACTCTGCTGACGCAAGGTTGAGGGACAAGTGTTTTTATTGAGAGTTAAATGATCGAACAGCAGCTCTCCGATATCTGTTAAGCAGTCTTTCTGGCATTAGGATAATGGCGAGGCTGGCAGTCAAACAGCAGGCTTCAATCTGCACACTGATGCGGCTAACAGTCCCCAGACTATGGAGAGGTGAACTCTGTGTGCGCTCTGAATCGCTTTGACTCGAGAGAGATGGGAATGGGAATGAGGGTGGGGGTGGGGGTGGGGGTGGCTGTTGGGCTAGAGGTGTGAGGAGAATTGAGAAGTGAATATCCTGGACAGCGAGAGAGAGGAGGATGAGCTGAAGATGCTATTTCCCCAGTGATCCATAAAGACAATACATTGTCAGCTATATGTTATAATTAAAGTAGACACACACACACACACACACACACACACACACTTGTAAACTCAAACACACATTCACGGAAATCACCACTAGTCCAGTACCAGAATGTACACACACATGCCTAAACCTAGACACACATTCACACAATCCTCATCCAGTCCAGTGTCAATACCTAGCACACACACAGATAGACAGACACACACACACACACACACACACAGTCCACACCCAATCCAGCATCAGTGGCACACACACACTCTCACAATTCTTTCTAGAGTGTTAATCCATTAAACCCTGCCTATGGAGAGATGAAAGGGTCCACTCAGTGGGCGAGAATGTGTCCAGTCTGCTATTTATCCTAATCTGTCCAGCCGCAAAACTAATGGCTTCTCATCACACTGTCTTATCAGCAAAGCCAATTGGCTCAGAGATTTATAAACTCCCTGGCTAAGAGGTGGCGTCATGAAATACAGATGTTCCTACCACCGCCACCGTGACTGTCATACACAGAGTCTGTGGACAGCGATTTATCAGTGCAAGTAAAGCCAATGTCCCAGCCAATTGAACAGAACATTTTCACCACATTTCCAGAAGTTATCATAATGTTAGACAAAAGCCTTCTGACACACTGTTCAGAGACGTACCGAATTTTTCAAAAACATAATGTTTTTGGAAGCAATTTATGTCTCAGATGTGTTTCAGATGTAAGACACCAGGAAAACATTTTCAAAGAAATACAATTAGAATTCCTGATTAAGTTTTATAACGTTACTGTATTACTGTAATGCATAGCGAAGACAGACAAATCCATATTCCTACATGCCAACGGTAACATTTTTTTTAAAACTCAGCTAACAAGCTTTTGTCAGACCTTTAGCCTCATTTTCAAAACTCTAAAAACACAATTAGCACACCATCGGTCTGTTGTAGCCATACAGCTGACAGCTGTTTTTAACTATAGGCAGTCAATGAATGCTTATATTTTCTTTTCATACAGGATCATCCCGACAGCAACAATTATGTATCTTTTATGCCTTATTTACACACAGCGTGCCAAAAATGTAATTCTAATGTCCAAAACCTTTAATACATTACAAAACACCACACAATATATGCAGCACAGTGAGTATATAGATGATAATCTTGACAGAACACTAAACAGATGAACAGTAAACAAAGATGAGTCGACTATTAAAACAGAACATAAACTAGAGCATTTTTATGTGGTACTCTTTTGTCTGGACATGTTGGACATTCCTTGGAGAGTTGTAAAGACATTTCTGGGTGATATGTTTGGGAAGGAGGCAAGGAACAGCAGGAGATTTGTAGACAATTTCTCTAGTGCCTTGAGGAAAACAGACATATTTGTTATGAGCCATGAAGAGTTTGCATCATACATATTGATGTTCCCCACCGTTTTTGAATTGATTGTTTCTTTGAAGTATGACAAGTCAGCACTGTGCAGGAGGAGGTTCTCAGCTGCTCAGTCATTTCATATACAAGTAATCAAAGTTGGAACAGAATACTAATCGTAGATTCAAAGTTTAGCTTGTAGACTTTGACAGACAGGCCATTGATTTAATCTACATGGCTGAGAGGTCTTCCCAGAAACAAGAGAGACTAACATTTTGGAATTAGAATTTGACTGCCAAATACAATTCCTAGAGGCCCTGTGACCAGCCCCGTTCTCACGATGACACTTGTCAAAATAGACCCACCCAATGATCGATCTCACTCCCTGACTAACATTATGTCTGGCTGCAACTATGCTGTCCTTCCAGAAGTTTAGACAACCACCTTGTTGACTCCCAAATAATGTTATGGCACAGTGTTTGGAATTATTGTGATGCTCAGCCAAAACCATGAACAGGGGAGTTTTTCCTTGTCCCTGTTGCTCTTGGGTGCTCCTTATTAATGTCTGTGAAGCACAAAGAGACAATTCTACTGTAAAAGCCGCTGTATAAATATAACTGAATTGAATTGAATACAATAGAGCTCTTCAGTTGAGTCGCTGAGTTAAAGTTATTATTGTGTCCTTTTAAACAATAGAAAAAGACTGAAGAAAACATTTGGACTGAGGTGAGGTAACCGCCACTTGTTTATCCAACGCCCACCGTAGCTCCTCCACTTCTGAAGATACGTGTTTCCCAGCTCCTCTCTAAAATAGATGACTACTGAGACAAGAGGAATGAGTCAACAGCAATATCCCAACAAGCCCCAGGGCAACCGCATGGAGTATCCACTGCAGAGCAGCAGAAAACAAACACCACTCCAAAATATTCTATGTCTTATTTCTCTTCTTTTTTTCATTCATGAATTGAAAAATTTACAGCAGGTGCGAAGAACGCTTCAGTAGCTTCTGGGGTTATGTATGTATGTACATCAACAGCAGCTGAGTTAGAGAGGCCAATCTCTGATCTGGCTTGATGCAGGGTGTCAGACACTAGTATGTTAAGAAATCAGTCACTGTCTTCATGTATGAGTTGATAAACCTATTATCAAGCTACTTACATAGGCCAGCAAAGTAGTTGAGAGTGAAATGAAAACAAATCACCTTCTTCTGTGCTTACTGCCAGCTATTTTGAGCTCTCACTCTCCTATGCCAACATCCACAACTGCGGTGCCTATGAGCTCTTGGCAAGGTAGCAAGGTACCTAACCCCCACAATGACTGCTCCCACTCAAGTTGAATGCAATATAACTTTGCTATTATATCTCCTTATATAATATCTTTGATATTATGTTGCTAGTAGAGAACTATGGATAGCAGCCCAACCTGGAGGGGTGATGAAGGCACCATACCAGTTCATCAGACCCGGTGTAAATCCAGAGGCCATATTGGGAACAGCTGATCGTATATAAGCTGATCAAGTTGCCTCTTCGTCTCTTACATCAACCATCAACCTCACTGCCTCTGCTAATATGTTAAAAGCAGACTCGGGGAAGAGTTCAAGCAGCTTGGCTTTCTTGAGCCCTGTAAGTGAACCACAGCTGAATGTGACAAATGCTGCTAGCCTGAGGCCTCGGCCCCAGCATACGGTACAGTGCACTAGGCCACGCTTGTGACAGCTGTTGCGATGCACTGGTGGCCCTCTGTTCACATCACAGCCGCATTACTCCCAGTGGAGGACACTCCATCACAACGGTGGCGCGAGAATATCCTCCATCCAGTGAAAGGTGGGAAGGAATAATTTTCTCTTCTCCCTCCATCTCACTCTGTCTGTCCATTAAATTCTTCACTTTGAACTATGAATTGTAAGATGTATTTCCAGTAGCAGGTACTTGGCTAGGTTTATTGTTAGTTATTACCTCCGCCAAGGAGGTTGTGTTTTTGCTGCCTTTGTCTGTGAGCAAGATAACTAAAAAAGTACTGCATGAGTACTGGATGAAATATTTCAACAATGTGGGTATTAGGACAAGGAATGGATGATTAAATTTTGGTGGTGATTCGTAACACCATCTGGAATTTATATCGAGTCAGTGACCCTATATTACCTTGCCGGAGGTCTCTCCAAGTTCAGACTTGATTCTCTCTCTCTCTCTCTCTCTCTCACTTCTGCTGTAATCTGGCTCTTCGTGGTCTTGTGGCAATGGTGGCACAGGTGGTAGAGGCCGGATGGTTGGAGGTTTGAGCCCCACTCTGCCTGACCCCACTGACGTGTCCTTGAACAAGATACTGAACCCCAAATTGCTCCCGGTTAGCAGATTGGCGCCTTGCATGGCAACCTCTGCTACCGGTGTGTGAATTTGTGAATGTGAGGCATACATTGTAAAGCGCTTTGAGTGCTTGTAGGAGTAGAAAAGCGCTATATAAATGCAGTCCATTTACCATCTTAGTCAGTCTTGTCTGTTTGTCCGTCCATTCCTGTGTTTTGTCTTCCCAATTAAGTTAGCACAGGTGTCCTTCCTATTCTTTACCTGCTGTCAGCACAGGTGGAGCTTAGCTGGGGCAGCCTGTTCCTTGCACACAGCTGCGCTAGGCCTTGACTGACTTGCTGTGGATCCACAAGATGTGGACCAGATCAGGGAAAGATAAGAATGAGATCAGGGCCAGAATAGACTAAGCCTTATATGCCAGACCAGACCAAGTAGGAGGCTGATCAATGCCATAATGGAGTCAGATCAGAGCCAGGTCAGAGAAAGGTCAAAGATCAAAGTCAAATCAGGACTAGAGGGAGACCAGATCAGAGCCAGATTAGAGTATGATAAGTGCTGGATCAGGACCAGACAGGAGCCAGATCAGGGCAAATAATATGTGCCAAAATAGGGCCATGTGTGTTCAAGTATTAGCTGTTCTTTTTTTGCATAATCTCCAGCCAACGGTTTTTCGATTACTGTGGTGAAGCACAATGTTCAAGTGCGCTATCATTTACAGAGCGAGTGCCCAGCAAGTAAACCACTAAATAATGCATGCATTTTGCATAGTTTAAGAACACCAAGTCACTGTGTGTAATTTGAATGTGAGTGTGATTTGAATACTGTATGTTGGAGGTATTCTAATACAGATTATGTGTAGCTGCCTTCAAATCTTCATTTAAAAGAAATATATATATATATATATATATATATATATATATATATATATATATATATACTGTGACATATACTGTGACAGTGAATTACATAATTCTGTGTATTCACTGCATGTCTGTATGTATGTTTAAATAGCAATTTGTGTGTAAAAGTCCATCTGTTGTACTTGCAATATTTTTTCCTTTGACTGAGTGATTGTAGTGGATTGCTCTATTCTATTCCAGTTCAATGAAGTCATGTTTGAGATGGGTGTGTGTGTGTGTGTGTGTGTGTGTGTGTGTGTGTGTGTGTGTGTGTGTGTGTGTGCGTATGTGTGTGCACGCACAGCGATGTATGCTGTATGAGTGGGCTACTGCAGCTCATGTGTGGGTGGACAGAAGGCTCTCATCTTTTCAGTTTCAAGATATGAGAGCTTTTTAAGGTGCTCTCTCGACTTGGCATCAGATATCCTCAATCTGTTATCAGCCGCAAGCCGTGAGACAACATTGTTTCTAAGCAATATGAAAGATGACACTGCCTTGATGACTATATCTAATGTGTATTTTTGTGTTTTTTTTAAACAACTGAGCACCATTGAAATAAAATAATTTTATGTGAATTGGTGAAATGGGAGCAGAGAAAGGAAAGACGAGACTGCTTCAGTGCTTTATGCAGAGGTAGCTGATGTGAGGGGCAGTGAGTCATAAGTATTTTATAACAACTAAAAGTCACTGAATAAAATGTGTCCAGCTCTATAATGTGCTCCTAATCGTGGCCCACCTGACACGGCTTGCAACCAATCATGAGTCATGAGTCTAACTAGCAAACCCACACAGCCCCGAATCTCATCCTCCCAGATGTACATGCATTCAGGTGTGGCTGATTCCTTGACATCGTGCCAATCAGACATTTTCCAAAAGCTTGACGACGTGGTAGGCTACCCGTGTGAAGTTCGCCTTTCTAGTCGAAATAACTTCAAACGCCAAATCACCACAGATGGGTTATTTGCAGAGGCTCCATACATGTGCACCTCTGACCCGCTGTCAAAGTGAAATAATCACTTGAGCAAAGTTCACAGCTCGAAAATTGAGAACATCCTTCATAAAAACAAAAATAATAATAAACAAATAAAAAACAACAACAGCCTGCCACCACACACGCACACACACACACGAGACGCAGACACGGGCGCTCACACACACGCACCTGCTTTATTTCCCCCTGTTCATATTCACACTTCAGCATCATGGAACATATATGTTTACCTTAATTATCCATACGACCGCGAAGCAAAAGCACATCATCTAGACTTCCACTTCAGTGCCTGATTATTTTAAGCACAACCATTTCTTCCTCTTGGTAAGGCAGCGGGTTGTTTGATCTTGAGATGGTGTTATCAAAAGCTCTAATTAATGCCGTGACCTACCTTCGCATATTACGGGCGTCATTTTTACAGCTGATGAAATTGGGAGCAGCTACTTCTTGTCTTCATACGCTTCGGGGTTCCATGAGGCTTGATGATGACAGGTAATGATCTTCAAAACTTTAGCAAGATGCCACCACAAGGTAGCGACCCGGAGAGCTTCCTCTCCTCCCAGAGCCGTGCTCTGCCATTTGGATAACCGAAATGTAAAACGATTTAAAGAGAAACTGTCATTCACGCGGATCCGAGATATATCTCAAGGTATCACATCGGATCTGACCCGTTCCCGAAGCAAAAAGTGGGCAGGATCTCAAACAGATAGCGAGGGACCGAGACGACGATAGGCTTACTATCTCGAGACACGATCCGCTGCGGTAAGGATGCACTCTTCCAGGTGATTATTATGGGCTTGGTGATAGTTATCTTGTGTTGCTTTCGGCAAGCCCGCGAGGGTGGGGACTCGTGGCGGATCTGCGCCTCTGCATGGGATCCAGGGAGAGGGATGGGGGGCGGTACGCTCCGTGCGCGTGAATGTGTGGAGAGGAAGAGAGACATCAATTTTACGCCATAGGGAGTAGTGATAAGGACATGGGTTTATGTAACATTAAATAACGAAATGATATGAGTAAATAAGGAGAAACCAGGTTTTAAACTGTAGGCTATAAGCCTACACGCTTTATTATACATATAATGTAATGTACATAAAAAATTTCATACATTGTTTATACCATTCTATACATGTTTCATTAGACTAGATTTCGAGATTTCAGCAATGTACAAATAAATAATAATCCACTTCTCAGATTGAATTGTTTTGACGATTCGCAAAGTGCAGTCCTACATTTTAACCATAAAACTTATGGAATCGTTTTTCTCAGCTGTAGTAGCCTAAATGCCATAGGTCCTGAAATACACCACTTAATCAAGCATGAGGTGAATTATTTCAGAGAAAAACAAGGGCGCTCCTATCTGTATTTACTGTAAATCCTGGAGAAAACTGACAACAGAATAAGCTGACCGTCTAGGGTGCATCTTTGGTTACATCTTTTATATCTTTGTCATACCTCAGTGTATTTTGTCTCTATTAGCAGGATTCTTTGGAACTAAAGGATCAGGAAATTACCACACTACCCTGTGGGCACTTGGCCCATTTATGGTGTGGATGCTGTAGGTGGTTGTGCCACAGCTCCCTCCCCCCTCCCCATCCCATACTTTAACAGACCTTTAAAGTAATGTACAGACATTGTCCATATAGCACTCATTTTAGACACTGTGAGTTGAACCCTTGATGAACAAGATGATATTTAAGGCCTCAGGCCTCGCTCCCTCCTCTTACTCTGGGGTCTCTGGGTCAGTCTGTCAAATTACGAATAGCAGTCTCTGTGGAAATGTTCGTAAGGGCTGTTTTCAGACAGTATCTTGAGGCAATGCCAGCAGAACTGAGTGAGACAGGTTGTGCATGTCATGTAGTTGCAGCCTTCTGTTTTCTGGGGAAAAACAACAATAACAACAAAAACAACAATAAAGGTTTGACAGTAACCGTCTGAATGATACAGCTTTACCATGACATATTATATGCTTAAGTAAGCACCTGGAGCATTATGCATATTGGAGCATTTTGCAACCTTCTGTTTTCTATACAGAAAAGTAAAAAAACATGTCTGACTAATGGGGTTGGGTGGTCCTGTGGCGCAGATGGTTACAGTGTCTGAACCATAAACATGCAGGTGCTCATGGAGACTGAGCTTTGAGTTCAACCTGCGGTCATGTCCAGAGCCCAACCTATCTCTCATTCTCTGCACTATCCTATCACAATTAAGGCCAAAATATTCCTTAAACCGTTTTTACCTGTTGTTTTTGAAATATGATAGGTCTATATGAGTTTGTGTTTTATGGTGCATGTGAAAATGTAACACTATCTTCGCTGTCTGCAAAAGCCAATGAAAAGAACTAAACAGAGAAATCTGGCCAATACGAAGAGTTTGTCTGTGTTACGTTATCCCTACTGTCTCTAAGACATTGGCAGATAGCAATGAATTATTGCGTAATCCATGTTCTCCTGTATGTGATTAGTGCCCACCCCACAGAATCCTAACTATGCCAAATCATCGAATATCTGTGAAATGAAGATTTTAGTTTTATACTTAAATTACAGGAAATAAGGGACAAACGGCTGCTGTTACTTTTTAGAGAAGTCTATTCTTATTTCTGTTTCCAACGCATTTCAAAAAGAATATGTCAGTTTTAGTGAATACAACAGGCTTTCAAGATTCACCTGTGGTTGTAACAATGTATTAAACCCTTATAAGCTTACTAATCTCCAAGCAGTGGATGTGTGAATAATTTCTTCCTCAGCTTATTAAAAAATGTAATATTCCAAAAAGTTTTGTTCTTTTTCCCTTGCAATTCTGACATTAGTGAACAAGTGTAAATATATTCACTCAACATGTCATCAGAGCAGCAAATCACAGCACAGCTCATTATCATAGGTGGAAAAACAAGGCACTTTACTCAAGGGCTATTTCAATAGATTACAGAGGACCGTTTCCAGCCCAACTAATGTTGCATACCATCTTTGGAGACCACAGAGAACAATTAAAATACCCTACAGATGTATGGCAGGGCATAGTAAGATTAGAGTAAGCGTAAGATTATAGCTTTACCATGTTATTGTTATGTGATACCTCACCCTGAGAGCCTGTCAATTGGGATAAGTTTAGGAATACTCAGGGTGTGGCCCAAACAAGAGTGTGCAGATGGCTAAAAGTTCTCAAGGTCTATAAAAATTCTAATAAATTACCACCTAGTGAAATAAATTGTTACCACCATCCACAGCATCAATATTAGCAGAAGAATCATTACCATAAATAACTTACAAGACATTACTATACAGCTCTCCAGAATACTGCAGGAGGTTCCATTCACAATGAATGGGCCTTCCCAATGTTCGGAGGTCAGTTATTTCTGTATAATCACCGCTGTGAAAGTATAATGACTGCTGTCAATGGCAATGCGTTTTTTGCTTTAGATTCACATCTGCATATCATTCCACGAGTAGAGATCATTTACTTATCACAATGGAATTTTGTTGAAAGTGTGTTCTAAAGAATGTTTCAAGGTCAGGATGCGTTGTGAACTATTTGTTCATCCACGGAACCCATGAAACGTTAACAAATTAAATTTAAAAAACATCATTGTTTTGGCAAGTAGCTGTATAATAAGCAGGATAATGTATTGTCCGCCGGTCATTATTGGAAAATATTTCAGGATGAATCTAGACCTGACAAGTCTTGATTTGTCCTCAAAATGACCGGACGATACATTGTCCCTTGCATAACAATCAGTTAAACACCATGAGAGTAAGTAGGAAACTCTGTAGGAAATTCTGGTATCCTTAAGCTTTAACAACATGTCTGTGCAATGGGCTAATATAGCCCAGTAAGAGTCCAGTGATAGTCCAGTCCAGTCTTGGCTTGGGAAGGGTAATAAAAAAAAAAGTAAAAAGTAGACCAGGTGAGGTCCAGGCATAGGAAATAGGGTCACTGTACAGTGTAGAATCAAATAGGCCACCTCTGTGTGGCGTTGTAGAGCTGTATGGCTGATTGGTCCAACTAACTTTGGGAGAACAGCTTCTGAAGCCCTATGGTTAGTTTCTAGATGTACCTGCATAGCAAAACCATTTGCTACCATCAGGGTATTTTTTATTTCTAGGCAAGAGAGATCTGTTTTAACACAAGCAATTAATGCAGGTTGTGGAGTATACCTAACCCAGATTAGTGCTGCATCTGTGACTGCATGGATTAACGGATATACTGTGTCACTGCTGCACTTCACAGCTCCCGCACACATTTAATGTCTAAAGAGCACAGTTACCACAGCTTCAAACACCTTTACACTGCATAAAACAATTAAATCTATGTATATGGCAGCAGTAGGGTGCATAACTGTCATGTTATTCTGTTGCTCTATAAAGATAAATTTAGAGGCTAGTTTGATGTATATCCCCCTCTTTACTAATTCTCAAGTACTGCTCAAGGTCAGTACTGCTGATGCCACAATTAGATACCTGAAGGGTGGCAAAAATTCACTTATATTCATAATTACGAAAATCAGTGGTGCCACAATAGGAAATAGTATTATGTATTATGAACAGTATTATTGTGTAAAAAGAACAGAACATTTGGAGAAATCATTTTAAAAACTGTTTCAGGATATGCAAACTATAAAAATTATTTGTGACTCAATTTAACTTTCAAGTCCTCTCATTTCTTTAACTGTGTTATTTGTAAGATTTCTAACACAAGAGTTTTTTTCAGCAAACATCTGCTCATAATCCGCTATTATCACTGAACACAAAACCTTCCTTATTCATATTCAGCTTCATGCCATGATTCCAGTGCTCAAATGGGCAGTACTAACATTAAACAGAAGAAATGCTGAAAAAACAATGCAGCTGGGTATAGTAGCAAGATGCACTTGTAAACAAAACAAAACAAACAAAAAACAAAAACTTGTGAAATATATTGTCATTCACAGTGCTTCACAATCAACTGGTAATTGTACTATATGGTGTAATAAAAGATGATCTTAATTTTGGTAAGTTTTATTTTTTTATGCAGAATGTAGGCCTGAAGATGTCTTCATCGGTCTTCAGAAATAGCTGTAAAGTTGGCATTCAAAAAGGAGAGCAGACAGCTGAAGTTTGTTTACCCTACCTCCATTTGACTTGATCCCAATTTCTCCTCTGTTGGACTAAGTAAATCTCAAGGGGCTTTTACAGAAGCCAGGCTGAACTCAATGTTTCACTGTGTACAAACTAACATTTTGACTATTTATAACTGTAGACCACAGTCGAGGGTCCCAGTTAAGCCCCAGGAGTGACTACTTATTTTGGCACTAGCATGCCAAGGAGTAAAAAACTGTTTCATGGTGTTTACCTTCAGTCTTTGGGAGTGGTGCATATTCAGCAGACAGGTTAGAAGATGCCATCTTCCTCTTGGTGTCCTTGGGACACGTGTCCACCCCATGGTATCTCTCACTGCATTTGGTACAGAAAGCGAAGGCACAGGATGGACAGAAAACCCAGGACTCCTCTGGCTCCTGGACCACTGGAGAGCTGCAGTTGGGGCGAGGGCAATACACCACGTCAGCCATGCAGTCCAGCATCTTCTGAAGCAGCAACTGGTCATTCCCTCACCCACCTAAGCTTTCACCTGAAGAGTGTTGTTAGTTGTAGTAGTGTTCAGGAGTAGTAGTAGTAGTAGTAGTAGTATTTCAGTGCAGGGATACAACATATTCTATTGTTGGTAAAAGAGCACAAAAGGCATATCTGGAACCAACCAGTATTAAGAAAAAATGTGTCTCATAACAAAAAAGTCAAAGTGTATCCTATTTTTTTTGGTAATGTGTAAAAAGCTTCTGTAAAACAATTACTGAATCGCACAAATATAGTTAAATAAACAACTTTTTCTGGGGTTTGATCAGAGATTACCTCTGAGTGAGTGGCCATACAGCTACAATCAGTGTCTGGACAGCTGGACCGGAGCACCCTTCCCTCCTCAATATCAATCTTGAAAATGCTAAAGATACAGTCCTTGCAGAAGACATGTTCACAATCCTTGAACCTGTGGCAGTCTGAACCAGAGGCAAATCCCACAGTCAAGACTGTCCCTCAAAGTCCTTCTGCTGCATCTTTTGGTCGTGGTCTAGATACAACTGCAGAAGATCTGTGTCAGTGCTGGCAGCTGAGGGTAGTGCCCTGTGGGTCCCTGGAGTCTGTTTCCTGAAGTGAAGCACCAAGCCCTGGCTCCTCCATGCATGGAATCTCCAAGGGTGAGCTGATAGACAGGAAGTCAAGGCGGCCCGCCATCATCCAGAAATAACATGCAATGTGGCCAGTTGTTACATTTATCTACAAGCCATGTAAAGCCATTAAAAAGATAATTTGCCCATCTAAATTAGTGTGCCATCTTTGTCAGTATCATTAAGCACTATAGCATCATGTTGAATGTTTTAGAAGGCATGGAATTTTTCATGCAGCCGCTCTTTCACTTGTAACTGGTTTAGAACTGGTGCTCTTAAGTTTACATTGGCCCTTTGCAGCTTAGATTTTTCAGTATGTGGCCTGTAAACAGAAAAGTTTAAATGTAGGCGACCCGTGCCAAGGGAAGTCTCCTGTATGTGACCTACAACAACCTGACTAACACGAGATTTTTTACTGGATGACCTTTGTCTTGTCTACAGCGGTAGTCAACAAACGCCACACATGATACACCTCATCATGGCGTAGCCATTGGCAACATAATCTAAAAGTTGGCGAAGAATGACTTGGATACCCTGCTGGCAGGAGGCGTCAGGAATTTTTAAACGATTTCTCTGTTTCTCTCATCTGTTAAATAAATACATAGCAGGCTATCTGAAATGAACAAGAGTAGGTCTTTAGAGACATGGACAAGTTTATGACATTGTCAATCAACATCTAGCCTATAGCTGGCATACCCTTTCTGATGACTGAACTCATGCGGAAGCTGAGAACACCTGATGAGGTTTAGTTTCGGCTAAATTCTCCCTGTCCAAAAATATTTTCCATCGCCAGCAGCTCTTCAGCAGTTTCCATTGTGTTATGACGATGATGGATGATGTTATGCACGTATGTAGTACAACGTAGCTACATTTTCACTTTATGGGGATTCCATGTATGTTCCCTGTGTGTAACTTCAAAAAGTGTTACAATCTTAGCCACTTAGTAACCTCCTTCCTACTTCCTAGTTTAATGAATTCACGTGAATAACACATTTTACGCCTGTGATTACGGTACTGGGAAAGAATGATTTTAGAAAACAAATTGTACTCTCTGCAATGAAATGTAGGCTACTCTCTGTTTTTTCACCTGTGAAGTTGAAATTTAGTAAATATATTGTTTCTTTTTTCATGTTTCCTTGTTCATTCTACAAACATATTGCCATGCAAAGAGATTCCGTTGGACCTAAAGAAGGCAATGTTATCATGCCACAGCAACTGCCATTTATTTTCATTGCACGGAGTAGGACACACTCCAAGTCATCTTCATCCAAAGAAGAGGAAAACAGTGTGACCATCAAGAAGTAGACATATCATTAAGTGGTTTTGTTGATACGCAACACTGTTTTTGGATTTATTTAATTTATTTATTTTTTGCTAAAAACGTTCCCCTTATATCACAATATTTTGGCTAAACGACACCACATACAAGTGAACTTCTTGTCAACCCTCTACTTTTTTATTCTACCACTGATTATTTTACATTGTTGAAATACAGTGTAATTCAGTCTAGCAATATATGATTGTTCAGAATGTTTGTGCATTGAGCGATACAATCAGTGATGTTCAGTGTTTTGTTTCATCACAGCTGTCTCAGTAACCTTCCTGATTCAATCTGTGTTTGTCTTGCCCTGCAAGCTCAGTTTTTATTGGCTTCCTCTTCTAAGACCTGACCCATCCCCCTGTCACCATCCCCTTCATAACTTGTTATCTTCTCATACCAGTATTTATTGCCTTCTATTCCAGTATTTTCTTTGAAAACTAAAATGTGACAGCAGGTCTGTTGTTGGAGTTGTTGTTGTTGTTGTTGTTTTGAAAGACAAACCTAATATTTTCTCCTCATCTCTACTCACTTGTTTTTCCTGTAACTCGTCAATAATAAATAAATAAATAACTGCCAAAAACACTTGGCCCTCAGATATATTAAGTTCACCAACACACTTAAAGTGTGAGTGTCTTGTCATCATCAATGAGTTCCTATCAGCTGTGTGTCACTGATGGATAAAACCGAATAACTCCAAAGGGTGAAGGTATGGTATATCTACAAGTATACTCATATTCATGCAGTCTATACACTGAAAATGATTGTGTTTTGGCTCCTCAAAAATCCAAAAGTGTGTGTGTGTCTCAACATGCACAAGATGTACATTACAGTAATGTTACCTTATTCATGTAAGAATTATTTATTTATTTATTTAACATAGTATTTTGTACATTATTACACATTGCTTGTTACATGTACATTTTCCTCTATTTTACCGGAAAGATCCTATTGAAATGCAACATACAGTATCTTCCTCCAAGAAACCCTGGTAGCCGTAAACCAGAACAATTTCATAAACAGATACAGAGACAGCTAAATAAAATAAAAATAAATATTTCAGCTTCATGGTGAGTTCCACTTGTCTCAATCTCTTGCCTGTGATTTTCCCCTTTGCTATTCAGTCTCAACATCTGTGCGAATGGTCAGTGAGTTGTAATACCTCAAGGCAATTCCAGCAGAATCTTGCCAAACAGCGCGTACATTGCATTATGTTACAGCCACTTATTTTCTACAGAGACAGGTTGAAAAAAAGACAGAATAAGGTCAGTGATCAAAATACAGCTTAACCATGTCACTGTTGTACAATGTGGATTCCTGTCCTTTTGGCCTATCAGCATAGATCACAAATACCTGTAAACTCTATTTGGTATCTGTTACTGCTGCCACTGTGCAAATATGGTCTCTCAAACTCCTTAGGAACTGTGTAGCACTGACCATTAACATATAGCTATGTTGTAAATTGACTTTACAGTATACGCTTTTGCACTCCTTTCGAGCAATTAGAGTGATTTACAATTTCATGCCTCTCATTGACCCATTCTCACATGCGTGCACACACACACACACACACACACACACACACACACACCAGAGGCTCCCATGCAAGGTGAAGACCTATTCACCAGGAGCAGTTTGGGGTTCAGTGTCTTGCTCAAGGACACTATTACAGAGTCAGGAGAAGCCAGGGCTCTGCCTCGATGCAAGGGGATCGAGGCTGGCCCATATCAACTTTGCAAATATCAGCACACCTCGGCCAACTCTTCTGTGACCAGAGCCATCGGTAATGGTCGTCAGTCAGTATTGTAGTCAGTTCTCTGAAGTCAGTCCGGTGTGCACACATTATAACAACTCTATACTTACGTGTATTTTGACGTTGCATTGAGGACACTCTCTAGTGTTTGTCTCTATCCAGTCTCCACTCAGAGCATCGCCCATGCTTCCAAAGAACAGCTTCTTTCCGTAGCGCTGAAGCAATAGTTTCCTCCTCTGTGATGAGCCCTTTTCATAGTCTTCCCACAGCACTCGCATCCCCTCTGCAAATGAGAAAACGAGTTTCTTTAAAGAAGTCAGAGCAGTGTGTAACACATCATATTACTGTAAAAGTCCTTGGAAAATCACTTCAATTTGTCAGTCTTTCCCAGTTAGCCTCAAGATAAAGTATGATTTGCTTCTTAGGTATAGACCATAAAGTAATGAACCACCGTAAAATAATGAATACATCTTGTCATTTATTCTATGCCTTATCGTTTCCTTCTAGCCAGGCTAGCGCCACCTAGTGCTTCCACTCAGTATTACATTTCACAAAGCATTTGGTGCAACAGGTTCTCCTTCACTTATGCTATGATGAGCTGAGAGTGCTCAAGCAATGTAATGAAGGAAAAATGTACTGAAAATATACACACTCTAAGCTTATGGATAAAAATAAGGCAGTGTTGTGCTGTCAGTCCCACCTCTTTAACAATGCTGGCTGACTGTGTGTGAGTTTGTGTGTGTGTGTGTGTGAGTGTGCGCACGCGTGCATAGCTGAGCCTTTCCATGGAGCTGTGCCTTCCTCTTCAGTAGAGATCAGCTGTTTCCTACTGTGCTGTGATCTATGCTGTGGTAGTTGTCTATCTTGCTGTGCTGTAGACCAAACAATTGGTCCACAAACACCAGCAGGTATTGTAGATGGTGGTTAAAAAACAACAACAAAAAAACAAAACAAAGAGAGTACACTAGGTGAAGACTGAATTGGACAATTAGCCTGAAACCTCCACACTGACGTATGTGTGTGTGTGTGTGTGTGTGTGTGGTGTGATCATGTCCAACTGAGAAGCCTCTCCCCTTTACACAGTATTTTGCACACATACTGGGCCTGATGCAGACCTAGGTATGTTAGTCGTCCTAGGCTAGTCGTCCTTCAAGTAACTAGGCACAAGGAAATGAATTTCAGCACAAGACACACAAAATGTTGAAATTGGCCATCCTATGTAGTGCCTATTCTAACCATCAATCTAACCTCATTTTACCATTTCCCCCACATATCCAAGCTTTAATGTCCACCGTGTAAAATAACAGGTCTTCAAGTGACTGTACTGTGAGTCACAGAAAGGACAGTTTTGTGAATTTTAATGATGCAAAAAGTCTGAAAAGAGAAAATTTGCCCTCTATTAAATCTATATCAAAGAAATCATAAATCCAGATCTTGTCTCTTAATGTGGGAATAATTAAGATGTAACTCATATTCCCACACAGGAAGGAACCCCATTGTGCAATAGATCTGAATACTGTGAAAATGTAGGTCTATATATTTTTAGCACTTACACAATAAGATAGTGAATGTTTAACCATTTACCACTGTACAGTTGTAGTCTGTAGAGGAGGTCCAACCACACTGTGGACAAACAAAACAACAAAAAAAAAAAAACTTCCCTTGGCGTGCACTTGCAAACTAGGAAACAAGGATAAAAGGACACAGCTTTTCCATATGTTTACCTATAGCCTTTGGCAGTGGTGCATATTCAGAGCTGGATGCTGACAAGGCTTGTGGAGTGTCTGACTCTATGTTCCTTTTGGTGTCCTTAGGACACACGTTCACCCCATGAAACCCATTGTGGCATTTGGTACAGAAAGCAAAGGCACAGGATGGACAGAAAGCCCAGGACTCCTCTGGCTCCTGGACCACCGGAGAGCTACAGTTAGGGTGAGGGCAATACACCACGTCAGCCATGCAGTCCAGTGTCTTCTGAAGCAGCAACTGGTCGTACCGCCCGAACAGCTCCTCACCCACCAGAGCTTTCACCTGAAGAGAGGAATGTTGTTAGTTACAGAACTGACAACAGGCCTTTGTTGCATGGATACATGCCCTTAGTGTCTCTAATATGGTTTTGTCCTAAAATATAACTGCACAAAAAACTATTTTCAGTCACGCATGTTTTTGAACTGACATACTTTTACCTAGTCTATTAATGATAGCATGATGTATCTAAAGCACCCTTAATCAAGCACTTTACATATATGAACTGAATTGAATGAGAGTAGAAGTAGAAGTGTTTACGATTCAACTTTTGCAAGATATGCTTATTTTAATATTACTTTAACGTTTATATTGAGTAATCTCAAGATGTTACAATTGGTAATACAAAGCACAAAACAAACTCCTTAGGGCTTACCTCTGAATGAGTGGCCATAGAGTTACAATCGGTATCTGGACAGCTGAACTGGAGCACCCTTCCCTCCTCAATAGCAATTCTGAAAACGTTAGAGATGCAGTCCTTGCAGAAGACATGCTCACAGCCCTTGAACCTGTGGCAGTCTAAACCAGACTTTGCAGAGAAGCAAATCCCACAGTCATAACTTTGTCCCTCAAAGACCTTCTGCTGCATCTTTTGGTCGTGATCTAGAAGCCACTGCAGAAGATCTGTGTCAGTGCTGGCAGGGGTAGTGACCCGCGGGTCCCTGGAGTCTGTTTCTTGAGGTGAAGTACCAAGCCCTGGCTCCTCCATGCATGGAATCTCCCAGGGAGAGCTGATGGACAGGAAGTCCAGGAGGTCCTCTCTAAGGAACTGGAACCAGGAGAAGAGCACAGGCTCTCCTCCGCTATCCTGCCACATCTCATCCAGATGCCTGCATACCTGAGAAAGCTGTGACATCCAACTATGTTATTTGACTTTTGAGGACAAGTGACAAGTGAATCATGACAATTGGGGGAGGGGGGTGGGGGAGCTGCACACCCTGACAGACACCCTGACAAAGAAAAGCACCACACTTAGGCACTCTTTGGGGACCAGCAGTGATGTGCTTTGCTTTTTCTTTCTTAAATTGACCACTGAATGTATTCTCATTATGTATTAGCCTCTGGCATTACATCTTCCAGACCTGCATGCCATCTGATCTGTGTCAGGGGAAATCAACATATGTGGCATTGGAGGCTTTATAATCACTAAGGACCTATCCGAAACAAATAAACAACAACAAAAAAAAACCCTCCGTGAAATGCGACCTTTGGGCGGTGTTTTGGCCACAAAGAACACGTCACACACCTGATTATGGCGGAGCCATTGGGAACTTAATCTAAAGGAAGGCGAAGAATGGCTTGGGTATGACGAAGGAAGCTCGAAATCCACTATCAGAGGCGGCAGGAATTTCACATCATATTCTGTCTTTATTTCACCTAAGGAAAGACACATTAAGTTAGCACAAGCCTGTTATGAAAGGCGTATTCTGAAATCTTTTTGTGATGACCTATTACTACGAATACGATTTGGAATTTGCCTATGTTGGTTCATTTCCTCAACACAATCTAGCCTATATCCCTATGTTAAACAGTCACCTACCTTCTTTAATGACTTTGAAATCATGTGGAAGTTGCGGAGACACTTGCATCACTCCACCTAAAGAAGTTTTGCTGCGGCGAAACTCTTCCGGTCTGAAGATGTTCTCCATTACCATGAGCTCGTCTTCCTGCGCAGTCCCCATTATGTTATTTTGGTGTTCTGGGCTTTAATAAAAAGCCGTCGGCGTGTCCCTACGATCACACTCTAACTACCGAGAGCTGGAGCAGCCCTTTAATTTCGCACTGCGAGGGATTTCCCGTCTGATAACGGGGGGCATTCTGTGTGGCTCACACTGTCATTGAGGTCGCTGCAGTGCACTGACTGATGCAAACAACATGCAATCAAAACAGCCTCAGCATGGGCCATATAATGATGATCATAATCATAATCATCATGTCCAAGAATAGGTTACAACATTATTCATCAGTTGTAAATCTCTCATTCTCTGTCGATTGGCTAAATCCAAGACAGACAATGCAATTTGCAGTCATTTGTGGCAATAGGCTTAGCCTACTCTAGCTGGTGTAGACACAAAGAGCTCGGATAAGACAGTAATTTCAGATTAAGTTCGGTAAAAGATCCAATAAGCCTACCTTGTGTGTGGCCGTGGGCCTATACAAGAAAATGAAGACTCATCGTCACTCTGTCGATAAGCAGAACCATATGTAATACTCCATTGCAGACACAAGGTGGCGTTACAACGTTGGGCGAACCCCCCTAACACCCCACTAGTGCATTGCTATTAAATTGCCAATGATTAAGACTATAGTTTCCATTATTTTGCAACCTCAGTATGAATAGATGACCAGTATATCTCAAGTAAGTCAAAAGTGTGTACATGTTAAATCAACTGCTTTATAAACTGAGTGGCAAGACCAACTTTAGGCTATTAAATATTGAATGGATATTCCTTCTACACACACACACACACACACACAATACCATACAAGGAGACCCTGAGCCCATCCTTGCAAACCCCCCCAAATGGAGCTGAAGAAAGTAAATGATGTCATCATGTAGTATCTATTCATTTTAATTAGACAGAGTTGGCTGTAGGCTGTGGACACGCTGCATACTTATTTTGTCATCTTCCAATGTGGAGGAGAACAGTCTGACAATCAAGGAGCTACACATATCATTAAGTGGTTTTTTAAAGGATACCCAACCCTGAATTTTCACTGAAAACATGTTTCCTATTTTATAAATGGGCTTGCGCATGTAAACGCCTTTAAATATATCTTTCAGTGACAGTCGAGTTAAATCGAGTGAATTCTGCACTTTGTTCTTAGTGTTGTGAAATATTCTTCACTTTATGGTGATTTCAGTATTGAATGACTCTTTAGTATGTTTGTATGTGCATGATGTCAGCAATATCCACTGATTTTTTTTTCATCACAGATCTCACTGCCCTCTACATTCCTGACTCAATCTGTGTTCATG
Source organism: Tenualosa thibaudeaui (assembly GCA_027481765.1). Classification (NCBI taxonomy): domain Eukaryota; kingdom Metazoa; phylum Chordata; class Actinopteri; order Clupeiformes; family Clupeidae; genus Tenualosa; species Tenualosa thibaudeaui. The sequence goes on from JAIFZK010000024.1 coordinate 12,245,749, forward strand.
TTGCCAGCCTCATGTTTTTCTTTATTTCCTTCTTCACATCCTTCTTCTGCCACCTCACCCTTGACACTAGTGTCACCTCTGCCTCTGTGCTCTTCTGCACTCTCAGACCAGCATTTCTTGTCACTTTATTTTTCTTTCTCTCCTGCTCTGTTTTCCTCAACAGCTCAGAGGTGAAAGGCCAGTCTGCCTGCTGTGTGTTTGTTCGTACGCTAAAGGGACCACGAGTGAAGAGGAGCTTCATCTCCTCCTCCCCTCTCCAATCCCTTGATGGTGACACCAGGCAAAGCTGACTCACTGATGCGGTTGTTGTTTTCAGTGCTGCTTCCATGGAAGGTATCCCCTCTGCTCCTCTGTGCACTTTTCTACTCAGGCAGATGCAGACTAGCTTTTTCTTTTCTTTTTTTATCTAAACCCTTACAGAAAGTGATGCACTAGTATCAGAGGCTTCTCAAAGTAAAAGCCTATGTGCAGTTAACACAACCGATCTACCTAACTGAGGAATTGTACTAGTTAGAATCATCCAATTTAATGAACTGTTGAAACAGCACTTTACTTTCTGAAGCCAGACTTCAGCCAGATGTCTTCCTAGACAGGATTAGAATCCTCGATTTCAGAAAGTGTACTGCATGTTTGTTTTTTATGGAAGGAGGGAAGGAAGGAAATTATTTTGTTTTGTTCATAATTATTCCTCCAAATAAAGTGTCAACAAAAATAGATTCAAGAATTTTCATAGCTGTCTGGAACAAGCCTACTGAAACGCATCAGACCTTTATATCTGCAGTACAGAATAACATGTATCCCGCTAATAAACAAGGACAAAAGCTTTTTTTGTGAAGACAACTGAAAGTGTTTCAAATGGATTTGACCTATGCTAAATTTTCCAGAAAAATGAATTACTCATCTTAGTGTTGCAAGTGACGGAAATAACAAAAACTGCAGGTGGTCGCACATAGCCCATAGCAACATTTCTCACACGATCGCATTCCGCTATACCTCCAAGCAGAATGCAGACGGATGTGATGTGCCCTCACAGTCGCTCTAGCTATTTTTATCAGCAGTTGCCCAATGGTTGGTACTTTTTTTATCACTTTCTCTCTCAGCTTAGCGACCGTGGCCTTGTGAATGTGTGTGTTCCTATGGGCTTGGTGTCTTTGAGCAGGGACGGCCTGTATCTGTAATCACTCCTCTCATTATACCCCAATCTTGGTGTGGGAAGTCTGCGCTGAGTACTGAGGCACTGGTTTCAATACACTCTCAACTTGCTTGCTTATCAGTCCTTTTACAGACACATAGCTGCAAGGCCTTCTTAAGATATATTATAGGCTAAAATCCAATTAAATTAACCTTGGATGCCACAAGCAAACAGAAAACACACTGGAATAGAAGACATTCTAAGAGTCCTCTGAAAGATTCAACTGTACTTACTTTAATTTATATTAAATTAAATTAAAATTATTCTAAATTACTTTAAAACAATCCTGGGTCAAAAAGACTTTTTAGCCAGGGCCTATAGTTCAATCAATACATAGTCATGCTACTGTAACGGTGGCACAGCTGGTCAATAGCTGCGCAATAAGTACGGTAGTAGATTCCCTTCCCGACACCTTAACAGACGTGCTAGTGAGTAAAACTAGCACCCTAGGGTTTTAGCTCACTTGTTAGCATGCTGGAGTCTCAGTCCATGGTACTGGTGAGTCGCAGGTTCGAGCCCGGCCCTGTGCAGGATGACGCAGGTTATAGCCTTAAAAAGCCTTAAAAAAATACTGTCTTCTGCTAGTAACGCAAAGGTCAAGAGATATTGTACTTTCATTAGTAAACGGACAGCACCTTACAGTCAGTTCAAGCTCACTTTAGGCAGAGCATCAGAGTTGGTTGATGACAATCCCAACTGTACTTTTTTTGGATTACACTTTAGATTAATTAACTGAATTAGTTCTCTCCAGATTAAGAAGACTACCATCTGGGAATGAGGGATTTATAAAATCAAATCCCACCAACATAGTGGTTGTGGTTGTTCTGCCAGCCCTTCAGATTTATCTTGGAGAAAGGCCCAAATATAGTTATTCATTCATGTGAAGAAACTGATCATAGACAGCCTGTATTTGCTTATTTCCACATAATTACAGTGAGTGCATTCTAAATATTATAATATGATACAATGAATGCAGAGCGGTGGTGGAGTAGTGGTTAAGAAACCTGGCTAGTGTGCAGGTACCCTGATGTAACTGATAGTTGACAAATGTAAGTCGCTTTGGATAAAAGCGTCTGCTAAATGCATAAATGTAAATGTAAAATGAATGACTATGTATTTCCCTATACAGTGTACACGCTGTAGTCTGTACCCCAGATGAACAGGATTTGCAGGACCCTTGATATCTCCAAAACTCAGAGAGCTGTATAATTGTCCCCATGTTGTTTGCCGCAGAGGCCATATTTGATCTGCTCAGTGGTGAAATAATTATGGCCTGCAGAGCATTAGTGTTTTTGTGCTGTGCTGTGTGTGTGTCTGTGTATGTCCCTATGGCGGGCCAGTATAGGCACGCTCCCCGCCTCACTCACTCACACACTCGTCCAGTAAACAACACTGACTCACAGAGTTTCCTTGTGCCATGGACCTTCCTATCTCTTGCCTCTTTCTGGAAGACTGGTTCCATATCTGCCCGTCCATCTCAGCCAAGTTTTTTTTTCTTTCCTGGTTTTCTTTTTTTATCTCGGCTAGTTTTTCATTGTCTCCTTAAAACCCCATCACCTCCATTACCAGCCTCCCCACCACCACCCTTCTCACCACCTTTCTCTCAGTATGAGTATCAGTCTGTGCTTGCCTGCTGGTTTGTAGCTTTTTTTTCTCACTGTTTTGCTCACTCTTCCTCCTACCTCTGTTTGTCTGTTTGTCTGTTTCTCACCTCCTCTGTCTTCACCATTTCTTCCTTGTCTCTCTCGCTCTCTCACATACACACATAACCAACAAGCACACGTTTGCTTTCACATGCATGCGCGCACACACACACACACACACACGCACATAATCAACAAGCACACATGCTTGAACACACACACACAGACACACAAAGACGCAAACATAATCAACAAGCACACATGCTTGAACACACACATACAGACACACAAAGACGCAAACATAAGCAATAAGCACACATGCTCGCTTGTGCGTGCGCACACACACACACAACCAACAAGCATACATGCTTGCTTACACACACATACATAACCAATGAGCACACATGCTCACTTGCACGCGCGCGCACACACACACATAAAGTATGATGGACTTGGCAGCCCTGTACAACAGTGGCTTTGTGACACTTGGTGGGAGTGTTGGGGCGGGGGGATCCAGTTGTCTGTCTTGGCTCATGCCACACTTTACCCTTGAGCCTCCCTCTCCCTCTCCCCATTCCTGTCTCGGTTTACAGTAATAGATGTCCGCTCATCTCTCCCACCTCCTCCTCCAACTTCTCATCACAACCCATCGCTTTGTGTGCCTTACCTGTGAGAGACAGTGCAAACCCACAAAGTTGGGCATACACCACCATCTGCCCACACACGCGGACGGGCACGCACAGACACACACACACACACAAACGACATTGTTCCTTTCCTTATGGTATTACTCACTAAGTGTTTTTGACATGATAAACTTGGTAATTGTTAGGCTGGTACTGTACATGTGCAACTCAAGAAGGGTATCCATTTACACAGGCAGACATGTTCACGCAAACACACACACACTCACAAACAAACAATACAGACTATGGACAGTACATACACACACACACACACACAAACATGCAAAAGCTGCATTTACTCTAATGCCAGAGGCCTTTCAAGAAGAGACAGAGAACAAGTGAAACAGCTGTGGTGTTTAGTGACTCAAATGTGCCCTGACGTCACGCCAGCACCCACAGACAGCACCAGCCAGAGACCAGGAAAGAGACAACTGGTAAGAGGAACATGCCCACCCTTGCACGCACACCCCTCTCTCCCTCTCCCTCTCTCTCTCTCTCTCTCTCTGTCTCTGTCTGTATCTCTCTCCGTCCCATCACTCTGTCTGGATAGGAATGGATGGATGTTTCCCTCGGTTGCTCCAGGAAGGCTTGTGATTCATCACAGTGTTGTGCTCTGTGCTGTCTGTGTATGTGTGTGTGTGTGAGTCTATGTGTGTGTGTGTGCGTGTGTGTTTGTGTGCGTGCGTGTGTATGTATGTGTGTGTGTGTGCACATGTGTGTGCGTTTGAAAGAGAGAGCGAGAGGTATAGTGTGAAATACCCTGCAGCAGGGGCTGAACAGCTGCTGTCCAGCTGAGCGTTTATATGTTTAGCCCTCTGGTCCACAGGCCCCACCCTCTTGATAATGAGTTTTGCCACCAGTCAACTCAGGTCATGGCAGTTTGTTGCCCACTCTTTTTTTCAAACAAAGAGAGGGTCTGTTATGAGTAGTTAGCAACTAGAATTCAATTTTTCAGCAAAGTGACTATTTGTCTGCAATGCAGCTTCTTAACTTCATAATTACAATGTTTACAAAGGCTATTTTAGATGTAAAAAATATTTTTGTTCTGGTGGTTGAATATAAATACTATTCTGAACTGCTTGCCCTTTGTACAAATCCAGCTCTTTTCTGCCATTGTTCTTCTGCATCCATAAACTCCCTTTTATGTTTACACACTGTTTATTTAAGACATAATTATAATACATCTTTTGCTTGGGTAATGTCAGCCAGAAGTTCAATACTTAAGAGAAACTGACCTATTTGCCCCACAACACCTTGGTCACACTGTCCTCCTGTCCTCCCTCTGCTCCTGTGAGAGACAGGTCAACCCACCACCAGTTCTGTCACCCCCTCCATGGCCCAAAGTGCTTCCCTGACCGTCACCTCTCCTCCCCTCCCCCGCACTCATCCCACTGGAACAGTTAGGTAATCTCCCCTCCTGTGGGTGGCAATTTACAGTCAAAACACATGGGACCCATCTGCCCACACGGTGGCCATGATGAAGGTACTGCTGAGCACACGGGCCCAGAACTGATTGCCCAGCCTTGAGCAATGTCCTGCTAGCTCTACTGGTTAGAAGGAAAAGCTAGGAGGAGAAAAAAAAAGCTAGGAGGAGAAAAGCCGTTTTTGTCTTTCATGTGAACTCATGTACAGTAATGTGCATCACAGTACCTCCTGCTAAGGGGGATCCTTACTGCAACACTATGCAACCGTTTACTACTTATTTCTACACTGTATGGACAAATAGTTTTGATAGCAGCTTCATTTTGATTCTATATGTGTTGGGCAGATAAGTATGGCTATCTTTCCCACAGTTTGCCAAGGCTAAGCATGCCTTTGTTCAGTGATCTGGGACACTGGCAAACTCTATGACATGTTACAGTAATAAAAACATACAGAAAGCTTGATATTGCTAACTATTTATAGCTATAGTTGTTTCACACCGAAATTCCTTTGTTACTAGGACTCTGAGATATGGTTCTCAAATCTTGATCTTGAGATGTAAGGATAAACCTTATATAGCTAAAGTATTGCATCTTGCAGAGTAAGTTTAATGTTTTTTTCTCTCTCTGCAGGTATACCAAAATGGTAGTGGATGTGGTGTTTATTTAAGCACTGGTCTGTTGACCAGCTGTTAGAGATTAAGACCTTAAAAGACAATGGTTCACCCAGTTATCAGCTGTTCTGGGCTGAAGCCGTAAATCCAGTGCCCTGTGCCTTCAGACTGGTGTGGCCACATTCTTCAAATTACTGCTAGTGCAGGAAAAAATTGTTGAGATATGAGATTAAATCCATTCATATGACCACACTAGCTACCACATTCCTCACAGGCCATCTAAATCAAGACCTGTTTTTAATCACTAAATCAAGTCCCGTTTCCTTGTAAGTTACTTTTAAACTGAAACATAATATCTCTTTGTAAACTAGTCCATTTGTAGATTGCACAAACCAGAATGTTTTCAGTGTTCTCAGGAATCTGTTTTTAAAACACATTCCTCCTCCATCTTCCAGAGAAGAAATAACTTGCTATGTTATGAAAAAGAAAAAGGAAACAAAGTCTCTGCAAACAGGTATGGTTGCCTGTGTCAAGAACCTCAGAGACATAATAAAGCGAGTGCCTAAGGTCTCTACAATTAGTCTGTAGTATATTGGTGCTGTTCACTTGCTGTTTGTCTACAAGTGTTCTCTGTGAATTGAACATGTGGACAAAGGACAGAGGCACAGAGTGCAGAACACACACATGAGGACTGACACCAGGGTTCCAAACAAACCCATTTCTTACAAGTCTACAAGGTCAAAGGAAGACAACAAAACAAGAGCTTGTTTCAGTTGTCTTGACTGTGTGTAAAGTTGTACTGACACTCTTCTGCCCATGTGGTGAAATTTCACAGAGAAGTCATAAATAAGCCAAGTGAGCCTGAATTGCGTAAGCTAAGGAGATTCTCACCCAACGTGAAAACCAGTAGAACAGGTAATACTAGTAACCACACATCATGTAAGTCTGAATAGCATTTTTGTTTGGGGTGGGTGCATATTTAGCCTCTAGTACTATGTGACATATTTCCAATTCATTCAGCCATGCTTCCGGACACCTCCAATTCCCACAATCTGATAACTCTCTGATCTGATAATTCTAAATAAAAAAAGGGAAATACTATATAACCAATAATACACAAGATCACCAATAAGGAGTGCTTAAAAATCTTCAATAATTTATTTGACTCTGAAAAGACACAGTAAAAAAAAACACACAGGTACATAAATTTGTCCTCAATTAAAAAGAAAATCAAGAACGCTCGAGCACAGCTCAAATACTGAAGTTCACATCTTCATAATGTAACAGTTCAATCTTAGGTCTTGGCTTCAAATCCTAGACTAGTGTTCCTCTCCCATTACAATAGTGGAACCTATCATTTTCCTGTTCTTTTACACGCCAAGCCAAGACCACACCACAAGCCAGTCAATTACAGTGCAGTGAAGCACTAAGAAAAAAAAGTACTTTGTACTTTGCAATGGCTTTGGCAACATGATCAACTGACTGACTGGTTCAGCTGAAGGACAGTCACCCATGGTCTGGCAAGCTTCTGGTACAGACCTTGGCAGTTCAGTATGTCTTGTGGAGATCCAGTCTCCACACCAAAGCAAAAATATCTGCAACCATTTCACAATCTTTGGCATCAGCTGGATTCACCCTTGAATCCGAGCCACGTCGACTAACTTCAAGCTCACAGTGGAGGGGGGCTTTCTCTCCTGTACTGTGATTGCGGGATGTCTGATGATTTCTCCCAGGGGGAGGGAGAGAGGGAAAGTGAACCAGGTCATCTCCTCTTCCTGCTGTTCCTGTTGGTTTTCTTCCTCTTGAGAATCATCTCAGAGAGTCTCTCCAGGCCTGTCTGGAGACCCTGGCCATCTACTGCACTGCAGCCCTGAGTGTGGTGCGGTGTGCCGTTGCTCAGCTCGTGCAGACCCAGGGATTTCTCCACCTCCAGCTCGCTCATGGCCTGTGGAAGGTCCTGCTTGTTGGCCAGGACCAGGACAGGCACCCCCTGGTTCTCTGGTGCCCGACACACCCTTTGGAGCTCTGCTTTGGCCTCATCCAGACGTTCATTTTCACTAGAGTCCACCACGAATACCAGGCCGTCAGTCCGACGAGTGTACGATTTCCAGAGTGGTCGGAGTTTCTCGTGCCCGCCAACGTCCCATGCCTGGAAGGTCATGGTCCGGGAGCTGCCAGGTGCCACTGGCACCTTGATGCGCTCCATGTTGAATCCTTTGGTTGGGATGGTCTCCACAAACTCTTGCAGTTTGAGACGGTAAAGCAAGGAGGTCTTTCCTGCTGAATCAAGGCCAAGCACCACAACGTGTAATGGCTGGAGGTTTGGTAATACTGGTGTGTTGGAAGACATTTCGGTCAGTTGATTCCCCATTTTGACTGACTGATTGAAATTGGTGTTGATATCTGTGAAGCAATTAAATTCGTTGTTAAGTCAAAATGTTCAAGCAAGCAAGTTTCCAAACTTCCACTGACATAAGTACAGTTTTAAAGTAAATAACTGGCTTAAAAAAAATTGGTGCCAGCCTTTGTACTCAAGATTTGTTGTGAAAAAATAGAATCTCGGTGCGTTGATTTCACAAAAACAAAACTGGTGGACGTCATCGCTTTTCATCAGCTTCCCCTCCCCCAAGTCATAAAATGCAATCAAGTAGTCACAAAATAGATAACCCGCTCAAAATGACTACTTTCACGTGACGCACAAAAAAGATAAAGTAAAAAGAAAAAAACGTCGTCTTTAAAACAGGAGCGGCAACAAAACTCAATTGTAACCGTAAAATCACGGTGCGCTCCACTGAGTGTCCTAACACAATCTCCTATCCTGCCCCTGCAAATTAAATGAAAAGCGCTGACATCGCACAGATCTAGTTTATTTAAAATAGACAGACCTAAGCGGAGACTTAACCATACATATAACTGTTCTATTCGTGCAAAAGGCAAACGAGGTTACCTTTCTGCAAAGTTTCACTGCTCCGCCGTCACGTCGCCTGCTGCTTGATAGAGTGACCTCTCCTCTGTCGGCGGTAATTAAGGAGCACAAAGGGTGCGCCGAAACAAGATAGGCACCTCAGCACAACCCCCATCCCGTGACGTGTTGACCCATGCTGTAAAAACAATGATGACCGCGCCTCTTGGATTCTTAAAGGGGACGGACGCATTTTCTGCAACAAAACTCTCCCATGTTTCACAAATGCTTACACTAATCAAGGCTATCTATTCATAGGCCTATATCATATTCACAATTCATATGTTTAAAATACTAACATAAGCTATTGTCATTGTCAGTGAGAACTAGGCTATATCGGCACGATTCAATGTACTAATCTAAAATATGAATGAATGAATGTTGCATTATGTGCATTTGGAGTGAATAGCCTATTTTATATAGCCTATGCATAATCGAAATTACATACTCCAGATGTAGGCTAATTAACCAAAATATATGATTACAAGCTGGAGTAGATTATTACAACCATGTCTGGTCAAGGACCAATCTGTGAGTAGAGTAATTAGTTTTGACTAATGTGATTTACATCCATTATTTCCATATATATATTTATATTCCCCGAACAGGTCACTTTTGCCATTCCATTAAGAATTCCCTATTGTCAAGATCTGACATCGGATGTGGAAAGCAGAGTGCTTGTTCTCTGTTCCGTGTCCATTAGGTTCAAGGAGAGATGTGCTTTGTGTTTGAGAGATGGATTCTGATCGGTGGAACCTGTTTGGGAGATTGTGACCCTGAATTCTCCAGGCCACTCGCGTAATGGCAGCGTGTTGTGAAACATGGCCTATCTCTGTCTGGGAATCTGGCAGTGACTATAAAGTTACCGCAATAGACAGGACACTTTGAGATGCAAAAAAGCACCAGATAAAAATAGCACAATCAGATGCACTAGCTAAGGGTGAACGAGGGTGAATGGTCTCGTTACCAACCTCTAGAATGGACACATTCATGCGCGCATCATTGTTAACGAATCAGTACTTTGGCTGTACAAAGGTCTGAAATTGTTCACCTAGGCCTACCATACAACCTTTCCAGCATTTTGTCCAAGACTTAAACTTTTAAGTTGTGCATTCCAGAATGAGAGCATGTGTTCTTTTTGGAAAGGTATATGTGCGCCCCCAAGCGCTTTTGTAAATAACAAATGGACGCAATATCAGAAGTATCATTACAATGTGCACAAAATCCATAAACTCATAAACTTCTTTGCCTACTCTGTAGGTGACGTAGTCCTCGGTGTAGAGGTGAATTGATAAAGTAACCACGTTTCAGCAGTAGTCTTGGTGAACTGAAGTGCTTGGGAACAACGCATAACAACAATGTTATCCACATTACAGTCCGTTTGTACCCTCATCCTGCAAAAAGTAGGATTTAACGATCTTCGTTTTGAAGTTGTCTCACCAGTCGACCCCATGCGTTGTGTTGCTAAGTAACTGAATGGCGCGGTCATCCGCTCCGAGTTCTCGCAGGTTCTGTCCGACCGCCAACTTGGGACCCATCGTGTTACACGGCCCAGATCACGGTCATCAAAACCTGTAAGTGCCATTGTTCTGTTGGTTCATTTTCTGCTTTTAGTCTCTTACCTACCTTTACATACTTTGAAGAATGGGCTACAAAAGCTATTGCTCTTTTGTATTCGTCTATTTTCGGTATTTTCGATAACACTTTCTATAAACCCAGTATTCATTTTTATGAATGCATTTATAATGCTTTATGAATACTGGAATCGTAGGAAGTGTTACTGTATTTTCTTTCTTTTTGCACACCTTACACATACACGCACAGACCTTTTACTCTCCTTACACACATGTGAATTGAGAAAACAATGTAGATAGGCTTTTTTAATCAAAAGCTCAACAATTAGGTTGGCGTGTAGCTCAGAGAATGAGAACACACAAAAACCCTAGCATATAGAACTAAATCATGTTCATAATGACATTTTTAAAACTTCTCACAAAAATCTCAGTTTGTCAACTTGCCTAACATAAGTGCAGTTCAAAGTGCATGATACCAGATCTGATATTATTAATCTGATTACGTGCTTTCAATGTAGCCTACTGGAGATTTCTCTATCAGGTTACCTCCCCTGTGGCCGTACCTAGTTTTGGTGACAGCTCTTATTATTGGGCAGGGTGTAAGATGTCCGCAATGCACTGGGAGGCACGCCGCCGACAGAGCATGCTGGATCGGCGCTTGTCTCGCTCCAAGCAGGTGAGCGGAGCCTGTTCCATAATTGATCAACACCGGAGGTGAAACTTGAGTGACCACTCAACAGACCCACATTTCCTGGGTCTGTTCAACATCACTGCACAGTCCTTTCAAATGCCATTATTAGCCTGCTATTAGATTAAATTGAAGATTAAAATTAAGTGAATAAAATTATTTTTGTTTGTACTGGCTATGAAGGTCATGAGAGGTAGACCAAACTAGTGAGAATGGGGCATGAATACAAGTAAGCCTGAAGGAAAGACAAGTAAATACCTCACCAGTATACAGTAAAAAGATATAGGCCTAAATTGAGAAAGTATAAATAACAGGTTGCTCAACGTGATCTTCAAATTAGTTATAAAAGAGTTAAAATACATAACATACCAACTTAACTTATACAGCACACCTTAAAAAAAGAGGTGAATAAGGATGTTTACCAAACACAGTACCTATTGCAGATTACCATATAGAAACCTGTGTGCAATTAGCACCTGTGAATTAGTTTCTCTCCAACAGTAGCCAGGTCATTAGACGAGGGTGGTGGGGTCCTTAGCACTTTGATTCTGTGCCATTCTGTCTGGCTTCACACGCCTCTACTGGAACTAGGGGCCATTGTGTGGGCGGGAGCAGGCGAAAATGAGGGGCAGTGGAACCCACCCGCCTATAGCGGCTCATCCCTCGTCTCCCGTCTCCCAGTCCCACTGTTGACACATTGTTGTCACTGAAGCATGGAGTCAGGATGGACATGTCTGCTCATGAAAACGGCACAAGTGACTTGCCAATCTGAGATGTGTTGCTAATGTCGCATGAAGGCCTTTTTGTTGTTGTAGAAGACACTCTCAGACATTTAAAGTAACTTGCACAGATCACATACATTTGAAAGCAAACGACACCAAGAGATAAAATGGAACCAGTATTTACCTTTTTACATATTGCTAAATCCATAATTATTCATCTATGTTACCTCTAATTTGCAGAGTAGATGCAGTAAAACAACATGAATGTGTGCGACTATGTAAGTCCATTGTGCTGTTGGTTAGTTTGGACCAGGGAATGTCTGACCAAAACAGACCATTTTGTAGTCGAAAAAAATGCAAACTGTTGGATCTAAAGACAACACATATGGTGCATGCTTGTGTGCACATGACCAAGAGTAAACATCTGTGAATCTGGGCTTTGAACAAGCCGGCTGTGTTATAATGCATTATCAAACACAGTACCTTATCTGGATCAGAGCAGTTCACTGAAAGTTTCACTCCTGCTTTGTGCTCTCAGTGAACTGCATGCATTCATGTCACAAAGTACTTCTTTTTTAAGCGTATTGTATTGTGGCACTGAGGGTTTATTTTGGTTATTGGATTGCTTCAAGCACAGCTCGTTAACTGTCTGGTGGACTAACAAAACACGCTTGCAGGAATACGCCCAAGCTTGTCTCACTCTCCTTGCCCCTGTCTACAGATTGAAAACAACCCCCTGCAGACAAACCCAGAAGCCCCATCAGAGCCTCTGACAAACACACCTGTGCAGCCAGGTATGGAAGCATTCCACATCACTCTCCTGCAGTGCAGTACTTTCCCCTAGACAGAAAGTCACTAGAAACTTCAGTTTTTGCCAAACTGAAAGATGTACATAAATCTTAATAGTCAAAGATCCCATACTTTAGCTATACAAGTTCATCTGAATAATTATTTTTGTATAGTTAAAAGTACCTCAAATGCAGATAGCCATGAGAGCACACACATGTCTCATACATGCCCTTATAATTAAAGAAAATTTCAGTCTCTATTTGGTCAAGGAACATGCTAGTCTTAATCCAAGTACAGTAAAAATGGACAAAAATAATGAAGCAGAACCTGCAAAGATATGCCACTGGCTCGGTTTCATGGAGAGAAAAAAGAGGTATCATTACAAAAGAGATCAATTCACAGCTCATTGTAAACTCAATGTAAATATAGTCTTATCACAGGGGGGCTTTGCAGAGTCCTCTAATCCCTATTTGACTGTTAATCCCTGGAACAAAGGAAAGACTGACCCCTAATGTCCTGCTTATCTTCCATTACAAGTCAGTTCAGTGGTCAAGGCCATTAACAGCAGTCAATTGCCCGGTCAACTACCCTATCACATCATTAGACATTCTGAGAGCATCACATGGTGGTAATATGCATTCAGACACCTAGCAAATAATACCCTTACAGGCTGGATATAATGGATGTAAATATTACATTCATGAATTGAGAGACCTTCTCTTTGTTCCTGGGCATCTAGTTTTTAGTGTGCAGTACAAATCAAAGCCACCAGTTTTCTAGGAAGTTTTGAACTTTTTCATTTTTGTTTTCATTTTTCCACTGTATCTGCAATAGCACTGCTCTTGCGCAGTGCTGTACATTCACTAAGACAGGTCTTTCCCTGTTTACAGTAACCTCATTTTCATCTTGCTCAGAAATAAAACTCCCCATAAGGTCTCCGTAAGGTCACTAAAAGCAGGGGAGGAACGTGAGGCTACACAGCATTTTGCTACTGCACTTGCTGTCATCTGTGGGACCAGCTTCTCACGCATCCCTCTCTCCCCGTAGGCCATTAAGTGTATCTGACAGTCAGTCATGCTCTGTTGTTCTCACACAAGACAGGAGGGCTCTGAATTATTCACAAGGACCACATTCAATGCCTATGCCACCCCGCCTCCCCCTGTACTGTTTTGGCTCAGGTGCTCAAACACTACCACTAGCAAACTGCCTCTGGCTCTGATTGGAGCCCTGAGGTTTGTGAGATGAAATACTAACCTCGCATGTGAGCTGGTATGCATGTATGTATGTATGTATTTATTTACCTTGCAGTGTGTCATATCTAAATATGTACAAAGTCAGATACACACACTATAGTCCAGCTAGGGTTCTGTCTCAGCTTAGCTGGACCACCTATCAGTTTGATCTAATTGGTAACTCTATAAAAAGTTACTTAACAAATATAGTACATTTTAGATTGTGTGTCACATAGAGTACCTAAGCCCTTAAGCTCAGAAAACTTGGTTGAAATGCTTTCATTTGCTTATGTCCGTGCTGTCAGTTTTTTTTATTTACTATTACCAGAGACAGTGTAATAGGAGCTGTTACTTCATGATGGAACAGTTTTGCTGTGTGAGTTTGCATACATAATACCTAAACAGCATGTCAAATCAATAGCATGCAATGAAACACCAGCAGAACCACTGGGAGTGTGATAAGCTTGTTACACTGCATGTACTAACCAGTCTCTTTTGACAATATAGTCATCACTGCCTTGCTGCGTTTTCATTTATTATTCAATGTGTTTGAGTTCAGGATACAGATCTGCATAACACAAATTCTGGATAGCAAGGTGTGTTTATCTGCCTTTCATATGATCATAATATGCAGTGAAAGATTGTGAAGATCAGACCAAACTTAGTTGGCTGATAGAAGCATACCTTAAAAGAGACAAATTGTTGTATAGTGTTGCTTTAAGTGTTCTTGTCAAGGCATACAGTTATCTTGTATGTAACAATTACAGGAGAAAACCTGTGCGTCAACTGCAAACGTTCCCCTGTGAATGCAATTCAATACAGCGCGAAACTTCAAAACAGATACAATGTAAGTAAAGCATTTCTTTCACGCTCATGTGAACATGAATTAACATGCTGACGGGGTAAGAAAAGCTGAATGTCATTATTTTTATATATAACACACCAGAGGCAGTTCACCCTTTTCCTTCAGTGTTAGAAACTCCATCCATTGTTTTAGTTAACCTCTTGGTGGACAGGCTGCCCTTACTTTGTTTTCAAATCACAGACCCATGCCTGGTTTTAAAAGGCCAATTGTTTGATCAGTGTCATTTAGGGGTGAGGAACTAGTCAGGGTATATTCACTGAATGCTACAAAAAGATTTTTATTAATTGCGTAATCAAGCTGGCAAACGTATTTCAATAATGTCCAAGCTTCACAAACTGCTCAAATTTGGCTTATAGACACTCATTGACGAGTCCGACACAATCAGACGTCTGATGCCAGGGCTGTCTGCACACAGTTTTAGCTTTGCTTATCCCTGGAACTATGGGTGGACACTCTAGAGAACCATTGTGGATATTTGAACACAAAAGTTGTTTCATATCAAATATCATACTCTATCATATCTTTAATAAAAAAGTTCTTCTTTTCTGTTTGTAATTTGTCAGTCTGTGCAGTACACCCAGCAGTGGTGAGAACATCTGGCATACAAAGATTGACTTCTACACCAGTATTCTGTCCTATCCTGGTCAAACCATTCTGGGCCAATAGGAGGAACAGTATCACATTTCATGCATGTTCAGCCACTATTAAAGAATCTGTTAAACCCATGACGCCAGGGTACTGGTGTTGTCTGTTGAATCTCTGTTGACTGAATATAATTATAGTGTGAATATACTGAATATAATTATAGTGTGAATATACTGAATATAATTATAGTGTGAATATACTGAATATAATTATAGTGTGAATATACTGAATATAATTATAGTGTGAATATACTGAATATCTGGTCAAAGAAAATTAGTCCCTTTAGTATCACGAGTTCAGGGTTCTCATTTTTTTATGTAATCTGTGATTTATGACTTCATTGGGCCCCTGTGAAACAAACAAAATGTCTTTTGTGTAATGTGACACATGGTTGTAGGCTGTGGCTGAACCAGTGAGAAGTGAGAATGACTAAGGGGATCTCAGAGAAACCACGGCTAAGACTGTTTTAACATGAAGAGACTGTAGGAGCACAAGGAAGAAAGTAAAACCCGGCCCGATTCTAAAAATAACATGGACAGCCCTGAGCGAAGGACTAAGAAATAGGCCCTGATGTAACAAAGATACTGCAGATAGGTTTTCTATCAAGCAGTGGCTTATTATTGAGCACACACACAATGATGAAAGAAGAATTTCTGCAGCAAAATAAAGAATTCAGTTCTGAACATTCTAGGTCCATTTGCATATGACAATGGGTTCAAACTTTGTATTGGTAGCCAGATGATATCAACTGGATGAGTTTTAAGTTAGACCACTTTTTGCAGTTACAAGCAAAATAGCTGTATAATTGCAGCATGAAGGGTATAGACTAGTTTTATTTTCTTTATCAGGTCACTATTTTTTAAGTTGATATTTTGGGCTTTTTCACCTTTAATCAGACAGATTGCTATAGAGCGTGACAGGAAAGGAATGGGAGAGAGACATGGCAGACCTGTTCCACAACACCACGTAAGAGGACATCTTTATTTCGTCTGACTACGAAAAGACAGACAAACAGTGAAATACGTGTGGTCACAAAGAGCACTACTTCATTCATGGCAGCTAGCTCTGACGTCTGTGAAAGCAAGCTTAAAAAAATACAAAGCGAAGCTGTGAGAGCCACAAGGAAATTACCTCCGCTTCCTATTTATAGTGCCTATAAAGTAATTAAGTGCAAATTTAATAAGGCAAGTCACATGACTAACTGCCACTTGGCAACAGAATATTTCCTTCTGTAGGCTACAGTGCAAACAACAGCAATAACTCAAATGTGTATACTTAAGTTTTATCTATACATGAAGGCATTGTTCAAATCAAGGTCGTGGCAACCCCAGTTCAACCAGCTTGTGCGTTAGCTGCCGGTTCTTCACTGGCTGGGGTTAAAGACATGGGGTGTGGTGCTATTGGCTCCACAGTCTAAATACTCAAATGTGTCTAAGGAAAGCTGCTCATAGTGGGCCAGGTAGTATACAGTCATGGATACCCTGAAAATGAACAAAGGTAAACAGGTTCAGTAAGGTCCATAGAGTAAAAGGTGCAGTGATGACCTAGTTGTGGATCACTTCAAAATATAACTTGCTGCTATTACATCTAATTACATTATATACTAAAGACATGTTACTTACTGAATTTTTAGAAATAGGACGTGAATCTTCGATGTCAGTGATCTGCAGTAATTACTGGAGGTGACAGACAACAGATTGTATCAGACTTTAAAAGTGAAAAGCCCTCATTTCTAGATCTCCCAGTGACCATCCCCAAAACACCACAACCTAATAAACATAACGGGAAAGATTGCAATTATATGCAATGACATTTTGCCCTGATCATCTCTGATCATCCCTGATCATCATAACAATGAAAAGAAGTCTTCTTAAAGGAGAAATATGGTGTGAATCTGTCAATAACCCTGTTGTTCAAGGTCACTGATTGCTGTTGGTGTTTGAAAATTAACCAGAAAATTTGATGCAACATAGACCGAATAATCAACCACTAACTAATGTTAACTGAATAGGATATAGCAAAATGAAACTGAAAGTAAGTTACTGTGCCCCATTTGCTTAGTGTTACTTGCTGGTTCACACTTTGGTCAATGTTGCATCAACATTTTTTGTTCTTTTTCCAGCTGACAGCATTTGGTGACCTTGAACAACAGGGTCCCAGATTTCTCCTTTAAAAGAATCAAGTACAATGTTTAGTGTAAAATGTATTTCCTGTTTAACACTTTTTTACTGATTTACTGTGACTTGATTCCCTTCAACTGTTATCATACTCCATCTACTACCACCAAAACCACTGGGAATGGGAGTATGTTTACATAACATAAATGAGGACTTTAATACAGCACAAAGAATCCAAGAAAATTTAAGACCCAAACTTTCATGACAAACTTTCTTGAGTAGCCTGGATGATCTCACAAGTCACATATATTTCATCAGTTTTACAACTTACTAGAGACCCTGGTCGGTCAGGCTGACGAGAACCTCAAAGGGGTACTGTGAGAAGGAAGAGTGGCTAAGTTATAAAGAGTCAGCACATTCCATGGAAAGCCCTTAATCTTTAATGGAAACATTGCATGGACTAAAAGGATAAAAACTGCTGTCTCTCCAGGGATTAACTGAAGTACAGTAGTTGACCAGTCAAGCATAAATTTGAAGATTAACCTTTTGAGTGATTTTATAGAGCTATTTTATTGGACATGGTAACTTTAAACAATATATTATCTTCATACTAATTGCATACTATTATTTTAAGGCTGTGTACACATATGCATGTGCATATATGCATACACAAACACACACACACACACACACAGAGCTTACTTTTTTCGCAGATCGTGGTAAGACAGTTGTTACATTAGTAGCACCAGCTGATCCAACAACTGTTTCCACATAGAAAACTTGCACTTGTAGACCTGAGACCTCTACCATTGCAAAGTTTTCATTGCTGATGTTCAATGAGTTCTGCATCAGAACAGAGGAGAATATCATCTCAAAATCAGTCAGAATTATGTGATGAATTAAGACATATGACACGAGTGATTGAGGCATGGAATGGTAATATGTAAACAGTCTGACCAGACCTCAGGTTGTGTAATACTAGTTCAACTATAAATGTACTGATTGTTGGCAAATTAGCTGAATTGTAAAGATTCTGGCTTCTAGAACATAAATTATTAGTTAACAACAAGTTAACAATAACTTCTAGAACATGAATTATTAGTTAACAATAACCTACACACAGTCGTTAAAGTCCTGGAGCATTGCTTATGGCCTCCAAAATACCTTCAATTACAGTTGCACTATGGTACATTTAAAGCTCTTACTGTTACATAGTCTGTGCATGTAATGTAAACAGAAATGTAATTTTTATTGCATTTATTTAACTAAACTGCATGGATATTATTGTAGACAGTATAGTCTACCTGCTGGAAAAGACCATCTGGCTTACAAGTGGTCTGTGACCCATCCCCAAAAATCTAATTTCTATTATGGGCTGACCATTTGCTGTTGGACTGCATTTGATAAACATGTTTTATGCCTGTATACACACGTGCACAGTGATATTGATGGCATTTGGTGTGAAGACCACGTAGGCTGACTGCACAGTGAGCTCGGAGAGAGTCACACTGCGAGGGAACAAGAAGAACAGGACAAGGCCACTGAAGAGAAGACACAGCCCCACTGACACGCATACATACAGCTTCCTGTGGGGTGGAGAAAAATAAAAACACATATGTAGAAGTGTAAAAAAACTGCCTGTACTCTGAGAAAGACCATTTAATTATACAGTACACAAAGGGTCACCATGGCTCAGTGGGCTAAGGCTTCTACAATAAACCAGGGGACCCAGGTTAGAGTCTGACCTATTTCCCTATCCTACCCCGTCTCTCCCAATCATTCCCTGTCACTCTCCACTGTCCTACCAGAATAAAGGAAAATAGACAAAAACATACACAGAAACAGAAACAGAACACAGAAACAAACAGCAAACAAAAATTAGGCAGCACACAATCATTATATTATATCAAGTTAAAATCCCCGATCTTACACAGCTGGCTAAAATATATGGCTACAAGAAAATCACACATAGCCTGGTGAACAAGACTCAGTTTACTTTGCTACACTCATGCAAGGAGTCTAAACACTCTCGATAGACATACTGTATATTGACTTTGTGGTGAGTGGACACTTTAAACTTTAAAGCTATTGGTTCTGCCTTTCAGTTATGTTCGCTGTTACTGTTTAAGTGTTTTTAAATCCTTTGTTGACGTTAGGCCTCTTAGTTTGGAAACGTTTTTCAAGTGATAAAATGCTGTGTTGCTTTTATGTGACTGTTGAAGTTTAGATCACTGTCGATGACAACCCCAAGCAAAGTAAATTTGGGTGTCATCAGCATGGCTATGATAAGAGATTGATTGAGTTGTTTGTGATCATTTGTCCAAGTGGAAACATACAAAGGTTGAAAAGGAATGGATCAGAAATTGACCCCTGGGAGACACCATAGGTCAAGGACATTGGTGTTGAAGAATAGCTGCCCATGGCAATAAAGAAGCATATGTTTTGTAAGTATGACTTTAACCACTTGATAACTACACTAGTGAGCCCACCCCAGTGTTCAAGTCGATGTAGTAGTATGTTGTGATCAACAGTGTCAAAAGCATCACTGAGGTCCAATAACACCAGTACAGATGCTTTGCCTGCATTAAGACGTATGTCATCTATAACTTACTAACTAATAAGAGCTGCTTCAGTGCTGTGATTGGCCGAAACTTATTTTTTTAAGACCTTCCCAATGAATGGTAGATTGGATATGGGCCTGTAGTTGCTAAGCACTGAAAAAGTCCAGGTTATGCTTTTTCAGCAGGGGCTGCTTTTTTTAAGTTTTTTTTTTTTTTTTGGGGAATTTATAATCTGGAGCACATCAACTGCTACAAGGTGTAGAACAGATTTGAAAAAGTTGGTAGGCAAAATATCCAGTTCAGATGTGGAAGTTCCCCTCCCTTTGAGGACACTGGTTCCAGGTGTTGAGCTATTTGCAACTGTGAAGTTATATTCAGTCTTATTTTATGAATTTTACGATTTATGATGTGGGATTTGTGGGACTTTACAACAGTGGAAAATAGCACAAGCATTGGTCATGTTTCTATCAATAATGCTGGAGAAGAAAGACTGTCTTGCTCTACAAATTTCAGTTATATGTACTAAGCATCCCTTTATGGATATTGTATTGGATGTGGGAATTAGATTTGGCGCAATTTTCTTTCAGTCTTCCTACACTCTCTCTTTAACCACTGGATTTTGTTTCCATGGTGCTTTCTTCTTGTCTGTGATTCTTTTGATTTTTAATGGAGAAATATCATCCATAATTTGTGTCATCTTAGAATTGAAATTGGTCAGTAAGTCATCTACAGGTTGTAATGGTTGACTTAAGGTCTGCAAGAGTGCGTGCTCAAAGAGAAGACCTGTGTTATCATTTATGATTATCCTTCCTACAGTCTTAGCCTTGGTCTGAATGTGAGGGCACATACAAACATCAAAGAAAATAAAGAAATGATCAGATAAAGCCAAGTCCTTAACAATTGTAGAGCCAATAAGACCTTCTGTGATGACAGGGCCCAGAGTATGTACATGAGGGTGTGTCCTGAATGCGTTGTGTTTGGTCAAAAGTGTCAATTAGTGTGAGTAGTTCCTTTGCATAAGTGTTTTCTGCATTATCCACATGGAAGTTGAAATCCCCAGATATAGATATAGACAAACTCCAAACAAATAGTCGTTAACAGTTCACCAAACTCTTCAAGAAAAACTTTAGTTGAATGTTTTAGAGGACTGTAAACAGTCAATAATAAGATACTGGGAGAATCCTTAAGGAGTGCACATAAGTCCTCAAAAAATACAAAGACACCAAATTGTAATGAAAAGTTTCGATGAGGATAGTACAACTGTTTGCTTGTTCCAGTCAGGTTTCAGTTAGAAGCAAGAAATCAAGATTATGTGTGCAGACAAGATCATTGATTAAAAATAACTTGATTGAAAGTGATCTGATGTTAAGAAGAGCTAGTTTTACAATAAGTAGGGGGTCTTATTCACTGGAGCACTCTGAGATGGTTCAGGAACAGGCAGGAGATTGGATTGGTTTACTCCGTTGGTTAGATGCACATAGAAACCACCCAAGAAATCACACAGTACTGAAGGATGCACACCCACACGCACACACACACACACACACACACACACAATAATATTCACTCACGTGCGTCTTGGCTTGAGTCTCTGGTCTGTGCATGGGATCACTGCTACCAGTTTGTTCTCTTGCCCTGAACATAACACAAGTATCTTCAGTTTTGATTTAATTCATTAGTTTGGTGCAATTAATCACTTTTAGATTCCAATTTTGTCTTTAATTGATTACAAAACAATATTCACTAAATTGTGTAGGTCAGTTTGGAAACAAATGACCAATAAACGGATGGATGTGTTTTATAAATGTTTTATAAATTTTAAAAAGGGTCCATCCACATTTTGCATGTGACAAAGTACTACTTTTATAGCAAAAACAGCAAGCTGAACTACTTCTATAGCGAAAAACAGCATATGCTCAAATTTTATGTATTCATACAAAATACCATGCCATTTTATTGCCGTTTTAGATGTGACAATTAACTATAGAATTGTCCAAAAGTAAAAATAATGAAGCATTGCCTCTAAGGTCAATGAAAAATCTATAATAATAATTTATTATAGTTTCAGAACTGAAAATAATTTAAAAACGTAAGTATTTGATTATGACTTTTGTCATTGACTAACCCCAGAGGTCTATGGCATCTCTTGCTCAAACTCTCATCCACACGTGTACATAAATATCCTACAGACCTACATACCTCTTGGGATGCGCCCTGTGCCCTGACAGGTGGGGCAGTCCACTGAATCCTCAGCAGTGCCGACTGATCTTCTCTCTGACCTCGGCCTGTCCTTTGGTAGAATGGGCTGGGCATCGTCAGGCCCACGACTAAGAAAGCCTCCCATCCCTGCCGATAGTGAAAATGAGAGAGAATATTTAATTTTCTTTAATTCTGATCATTTTGCAATGCATCATAATGGTCTGTTTCCAGCTTTAAAAAATGACCAGCTAGTAAAACAATTACAGTCCGAATGCCAAAAGACCTACGATCTGACATACAGGAGCCTATGCAGTATGTTAACGTTTTCATAAAAAAAAAAAGTGAACGGCGAAGGAGCAAGGTTCACTGTCAACTAGTCTATCAATTAGTCCGTTACACTGCTGCAGTCCAAAACACCATCATAAGTCTGTCCTACAACTTGAACTGGTACTTTTTATTCCGTAATTAGCCTTACGTGACAGCATTGCAGCGGTAATATGCCGTAACATACATGAGGGGAACTACTATTGGGTTCAAAGGTTCAAACATCGCGTGAAGACTGGCGTCACGTGAAGGCTACCTGTCACGCTTCAGGTGTAGGCTACATACAAAAATAAGGTTTTGTCCACAAGGCGCATGGCTTCCTACTGTTCTATTGCATCTAAAAATTTACAAAATTTACTGTGGGATTCCCAAATTAGCGCGTCCGAAAAGAGCGCTCATTCTGCCGATTTCGAGTGAACAATCAAGTTGTTTACGCACCTGTACACTGATCATTCAAGAGCACGGTTCCTACATCAATCGCAAGACCTACTTAAGACGCTTATTTGGTTTGCATCATAAAATCTGTTTC
The DNA here is from genome assembly GCA_027481765.1 of Tenualosa thibaudeaui. Classification (NCBI taxonomy): domain Eukaryota; kingdom Metazoa; phylum Chordata; class Actinopteri; order Clupeiformes; family Clupeidae; genus Tenualosa; species Tenualosa thibaudeaui. The sequence continues at coordinate 12,268,512 of JAIFZK010000024.1, forward strand.
ATTTCGCTTTTTTTCGCTGGCCTAACGTTAACCCAAGCAATGTCAGCTACGAATGTGTGTACGTGCGAATGTTGGTGCGAGTTGTTTACTCACCAAGTTGATTATGATATATAATGTAAATGACAGATATATCTCATGTTGAAGAAAACAGGGACATTATCTGACATAACACGCTGTCTACGGGGTGTAAGAAGACCCCAAGCGTTGTATCAGGGGCTCTGGCTGTAGCGTTATCCTCACTCTCGTTTTGACTCGTCTCGAGTTTCCTGGTTGTCGTGACGTTACAAAAAAGAAATCTTACTTTCTCATACGATTCTGCTGCCATCCTCTGGAGAGTCAGTATCAATTGTCTGTGCTTGGTTGTTTGCATGATGTTCATAATTGAGGCACCCATTAATAGTTCCTGTATTCCTGATTCCACCACCCCCCCACACACACACCCCACAATCACCTAATCCCATCCAGATCAAAATGATCAGATGAAACAATGAGAGGATACTGCTGTGATGTTTATTTGTGACAGATTTACACATCATGGCTGGATAACATGAGACTGTTTTATGAAGTTACAGTTAGAGCCTGCGCAAATGCACGCAATGCACACACATAAACACACACATACACACATGTTCCTACTCACACTCATCACAGTCTCATGTTCAGCAGATGCCCACCCTCACACCCACACCCACCACTAGAGAGGCAATGTTATCAACACACACACACACACTTCACCATATGTAATCACACATATCGAGACACACAAAATCACATATTTTATCTAAAGAGGGGCATTCATCTCTGGCTGACTCCTCTAATTTATGGATTAGTGAACACTGCATTGCAGCCTTCAAAGCATACAGCCCACAACACCCCAGATCTGTTCACCCAGGAGGCTGTACCTGCAGACAATGTTCCAATTGCATCATCCACTACATTCATTAAAGTCCAGTCAATCCAATTTCCAATTTGGTTCAGTTATGAAAACTGCTAGAAACTGGCCATAGTACAGGGTTGCATCCCAGGACAGTAGGATGACATTTTACTGTTTCAGCACAAACTGATTTACACTGATGGTTTTGCACAAGCTGAAGGTGTCTCCTTGGTGAAATTCAACTCTTTGTTTAGAATAACAACAGACTATTGCCTGCTGGGGTAAAAAAAGGGGCAAAACTGCTTAGCTGGACTATTCTTAAGTGCTTCTTTTTGTCTTCATAGACCTACTGTAGCTTCATGTCATAACATTACAGCAAAATAAGGCTGTAAAGAAACTAAAATACACAATCCATTTTAACATATTAGATATACATTTATCTATCCCATAATTGTTCTAATTCTGGATGAATAAAATAATTTAATTTGACATGACTGCAAGCAAGACCAATTAGTCCAGTATTCTCCCTCACCAGACTCCATCATCTATTAACATATAGTGCAAATGGAATCATACAGTTTATGATAAAAGATAATTAAGCATTAAATCCAGCAATTGCTGAAATATATTTAGAAGTGTCCTCCTCCAGATGTTCTCCTCTTTATATCAAGATTTCTTTCCATCTTTTACACAAATGAACAAATGAAAATAATATTTCAATATACAAAGACCTCATAGTTTGGAATGATATTTATCAACTTCAATTTTGGTTGAGGTAAAAAAACAACAAAAAAAAATGATTTTTGGATATCTACATACAAATATATTTTCTGTCCCTGTTTTTCTACATACACATCCTAAACCAACATCACCATCTGCATAAATCTCTGCATGCTTAAAAGCCTTGGTCTGAGCATAAGCTGTACTCTTAAGAAAACAAACACTGAACACACGCACACCTTTTAAGATGAGTTGCATTTTAAAACTATTTGCCTTGGGTCCCTCAAGTCACAAACAAGCAACTGATTATCTTAAGTTACACAGGTGCAAATGGCATACTTATGGTTTGCGAATCATACATACATACATACACTTTCAGTACAATATCATTGAGAAGGGACACCCATGTTATTGTCTAGGCAATAGAATGGTACAATATCAATGAGTGAGAATGTATTCCTTAATAAGGATTATGCATCCACTCTCTGGCGATATGTGTGTGATAATGTTTTTTTTTTTTCAATGAAGAAATGCAGGCTACCATGTCATGGCATGAAGTTACTACTGTATGTTATCTGAAAATGCCATAACTTTGATATACAATATATCCAGACAGCAGGAGAAGACCATACTGTTTACATACTGTTCTGCTTACATCCCCTCTATATCTATTACACAACATCCATAGTGCACCATATTATTCCTATACCGATGGTCATGCACGCATTTGCTAAAAAAAAAAAAAAAAAATCACACCCTGTCATGATCCTCTTGAAAGAATTCTGTCTTTCAAGTGCAGGACAAAATTCTGCACAGTGCAATTTGATCCAGTATGTTTTTTTGTCCAGTAAATTAGGTGAATACAACTTACAAAAACTGTAGTAGAGGACATTTTGGTATGCAAGGGTTTGCCACATTTTGGCTATGCAATGAGAACCTACAATACCTACTGGCTCGCATGCCTATACATTCACAGAGCAATCTTCCTACAGTAATTCTGCTATCAATCAATAAAGTAGCCTACTGACTGACGAGAGACATAAGTCCCTATATTATATTACCTAACAGTTTATTGTAGTATGCTAACTGCTGTTTCTGAATCCCATTTATGATGGGATTATAAATAATTAATCCCCCATGATGGGATTATAAATAATTCTGTGGATTAACTCTCATTATCTCTCATAACAATGGGATTCTCTTTTGTTGATCGGCTCATGAGGTGGGAATTAACTTTGTATAACTGGCTACTTTTGAAGTAGATCCGAAAAATTTTAACCACCGTTCCATACCAATGCACTTATAAATTGTAACTATAATAACCGTAGTACGGTATTTCACGCTGTACTTTCCTCCCTTAACGGTAGCTGTAATAGGTTATTTGCTGTTGTTCATGCACATGATTCCTAAATATAAAGTTATAGATAAAATTATATCCTAGATAGAAGCGGGAGATAAGCAGAATAACGGGCTTCGAGTTGACCAGTTCGATGGATATATTGACTCGGCAGAGGCAACTCCGCTCCACGCTTCGTGCAACGTAGTTCTTTGTCGCCACCTTGCCATTATTTCCATCAAACTGGTCACATCGTCATCCATTATCCGTTACATAATCTGAGGCCTTTACACTTTAAGTCATGCCAACTTCATATTGTGTACTATCTTCAAAAATTCAACACAGGATTACGACCTTGATGTTTTGCCTTTTGAATTGGTTTCCGAGTGTGGAAGAAAACCATGCTTTGGATATGACGGCCTCTCTAAAAAGAGATCCTCGTCAACTGGATCGTCTGAGGTTTATATTTTCAAATTAGTGTCCCTACACTGGAATGTCTTGTTAGTTCAGTCAGTACCTGTAGTGTTGAGACATGAAAAATCAAAAGAACTCATGTAAGAAAGTACTCAAGAGGAAACCAAGAGCTAGCGAGTTGGGGAGAGAAAGAGAGAGAGAGAGAGAAGAGAAGGGAGCAAGACGAGACCCTTTCACCGCCGTCTCAGTATCGGCTGGAGAACCAGTCGTTGTCTGACATCTGCACCAGCTCGTTGACCACGTCCAGCAGGTTGCCGTTGTGTTTTTGCAGCAGGCGCTGGTTAAGCGGTCGGTCTGCGAAGCCCATCTCTACCAGCACGGCCATCATGGCGTCCTGCGTGGCGGCGTCCTCAGGGGGCTGAAGCAAAGAAGCAAAGGAGAAATGCATTTGAGAAAACTCACAGAAAAAAAATGTACTTTAAGTTATGGTAGGACAGATGGAGGAAACAATGACTGATTGATATACCACCAATTTATCCAAATCAAAGCAACAAAATGTTTTCTCATTCTGACTAGTCAAAGAAGTCAAAGCAAGAAGTATGTTTCATGTGATCTCATGAGACTGCTGACATACTTTAAGTTGCTAATAGGAACAAGATGGCTTGACTGAGTTATATTGAATGTGCTAATCAGGACTTCCACTGGTCTTCTTATACTCTTAGTGTAAGTAAAGAGTTCAAGTAATGTTATGTACATGTTTTGAAGCATTTAATTCAAAATAGACTCATGTTAGGACATACCAATGTTAGTAACCAATAGTTTTTACACAGGAAGTCTTCTTTGGCTCATTATTAAGTGCAAAGTTTATTCTCGGAGTCCTGACCAGTGTGTTAAATTACAGGAACTAACTTTATGGGGCAATTACGCAGCTGACAGAGAAGACAGAAAAAGAAACCTGTTCTGGGAAGCACAATTATAAGAACCTCATATCATTTATATAACAGACTCACTGCCTCAACATCTTTTCATTCTTTGAGTCATGGAAGAGCACGTTTGTAGGGTTTTCATTTCACTGGAGCATGGTAAAATCTATAAAGCTGAATTCAATTCCAATTTTTATTAAATTTCCATTAGAATTGCCTCAATGTGATTTGCAAAAACTCAGGGCAGGAGAGAAACTCCCTCTTGACATAAAGTCTTTGGGGACTGAAGTGACAGAGAGAAGGGGAGAAAGACAGAGAGCCTGTTCTCATGAGTCATTAGAATGCGGATTGGGTAAATCCGATTGCAAGTGGTTAGCCAAGACGCATTTCGTTCACACCAGTGTTCTAATGCGCATCTCAGCTGATTACTTGCAATCATATTTACCTTTAGAATATAACTATAAAATTTAGAATATTTACTTTATTGTTTTCAATGCAATGTACACTATTCTATTAGTCTATTACATCATGGTCTAAGACACATCAGAACACATTGAGAGTTTACATTACAAAACATATGTGGATATGACAAGTGTCTTAAACCACCTCCACATGTGGTTTAACCAATCAGATTCCAAACCGTTTTGGTCATTGTTGACACCTTTGTTTAGAATGAGCCACTTGCAATCAAATTTACCCAAAACACATTCTAATGACTAGTAAAAACAGACTCAAAGAGGGGACTCACCGGATCTGGGCCATGCTGCCCGGTGAAGAGAGCTTTATAGGCAGAGGCTGCCACTGAGAGAGCCCCCTTTACCAGCCCCCCAGTAATGCCTTGGGAACTGAGAGCGAGAAGGAAAGAAGAGTACATAGAAACACAGATCAAGGCACTGTGGACAAATTACAGCTCAAAAATTGGGGGGTACTGCCTTTATAACATTTCATTTCTATGCTACTGCAGATAATGCCTTGGGAAAGATGAAGAGAGAGGGGGAGAGAGAGAGAGAGAAAAAGAAAGAAAGAAAGAAGAGTACATAGAAAGACACTGATCAAGGCACTGATGAGCTGAAGCAGATACTCATTACAGCAGAAATATCCAGAGAGACTAAATGCAGGATTTAAATGAGCCACATCATAAAATACTGTAATACTGTAAGAAATCTCTGCATTAAGTGCAACCCGTGCATGCATCCCACCTTAGATCCTGTGTTTCTGAGTCTCTGGTCTTAGGGGCGGATGGACTGCCAGGCTGCGTCTGGACAACATCAGGAGCTACAACATAGAAAGACAGGGCAGGGTAGCAAGCATTAATGGGCTATGCTATTCCAGATGTGTGTGTTTTCATGTCTACACTTACCATTTTCTTGGTCTGTTGACTGGTGAAGTTCACTCCCATCCACACCCTGGCAGTGGTCCTGATTCTCTGGGCTAAAAACAAGTATGAAGAACACACATTGCTATATTACCTGCCTCACTCTCTCTCTCATCACCATTACATCAACACTTTAGTCACCAAAAGCCAACAAAGCCTAGCCTAGAAATCTAGATGTACCCTAGCGGTAGCAAATAGTTTTGCTCAGCCGGTATGTCTAGCCACGCACCATAGGGGCTCTGTAGGTCTTCTACCAAGGCTTCGTCGGACCAATTACAAAGCTCTTTCTAGAGAGTTGTTGGGCAGACTTTGGGCGGACACGATCATGACAGGGCTGCAACGGTGCAAAAAACAACTAAGTTGGCTGTGATTGGTCATGGTGCTATTGCGTGCAGAGGCAGTTTGAAAGACGCCCCAAAGACTGAGCCCGGTCTATCGGTCATGGCCAGACTACACGAAGCCAACATATGAGATACACACATTTGTTTTTCTGCTCCATGTCCTGATCATCTCAGTTCTTTTTTCTTGGTTTGTCTACATGACTATTTAAAGGAAATTCTTTCTATAGCAAAGAACTCACCCAAGATATCAAAAGTAATTATAAGTACACAGAACATGCATGTAATTAATACACATGCAGATAATGCAGTGTGTCAGCAGCAAATTGAGAATAATGTGTTATATAATTATTCTAAACCAGGGGTGTCAAATATACGTCCCGGGGGCCAGATCCTGCCCTTCATATAATTTCATGTGGCCCGAATTAAATGGTAGCTATGTGGCCTGCTTGAAATTAGCTTTAACAATGTGCAAAATAATGATCACGTTTCCGCATGTCACTATTGAACTCAACTATGAGGCGCATCATGGAGCTGCTTGCCAACAGGAAAGGAAGTTCAGAACAGACACACAGGACTATGCTGGTGATGGTCAGAAACATGAATGTGGATCCTGTGATCAGAATGACCAACTCCAATTCACACACTGACTTACGCTAACTATGTCAATAAGTGACTCATGTGACCCATTGTTACATGATGAGAGGTGTGGTCTACAGCTCACAGTTATACCTATAGTCCAGAGTTAAATCTCCCCATGGTCTTCCCATCACCAGGCCAGAAGAAGAAACCTTTTGGTTGAAAGGTGAAACATCTTTGCATATAACTTTGCATAACACCTTGATGAGGAAACACTCGTTTCACACACATTTTTTTTTTCACCCGACAGTTTGTGGTCATGCATGTAGATGAGATATGGTGGCATAATGTTTGTGTGGCCCCTGATAAAAATTAGTTTGACACCCCTGTTCTAAATTTCATGCAATGTATAAATATTAGGTAATAATAATGTAACTGACTGTGTTCAATAGTTCCTGTGCTCTTACCTGGCTGAGACGGAGGGTTGAGGAGCCGTCACCACCACAGGAGTGAGTGGAACCGTATCCAGTGTCTGTGAGGTGCACAACATGTCGTTAGCATTGGCGCCAACATTAGAACTGACGGTAGCGCTGGTCCTGAGGCACGCAGCAGCGGCAGCCTCCTCCGCCTCGCTGCGCTCCCCCTCGGGGGTGACCCGGCCGATGTCCCCCTGGCTCTCTAGGCTGTCTCCGGGCTGGGAGAGGGCCGAGCTGTACATGGACTCCCCTAGTGGCCGGCTGGTGTCAAAGCAGTCCGGCAGAATGATGATGTAGTCTTCGGACGACGCGGAGGACGTCCGTGACCGTGTTTCCTTTCCCTCCTCGGTGTCTCGGAGCTCCATTCCTCCCTCGGGCTCTTCGTCGTCTTTACTCTTCTTCTTGGGGTCCTCTTTCTCCTCCCTCTGTCCCTCCTGACCAAGGTCTACAGCAATGCTCTCAATGTCAGACTCCTGACCTTCAGCTGGTCCTGCGCAAAATAAATACTGATAGATTAAAACTAAAACAAATTAAAGTCTAAAATCTACTCATACAGCAAACTGCTATGTTTACACAAAAACAAATATGATCAACGAGTACAATGAAGCTACTTGTAAGTGCTGTGAAATTAGTTAACAACTACCCAATTAAACCTAAAACAAACTTGACTGAAATTGTACTTTTCAGTAGCAGGAAGAACAAAGCACTTTTCATGGTCAGTAGTTAAACATATAGACTGTAACATTTTGTTAGTAGATAATTACTCGCAATCTTAGGTAGAACAATGTGTGTGTGCGAGATATGATGTGTATAAAAGATGTGTGAGTATGTGTCTGTGTGCATGCGTGTGTGTGTGTGTGTGTGTGTGTGAGATGTGCGAGTGTGTGTGCACAAGAGGTTTCTTTACTCACCTGCTGTGGGCTGCTCTATTTGCACTGTAGGGATAGTACAGGGCAGGACCACCACAGCTTCTGGAGCCCTCTGCACTTTCCTGTCACCCAGGGAGGCGGAGCCCTGCACCGCCGGACGCACCACTGACAGGAGCCGCACAGAACAAACCCAACCAGGTAAGTGTTTAAGCACAATTTCTGTCATGACATTCTGTCTTAGCTTAGCAAAGTCTCTTTAAAGAGTCAGATAACATGTTTCGCACAACACTTTTTGTCCTGTCACTTGTACGCTTCATTTCGGAGTAGTTTTGTGTTTTAACAGGAAACCCTGCAAAAATGGAAGCTCTTTCATGACAGATTTTGCCATTAGAAAAACAGAGGCTGGTTCTAAGTTCTCTGTAGACTGTGATTTCCCCCTACTGTTAGTAACCAACAAACAAAGAAAGATTCCCAGTGTTCTCTATGGGACTTCATCGCCCCCTACTGTAACCAGCAAATGGAGAGTGGTTCCTGTTCCTCTTTATGATATAATGAACTCCCCTACTGCTAGAAACCAGCAAGAAGGTCCTGTCTGTGGAATGTGATCCCCCCCTACTGTAAGTAATCAGCAAGAAAGGTGTGTTCACAGTCCTCTGTACAAGATGCAATCTACATTACTATCAGTGCTTAAAGGAGAACTCTAGCACGTTTAAGACTAGATTTTGTTATTAGAGGGCTTCGTAGCGCTTTCATTCGATACAAAATTGACAGAAATCGGCTCAGAAATGAGCGGGCTAGCCTGCTAATATCACAAGCTCTTCAAAAAAATAGTGATCCGGACACATTCTATACAGTCAAAGTAGAAGCTCATTTAAGCCCTCCAAAAACAACATCTAGGCTGAAACATGCCAGAGCTCCCCTTTAAATCTGCCTCCTCTGGTGTGCATGGGTTTGTGCGTACATTTGCTGGGAATGCTGGAGCAGAGGCGGCTGCGGTCTGGGGCCTCCTCCAGAGTCAGCGAGCGGATGACCGTCTCGCAGACAAACTGCGACCCGCTGATGTCCTCCTCCTCGCCCTCCTCCTGAGCAGGAACCAGGTTCAACTCCTGGGCCTGGGCCTGAGTCACATCTGGAGACCGAGAGACACATCAGGATGGGTTACTACGTTGATGCTGCCCTTATTCAAATCTACATAAGTTATTTCAGTCCAGTTGTATTTTTTACTCCGACTAAAAATTGTCATGTAAATTGTGTAATGAAATTAAATTATTAAGAATTGTGAAATCAAATTCAATTAAAAACATTCAAATTTCAGTTTGATTAAACCCATCATGTAAGTGACACTGAGTAAGTCTATTATGAGTGCATGCGTCTTATAAATCCTTTTATTATATAGACAATTTAATATACAGTATGCAAACAGTTATAAAACCGTATATGCTAAATACACACATAGAATGATTCTATGTATAGTAATAAAATCATGCTACAAATGCTTTCATCATTATTTTAAGAGTGAGTCTAATACAATACAAAAAAGATGAAAATGCCATCACTGAATTTATAAAAATAACTTGATTCAAGTGGTCATGTCTGAATTAAACAGGATTAATAAATGAACAACAGTCACACTGGTGTGGTACCCCAAACATATTGACTCTGTCCTCCACTTGGCAACCTCTGTAGTTATCCTGCCCTTACCCAGAATGCTTTTCACTCCTTGGGCCTCTGCCTCCTCCTGGATGAGTGCCAGGGAGGGTTTGTCCTGCAGAAGTCCCTCATGCGGCAGTGGTGACATGCAGGGGGTCATATCTGTGGAGGGTGGCAGGGCAGATGAAAACAGACACCCTGTGGTGAGCTTGCTGTCATATACTAGGTCCCAGATGATGATGATGAGCCATTAGAACAAACTAATAAATAGAAAACCAAGCGGCAGGAACGGCCGGGCTTTACTGAAATACAGATGTGTCAGCAGTACCTGCTGGAGTGTTGTTTGGCACACTCTCCAGTTCCTGGACTATGTTTATATCCAGAAGTTCAAAAGACAGCAGGTCCTGCATTAAAACCAGAGAAAGACAAAATGAACATATACATAGATTCATAATGTATTCATAAGTGGTAACAAAAAAAATGAATCATGATATTTAAATGGTCAATAAACAATTGCATTACATAATACGCCTGTATATAGATGCTACATGTAAATGACTTAACAAGAAGAGTGTGTGTGTGTGCTCTACCTGAGCTGTGAGCAGGTCGACTGAAGGGATGTAGAACTCCCGGTCGCTGTCCTGTTCCACGGACATGAGCATCCTGGACACGGAACCTCCCTTCTCTCCTTTCTCTGGAGAGGGGGCTGTTTTGTCCTGCTGCAAGGGATGAAGAGGTGGACAGAGCATGGCATTAGCAAGTTCACAACGCATCATACATACACCCTATGGGGAAGCTGTGGCCTACTATACTGGTTAGGGGACTGAACATGCGACCCAAGGGTGGCTAGATCAATCCGGGGAAAGAAAAATTTGGGACATCAATTGGACATCAATTTCCTGTTCATATTCACAGCTGAGATGCCCCTGGAAAGCACCCTATCCTTAAGTGCTCCCTGGGGTCTGAGTGCTCCAAGTTAGTGTTAGTTCACTGTGTGTGTGTGTGTGTGTGTCACTAGTAATGGGTAAGATACAGGTAAAAAAAGAGTATAAGTTTTGCTCTGAAAGCAAAAGGGTGGGTGGGTCATCTATTCATTCATCCAGTCATCCAGATTTGGTCTTTTTTATTTAATCCCACAATAAGAATTATTAGTCTTATTGTGGGATGACTGTGGAACAGCTCTACTATTTTTGTAACAACCGTTTGTTCTCAACAACCAAAACCTCAGTCTTTTCACTTTACCAAATCAGCCTTCTGTTCATCGCCACATGTGCAGTGATGTGGGCATACACTTCAGTAGTTCTACTTTACGCACACTAAACACAAGGGCGAAACTAAAAACAATGGACTTAGAAGGTCTGCCAAAGATCATTCAGCCATCCTATGCAACATCCATAGTGAGATAACTGAGTGAGAAAATCAATTGGCATTCGGCCTAATAATAGACAAAAAAAAAAAAATAAATAAATTTCATGTCTCATTGCAAACATTTCATATTATATTGTCACAACGTCACATTAACAGCCCAGAAGTGAATGTATGAACCATCATGCCAGTCACAGTAGCTACTGGACCAAAAAACAACAACAAAAAATATTTGCTGTGGGATAAAAAGATTCTAAATAGCTCCCGATTTTCCAAAACATTTCCTGTTGGGGAGGCGGCTCAAGTTCCTTGCAAGTTCTCTTATTTTGGCGACACTTTTCTCACCTGTGGGGTAACGCATGGGGACACGAGCAGGCCGTCCACGGACACGGCGGCAGGGGCGACGGGGTCCACCACGATGCTGCACCAGACACGTGGGCCAAACTGCTCGCCGGCGTGCGCCAGCCGCCAGTGGGACGTATAGGAGCCCTCCAGGGCCGGCGCACACAGCGCCACACTCACCACGCCCACCTGGCCCGGTTGCAGCCTTGGCACTGGTACCTCACGCCAGCGGTCCCCTGAGCCCACCGCCAGGTTCCCCCACATGAACTTCAGCTGGAGGAGAGAGAGAGGGAGAGAGGGAAAAGAAGGGAGAGTGATAGAGGATAAAAATAAATAAATTTGCAGTCACCTGAAAATGAAGGGAAAACATATTTTTATTCCTTGCCAATTTAAAGTCCAAATAAAGCATGTTCCTTGTATGTGTTACTTGTCTTATGAGGACCGACTTACTTTCTGTGAATAAATAAACCATCATCACATTAATAACAAAAGTCCAGACCTGGAAATACAGTTGTACACAAAAAAGTGCATAACAGAATAAATAAACAATTAATAATATAAACTTCTTTCTTACCTTTGTATCGGAGTTCCAGCACACTCTCCCGGTATTCTTCATCTTCCAGTACTTGATGAACTTGGTGCCGGGGCGCAGACGCGTTCCGTCTGGCAAGTTCTCATCTAAGAACAGAGCCGTCATGGCGGGCATTGCCAGAGGGCACGGCCGCTTTGGTCGCCTGTATCCCCAGAAGAAGAAAAAAAGAAACAGAAAATTCAACATAAATGCAGCCATCGCTCATTCAGCCTCCACAGAAACATGACACAATGCTACATGCTTACAGAACATAATTACAGCAGAACTAGTAATTGCTGTCTACCACCTACACACTGTGAGAAGAAAAGGCTACATGCTAATTCCGAATTCATGAAAATCATTCTGTGGACTTCATTATAATCTGTAAATATTGTTTTATACTATACTTTGATATTCAGTTTACCAATGTGCACATGTTTTGCATATATTAAATTGTCTCAGTTCTGTTGAGTGCAAGACGCTTGCACTCATAATAGACTCACTCAGTGTCACTTACATGATATAATCAGACTGGAATTTAAAGGTTTTTAACTGAATTTGATTTCACAATTCTTAATAATTTAATTTAATTGCACAATTTACATGACAAATTTTAGTTGGAGTAAAGAATACAACTGGACTGAAATATCTGCTATCATGTATGCATTCTGGGGTTTGTTTCTTAACACCATAAAATAATCTTAACTAATTAGTAACGACAGAAGTTAACAAATTAACAATGGTGTTGGAGAATGAGCCCTAGAACAATTTCAACCACTGAATTTACAAACTATTTAGCAACTATGATGTTTGGGACACAAGCTCCTGATTATCAGCATCTTACTCGGGGCTGTTGACTTGGGTGGCTCTGGGCTGCAGCAGGACTGGGGAGGAACTGCCGTCGCCAGCAGCGCTCCACTGCAAGCCTCGCCGCTCCATCCGCAGCTGCTTCCTGATCTCCTTCACCTCGGCCTTGAGCTGCCGCTTCTCTGCCTTCAGACGCTGCTTCTCTGCCTTCCGGAAGCTCCGGTCCCCACGACGGTAAAACCTAGACATGTCAGGGACACAGGGCAGACGTGCTGTGGATGGGGTGTGAAGGACGGCTAGGCTGCTAAGTGAATTTTAGTCACTATCTTAATCGCAACTTCCAATTACACTTATTTAATGAGTAGAAGAAAGTCCACTTGAAGTGGGTTTTACATGTTAAATTTTAGGCATCTTTTATTGAGAAATAATTCTTTCTTAGGATAAGCCCCTTGATATAAAACCGAGGCGGTAATGCACCTTGTATTGCTAATGCTGCAGGCAAGGGTAGAGTTAATTCGTCAAATGAATAATTCATTGATCCATACAGTGTTTTATGCAAACATGTAGCAGGATAACTGAAGAGAAATGCATTGGAGATCACTGGACAGACAACTTAATGCATTCTACAAGATATACTTAATAACTTAACAGTGTTATCAGTGTTGCAAAGTAAAAGAGGAAAATATGACATCTATGCTTGATACATCATCTCTTGTCCATCACAGATGGTTTTGGTTGATCTACAGATAGATTTGATGCATACGGAGTTGGCTATTTTTGTTTGTTTGTTTGTTGGTGATTTTAGTACTAATAAAATGAGTCACACCCATGAATTTAATGAATACTGATCAATATGGTAAAAAATGAAACATGGAATACTAATAACAACAAACTAAAACTTCCAAACCAATAACCATTCAATGGCATGGATGCTATCAGTGTGAAGGCAGTGTGATGACTAATGTACTGGATACAGTTTATGATTCTAAATGATTTCCTTCTTGCTGTAGAACTGCTATAATAGTATAGTTAAGCAACATAACACGAGCAGGAGTAAGGTTGTTTGTGGATATCCTCACGGGTATGGTCCCATAGGTGACCACACCCTGTGAGGAAATCTACGAACAACCTCACGACCATGAGTGTTATATTGCTTTTATACAGTTCCATTGCCAACTAACAAAACTTTAAGAAATCAAGTAGTATCTTCTACCGTTTTCATTTATGTTTGTTCATCCTCTGCCCCCCAAAATAGTTCTAAGCCTGATTTTGCATCTCCCGTTCCCAAGCAATGCAACGGTGAATCCAACGGCTTGGAAGTTCTCTCAATGGAAAATGCAGAGTGATTATTAGCTGTGAAGAGTCGCCCGTGGTATATTGTGCGATATCCTCACTCCTAATGACACATAGAATGTGTCTCATCCAATCAGAAATTGCTAAATAGTTTGACCAGCTGCTGTATAGAACTGCTGAATAGAACTGCTAACTGCTCTATAGAACATAATAGACAATAGACTCTGGATAGCATCTATTAAGCAGTAAGACAGATCATGGACTGATGATTACCTGCTGTGGTCCGGAGCGGGGGACCCATGTTCTGGAATGGAGAGGGGTGTCCTGGCCCTGACGAGGCTGTGGCTGGGATCATGAGAGAAACTGCAGGGTTCACACAGGGTGCAGGAAGTGCACACACTAGGGAAAGACAAAACACACGGTCCTGTTGTTAAAACCAACGCCAATTCCACAAACAAAACAAAAACAAGACAAGACAAGACCCCTTTTCTGATAAACGGAAAGTTACCATTTTGGAGAGTGAGAGTTTCTTTTTCTTGGCAAAAGAGAAGTAACTTTCAGTTTTGCCTTTTTTAATTGCCAGTGAACCAGGCATTAACATGAAAGGAAACATGAATGTTGTTAAATAAGGCAATAAAGTCTTTGCTTTAAAGATGTCTGTGTTAATTACCCCAAGTGATATCTATTCAAAAGCACGCTATGAAGTTAAACCCCTTATGATGTGACATTCTCGTGTCAGACAACGGCAATTACTTTCCCTGCTTCCATTTTGCTTTTTAATCGCTTAATGATTTCCTGTCATCTTCCAACCACATCTCCCCCTTTATTTTTTGGCTTTTCATGCCAAAGCAATGGTCCTTATATCTAACACTGTCACTAAGCTCAGAGATTTCACACACACACACACACACACACACACACAATCTCTCTCACTCATTTAATTACTGATGTCCTAGTACAGAGCAATGCAAATATTTGGTTTACAACAGGAAAGAGGGGTCAACATTTGAACAACTTTTGCTTAATTTGGTTCCAATACAAAGACATGTAGCAAACTGAGTAGTCAGTAAGTTAAACTTACACTGGAATCTTTCAAAAGTACTGCACATAACAATTGTAAACAAACACTGAAATGGACTCCCATGTTCTCAGTCACATCTCCGTCACTGCCTCATGTCTGTTGACTATAAATGAGAGTCACACATATTTTCCAAATGGCAAAGTAAACAACAGTTTGTTGCCTTTTTCAGTAAAATAAAACTGAATATGAATTCCCGTCTTTCCCTTCCTGAAAACTGGTTATGTGTTTGTGCATCAGTGACTCATATTTATGGCTGACTCACTTCAGGTAATGAAACCTCCTGCACCCTCGCCCAACCCCACCTGTCTGCCCTTACCTGCACTGGTAGCCTCCCCCAGCAGTCTGGCCTCGACAGCTGCTGCAGGCTGGTGCAGAACTGGGAGCCCCGGGCAGGGTGGAAGAGCTGACCTCAGGGACCTGGGCCTCTGCCCCTACCGGTTTATGGATGCAACACTGGCCAGAGAACTCCCGGCAGATCTTCTCCACCGCCTCACGCACGACCTGGTCCTTGAACTGTGGTCAGAAGGTGGAGAGGAAAGCGAATAAGTGACGGAACATGTTTTTTTTTAACTATCAATGTTGACTGTGCTTGTGGTGGTCCACCTTGTTGTCGAATAAGTTGGACATCATTACAGCACTACCAGTGATGCATGGATAATATATTTACATATAGTGCATTCAAGTGTGGCAGCCAGTATATGCCAGACCAAAATCAGCTTCACATAGCCCATTATTCAATTACTGGTAAAGAGTACTGTATATGTACCGAGGATTTATTTGTCACATACATAGAAATACTAATGTACAGCATTAACAAGTGCAGAAAGCTGAAAAATATCAGAAGTGACATTCTGTATTGGAAGCATGGAAAGGAAGAAAACAACATTGGACCGATTAAGAGATTCAATTTTATTGGGAGTTAATAATCCAGCACTTA
Source organism: Tenualosa thibaudeaui (assembly GCA_027481765.1). NCBI lineage: Eukaryota > Metazoa > Chordata > Actinopteri > Clupeiformes > Clupeidae > Tenualosa > Tenualosa thibaudeaui. The sequence goes on from JAIFZK010000024.1 coordinate 12,284,462, forward strand.
AAAGAGCATAATGCAAATTCTGTCTGATTTTTTTTGACTCAAGTCTCCCTACCTTCTCCATGTAAGATGTGAACCACGCTGGTGGAGTCTTATCCTCTTCTCTGGTCCCCTTCAGTTCTTTCATTATGACCTATGGAAACATCATACAGTAAATATGGATAGATAGATAGATAGATAGATAGATAGATAGATAAATATACTTTATTTATCCAGAAGGAAATTAAAGTGTCCAAAAGCCTATACACACCATACATTCACACAGGCACACAGACACATGACATACACACACACATACGACAAAAATACAAAGGAAGACGTCAATTTTGTGCCAAAACTATTGTTTTTTTTGATGAAGCTAATATACATCGTAATGATTAAAATTACTGTGACAGCAATGATAAACATGCTTCGTTGTCACGTTATTGATGTATTCAATAGATAGACATGTATTAAGCGGGATTTCGTTCTCCGTAGGCACCTGGCTCCCATTACTCTGTCAGGAGTTATTCCACAATAATGACCACCTCACAGAACATTATCCTGTACTCGTTTGACGATCATGTTTGATCCTGTTTTCATGGACACAATTGTAAAACTCCATGTCAACAATGTTAATGTTACTGATTGATTTGAAACTCCGCTATAATTTCTCATTTTCGGCCATTTCAACAATTTAAGCAACAACATCCAAATTTCAGCAACTCAAGAATATCTTTAGTTGTCATAAACTGGCATAATCTGAGTCTTACCATGCTTTGCTCGGGGATGGCAGCCTGGACTTTGCGGCTGACCACCTGAGCGAGAGCTGAACAGTGCTGCTGCAGCTGCTGTTGTTGTTGTTGAGGAGGGCGGAAGCCCTTCTTGGGTTCGGTGGAACTGCTGCTGGACTTGGAGGGGGCAGGACCCCTGGCACCCGGACCCCTGGTCTCATACACATTCATCTGCAGCCGGTTACCCTGCCGAGCAGCACTCTGGAGAAGGGAAATATTGATGGCAGGCAACAGGTGCGTCTGTTTAACAGGTGTAACTTACTTGAGCGATAGTTTTGATATACATATATATCTACATGGAAATTACATTTATTAATATATATTGTTAACTATATAAGATATTCAGTGAGTCACCTTTAGAGCTTCCTCATATTCCACTGTAAAGAGACAGTAAAAGTATATTAATGACTTATAACTCATTTGCTACTCTTTATATATGTTTTATAAAGTTTTATTTAAAAACTAACAACAAAAATAAAAGTGACAAGAGAACTCACTTTGACTGTTTATGGAAACCTGGGAAACAAACACAGGTTCATCATTTTTGACTGTACTGAACTAATGGACAGTAGTGACTGTGAGGGTAGCAATAATAATTTTGAATGGCAACCTCACCTCCTCATTGTCTTCATCATAGTATGTCACCTGCAGATTGCACAAGCCAAAGGACCTTTTCACCTGTTGGTCAGGACAATGCATTATTATCTGCATGAACGTTGCATTGAGGCATTTACAATGTCCATTTACAGAACACACAAGCTAATTTTAAAGACATATTAATGCACTGTATAGCCAGGACTTAGGCCCAGACTTAGACTTATAGGCGAAGACAGTCAACCCATCCCCTCCCATCCTCACACAAACACAAACACATACACTAAAGACGGAAAATTTAACTCTTCCAGTAATTACACCCATATTTTAATTTTCAGCTACATTCAATGTAATTGGTGATATAATTCTTCATAGTGAATTATGATGAAAACCTGGATTTATACCACTGTCTCAATTTTCCTTGTTATAGTTCATTGGCCAACTGAATTTAGTAATCTATTTGCAAAGCAGGTTTGAGAATAAGCAGCCATTTTTGTAGCTAAGACAGACAGGAAATCAGTGGGCATGGCCTCAATAACAATGAACTCAGTGACTCAGAGACTGACGCAGTATCTGAATCTGCCAGGGATTTAGGTGTAAGATGGTGCACAGTATTAACACTGAGTTCAACACAGGCTAATTAGTAATTCAGCTCATTTGAGTAAAATTAAGATGATGACGCAGATGACTGATGCCTTACATGTCTTAAAGGTGCCATGTATACGATTTTAAGTTTAAAATATAAAAAAATTACCAAAATCCAGCAAGATAATGTAAAGAAGTAATATAAGTGCAGTCATGTCACAAAAATTATGACCACGTACTAGGCTACTGAGATATCTACCTGAATTAGCGCGCTAAATGACTAGCCTCGGGCTGTACAGTCTAATAATAACATTTTCTGCCTGTGTGGCGGTAGTGAGGAACAAAGTGCCCAGTCATACGATGACGTGAAGTCGCCGCCAGGAGGCTTGCAACATATGCTTGCAACGCTTGGCTTGTACTTGAACCTGGCAGAATCCTTACGGGCTATTAACTCTACTGTCTATGGCTATTAAACATTCTCTTAACTAGCTGCCAATCCTGTGGAAGATATAAAGTCCCATGTTGCCATCAGGATAGAACAGAAATTTTAAAAAGCAGCGTTAAACACTAGCTGAGCCGTACTAGGTTGGCTGAGGCTAGTGGCAAAGCCCTGCAGAGACGACCTCACCACCATCACAACAGTTGTCTGTAGCTGGGGAAAACTCATTGAGAAGTGAAAAAAGAGCTGATTAAATCGAAATAAAATCAGGATACACATCAGCATTGCTGGAAACAGCTTGCTGCCATATGGCAGCGAAAAGCAAAGAAATTAGGTTTGATTGTGAAATTGCAATGCTTAATTTTGACTGGTGAGCACGAAAATCAAACCAAAAACTTGATGGTGCACAAAGTCGGCTTACCTAAGGTTAATTTCTTGTCATACACTGCTGTCAGGTACCAAAAACATAAAATTATATATAAGGCCATCAAATCACGTTACTTTCCTAAGCTCTACCGATATGCATCAGTAAACAGAAAACATTGTAAATAGTAAATTATGACAAAATGTTACATTAGCAATGATACGATACTTGATTGCTCTGTAAACTGTGAAATCACCGAGACGTTAAACGTAACCGTATAAGATAATCATGTGTTTGGTCATTTTACTCTTGTTTTTCATATTACTGTGAAGCTGTGAGCAGCTTAATGGCGATTGCGATCGTTTGGCCAGCTGAGTTGGTAGGTCAGCTGAGGTCTCAAACATCAAACATCTGTGGTATGACATTATTTGAGCATTGAAAGATAACACTGGGAATTCCGGATTTGATGCAGGGGAATAGTTAGATTCTCTCAATGGCTATTGAATTTGTGGGTGGCAAAGAATTACATTTGCGCACAGGGGCGTTGGGAGGATGGGGTGTGAAGCATGAACAGGCTGCTTACAGATGACCTGAGTCAAATGCTTCTCTTACATGCTGGGCAGATGTGTTCCTATGGAGAGAGCCTTCATTTCGGCAACAGATCATGATCACAGGCCTTATGTTTATAAACATCTTGGTCCTAAATGCTTGTCATGAGCACCAGAGAGAGGGGAGGGAAGACAGTGCACCTGTACCTAAACCTGTTTAAATGTCATGAAACAGCCATCTAGCCTTGGTGCTGATGATCAGCTGGTTGGCTGACTGGGAATGCGTGATAAGAGCTTATGCCAAGCTATGACCCATACACATAGGCCCAATTCAATTAGCTGACTGTCACAGTAGATGGGAATACTGCCATAGGTATAACTATGCCATAGAAACTACTAAAAGGTGGCAGGTCCCTCATAACAGAGTAACATCCATATCGAGCTGTCAAATTGTATGTGTGTTTTGGGCAGGGGGTACATTCATCATCATTTTAATGTAGGTTACAGCCTCAACAGTTGGCTAATAGCAGGAGAGGACATCGACAATAGCACAAACGGGACCGTGGCATATGTCGCGTTCACGAGTGCAATATAAATGTGACTGTATCTCAACAACATAAGCAGAAAAATGACAGTGTAAACTTAATGAGCTTCCAGGTGCGATTCTCTATTGACTGGTGTTATGGTAGTCGTAAAATGGATGTCACATTAATCTAGATCTTCGAAGTTCGCGTTGAGAAGCTGGAACCAATATTCGTGTTGGTTCGTCTTTCATGCCTAATCAAAAACTAAACATAGGCCCGTCTTCGGATTAGCCTGCATATAGGCCACGTCAATGCCAAGGTGAAAGACAGGTTTGAAGCCGCCACCATCTATTTCGGCTTACCATGGCCTCCATTGACTCCCAGCTCTTCGTTTCCGAACCGGACAGAAGGAAATTCTTCGCATTTCCTCTGAAATTCACCTTCAGGTTGATGTAGAAGTCCATAGCTTCAGGTCATTCGAGGTCACAGCATATCATTGATAAATAAAATTGTGTCCCTAATACGTTATTTGAAATATGTCGTTTTGGTCCTTCGGACAGATTAAACAGCAATCGCCTTCTGTGTTTACAACGACCATATAAACACACCCACAGAGTCACATGACAGGAAAGTATACTGACGTAATAAGCTACGTCCCTTGATTTTACTATACCTCGATCAGAGCTAGTTTTTCCAGACACGGATCTCAAAATAATTACTATTCTTTTGAGATTAGTGTACATAGACCATATGCGACCTGTCTATGAAAATAGTGATGAGACTGGCTCAGGAGAGGTATTGTAGTGTTAAAGGACACGTACAAGTGACCTACTGCTCAAAGCACGAATTCCCCATCTTCAGTTGGATAACTTCATTCCACTGTTTCTCTTTAATACAACAAATTGCAAATGTTAAAACATATCGTATGCTTTTGCACCCTGTGTTTCATTTAGCTGGGTCCCATGGGTTGCCTTGAGAATTTAAAAAGACCCATCAGGCTAGCCTACATGCAATATGTAACGCCAAATAAAATCTGAGGAAAGCATGGGATAAAGTGGCTTTGTAATGCAGACAGAGACTGATGTGATAATACGGAAATAACGATATACTTCTTATACTCCATTATATCTAAATCATTCACATACTGTGTTCATGTTTGTTGATAATCCACGTGCTACATATGTCGCAGATTATCGACGTCATTACCTACAGCAAGTAGGTCTTCGGATCAGCAAAGTAAAAACCACGCATTCAGCCTGCTGTCGAAAGGTTGAAGTGTTTTGCCTGGCCATTTTGCTAAAAAATAATGTCTTCACTTCTCAAAGTAGACAATGAAGTCAAAGTCAAGGTACGTTAGGACATTTTAGTTTTTAAACAACTGTGTGAGGAAAGTGCACACTTGTTAGATCTTCACCCATGATATTTACCACTGGATCAGTGCGAGGATGCTAATTGGGTAGTTCGCTAGGCAGCTAGCATGTAATACCATGCTGCCGATAGTGTTTCTAATATTGACTCATCAGGATGTGTCAGAAATCCTATCTATACATTGATTGTGCATGATGCATTACCATATCCCGGTAACAAGTGTGGTATGGTTGAACTAATGTTTCTGATCATATCTCACCCTTGAACAAACATTGTGAAACTTGGCTAGCTAAAGTTAGCAGTCTGTCTACTTTTGCACAGCTTGGTTTTAAAGCTGTTTATTTGTAGATGCATAGTGATCATACCACGACTACGTTAGAAAATATACGCGGGAAAGTCTTGTGAAACGTACAGTGACATGTTGTCATATAATTTATTGCAGAACGGTCATGTTGCCTATAATGACAATGGCTTGAACAGTTTGTACCAAGAGAGCTTAATTGGAAGACATGCAGAAAATATTAGAGTTGCTAACATGTGTTATGTGTGTAGTTCATTGGTGGCGGTATAGCCCAAACGTGCGATTTTAAAACTGTGTACCATGCTGTTTACAGGTGGATTCGTTCAGAGAGCAGATTACAACAGAGGTGAGTAGTACTAACGTTATACTACGACTAGTTAGGGCCAATTTGGCACTGACTTGGAGCTCAGACTTATTCAGCATCGGTTTTAAAAGAAATCCCTCTTAATGTTTTTTTTGGATTTTTTTTCCTACTTGCTAGGCTGAAAACCTTGTTGCAAACTTTTTCCCCAAGAAGCTACTGGAACTTGACAGTTTTCTAAAGGTACAGGGAATTCTTGTGGGTGAGGAGCCAAGCATTGTTGTTCTTTTAGATACTAACGGTTCGCCTAAATTCCATTTTTTTTCAGGAACCTATATTAAATGTCCATGACCTGAGGGAGATTAAATCTGAAATTAACTTGATAGTCCCTGACCCTATTGTATTCGCCAACAGTCATGATGGCATGGAAGTGGTTAGTATCAACTCTTATCCTGTTATACTGTTTATATTTATTACAATTAAAAGCATAAACAGGCTTTAGGGATTAGAAACCCAAACACAAGATCATCCTGTCTTGTCATTTGACTAGGTCTAAATCATCACTGAAGCTACCTAGTTAACTTGCATTTAAATTCTTCTGTCAAATATTGTTCAAAAAACAAAACAAAACAAAAAAAACAAATGCTAAAATAGAATGTGTGAAAATATGACAAAAATCTTATTGGCTTGCTGCTACTCTATGTATTCTTTTCTGCATACATTTTTGTGTTCTTTTAGCAAAATGCCAAAAAGAGAAAAATTGAAGATGGGATTGGAGATGACGGTATTCACGGTAAATACTCAATTGAAAATACTGCGTGAGACACTGCTTTGAATTACATCATCAGTGGATGAGGAATTGATGAAGTAGACCTTGGCAGCCATAATCTTGCTTTGACATTACTTTGGCAGGCTCCAAAGGCCTTGCAGTACCTGGAGGGATGTTGAAGTGTAATGCTCAGCTGGTCGACCTGATAGAGAGAGTGAAGCCAGAGATTCGCACCCTTATTGAAAAATGCAATACCGTACGTCTTTATGCTTGAACGGTTGAACAAGCAGCAATCCAACCCCTGACCTCACACACACACACACACACACACACACACACACACACCAAATTTCTGCAACTTTCCAGCAACATTTAGGTGTTCTGTTTTTGCATTTCCTCTGTCTCTTTTGCAGGTCAAAATGTGGGTTCAGTTGCTAATTCCCAGGATAGAGGATGGCAACAACTTTGGTGTCTCAATTCAGGTAATTTTGTCATAACTTTTGTTATCATATAATAGCCAATAAATTATGGTATCATCAGGTTATTCACTCAAACAAAAATAGACCTGAGATTTTGTGACTTGATTTTAGGAGGTGTGAATACACTGCTGATATATTGTGATTCATTATAGTCCATGACCACTAGAGGTCGTTGTAGAATCATACTGAAACCATGTATGGCTATGAAAACACCTCATTAAGTAGAAGACGTTTCTTACAAGTGAATCATTTTGATTTTCAGTTTAAGTCTATTAGTATTTTCCCATAAATTTTGCCTTTTGAAACTTCTGCTGTCATCAGTATATGTTGTGTACAAACTTCTAACTTATGACATACACATTACCATGTGCTGCAGGAGGAGACTGTAGCTGAATTAAGAACTGTAGAGGGAGAAGCTGCCTCCTATCTGGATCAGATATCTAGGTACATTTGTAATTGCAGCACAGTCAAATCCACGAGTCATACCAACAGTACACTCATCAGTAATGTTTTTGCTTACAGATATTATATAACCAGAGCAAAACTGGTCTCCAAAATTGCCAAATATCCACATGTGGTAAGTTTATACTGAGACATAGTAATGGTATATATATTATTTTTGTCTCATCTTGTTACGTATATATTTCATATCAGCCTTTTTGTTGGATATGAATGTAATAAATTTGCTTGATTGTTTGATTTGTTGAAATGGCTTGAGAACTTGATGATTTATGATGAAATAAGTTTCACTATTTGAATACATGATCAGGTGAAAACCTGCCAGAGCTGTTGGCTGTATTCTTGGGTGTATGCAAGTGGAGCTTTGGTTCATCTACACTTGATGATCTCTCTTTGCTGGTCTTTAAAGGATAACACCACCTTTTGGGGAAATATACAAATTTTTCACCTCCCCTTGAGTTGAACACTTGAGTTTTACCTTTTTTAGTTCACCTAGCACTTTTAGCTCAGCCTAGCATTGATCATTCAATAAGATTAGACCATTAGTGTCTCGCCTGTTAGCCTCTTGCTCAAAAAGGATGGCATGTTCCTTTAATTGACTGTTGTGCAAGTTTCCCTCATCATTGTCAAACCCTCTTTTGTACAGGAAGACTATCAGCGCACCGTGTCTGAAATTGATGAAAAGGAATACATCAGTCTGAAGATAATTGTGTCAGAACTACGAAATCAATATGTGAGTAATGATCTTTTCTCTTTCTTATTTGTCACAGAAATCAGACAGTTATTTTCCAACTCCCTTGAGTTAAGCGGTTGAGTTTTACCTTTCTCCAGTCCATTCAGCCGTTCTCTCAGTCTGACGTTAGCACTTTTAGCCCCAGCCTAGCATAGATCATTGAATCTGATCAGACCATTAGCATCTTGCCCATTAACATCGTACTCAAAAGCATTCAATTGTTTTTTAAGCTTGACTCTTCAGTAGTTACAAAGTGTATTAAGACAGACAGAAAATGAAACGTGGCTATTTCTAAATATTTTCTAAATATTTCAAAATAACATGGAACTGTACACTCATTCCAGCATAGTAATCAAGGAAATTTGCAACCACATTTGATAATGGTACCTCCGTGTCTCCAAGTCTAGTAGCGCAAGCCACTGATCTCATGGTACGGTATCAAAGTTCCTCTATTATTACGCTGGAATGAGGGTATAGTTCCATGTTGTATCGGCCTAGAAAATCGCCACCTTTCATTTTCTGTTGATCTTGGTGCACTTTGTAACTACAGAAGTTTCAAGCTTTAAATAGAATGTATACCAGACTTCTTAGTCACTTTTAAGCAGGGTGCTAATGGACGTGATGCTAATGAGATTCATTGATTTGTGCTAGGCTGGAGCTAAAAGTGATACCTTCAGACTGAGATAATGTCTGGATGAACCGAGAAAGGTAAAACTTGTTGTTTACCACAAGGGGAGGCGCAAAATTACTTTATTTCCTCAAAAGGTAGTGTGCTCCTTTAATATTAAACTTCCTGGTTACATTCAGAACTTGAAATGGTAACTCCCTGTTACAGGTGACTTTGCATGATATGATCCTGAAGAACATTGAGAAGATCAAGAGGCCGAGAAGCAGCAACTCCGATGCCCTCTACTGACCTTTGACCTGTTGACCTAGCCAGTGTGGAGGTTCCTCACTTGGGTCTTTGTTCTGTGGAGAGTCACCCATGAGGTGGTGGACTTGTGAAACTAAACTTGAGCCAGATCCAGTTATGGCTCCAAGGCTGCTTGAAAACCAAACCTTTGGAACATACACACTCTACATGCACACATACATTTCATAATACGCTTCTCTCAGCCCATTTTGTCAAATGTAGATGTAAATCATGAACTGGATGGACAGTCAGCCTGTAACTGCAGGATCTGTCAGATCAAGCTGGCTTGAACTGGACTGTATGTAGCATCCCCTCTTGTGTTGGAGGATGCATAAAAAATGATTTATTTTCTTCATTGAAAGTGAAACCATGTATGTTCTGTGTCTTTACATTAGGTGAACCTGTCCACGTTTTATTTAATGTTTTTTTTATTTTTTTATTGTTTTTGGTTTTATTTGAGTGTCTGTGTTCCGAGTTGTCTGTGGGAGTACTTTGTGTTTGTGTGTGTGTGAGAGAGAGAGAGTAACTAAACAGTACTTGTATTACTTGTCCAAAAAAACAAAACGTTGTAGAATACAGGTTCACAATTGTGAAACAGTGGATAGAATGCTGCACACGCAGTATGCAGTGGTGATGTCATAAGTATCAGGAAAGACAAACAAAATATGCGACTCGGATCAGGCCCCAGTGTCATGTTCACTCTGAGGGGAAAAATTAATTCTGTCTACCCACTTAGAGGGAGCTGTTTGGTCTTGTTTTAAGATTTGAGAATTATTTTACGTAATAAAATTATTTTATGAAGATATTTCCCACGTTTTAATTTTATGTACAGGGCTTGTGTGAAGACTAACCTTTGGACACCTAAATTTGGTGGTGAAAACAAGTAGCAGCACTTTAATAGAAGTCAAAGCAATATTCTGGAGTACTGGTTTAATGACAACTGGTTTAACCGTTCTTCTGTGTTATTCAAAGCCAGTATAGTTTTTTCATTTTTTGCAAAAATTCAGCATGTTCGACATAAAGATTTTATTGTAGGCCTGTACTTTGCCCAATAACTGTGGGTAGGCTACAGAATATTTAAATATTCACTGAATTTGAAAAGGGTATGCCAACCTAACCTACACTGATTGATATTAGGCCTATGATGATTTGTTAAGTAATGTGATGGATTGAATATCCTTTTTTGCCAAATAACAGCTACAAGGCACCAGTTAGCCTCTTTGGCCATTACAAAATAATAAACGGGAGAAAGAAACAGTCTGTTGAGTCAGGAGAAGAGAGGGAGATTACAGGGATAACCTTTACAAGTGAGTGATGGTCAAGAAGTGACTCCATGCCAACATAGACCTACACGTTCATACACATCAAAACACACAAATGGAAACTGGCACCAGATTTCAGACTCAAGGTCATGATCTACAATTGAGTGACTTCTTATCAGCACAACTCTTCAACCAGATAGATGAGGTAATTGGTAATTGGTAATTGGTAATTTGAAAATACCCAAGTACTTAAAATGTGTATTGTACTAATCCAAAGTTTGTAGTCGGACCTGTGTTTTCAGGATCTTTCAGATAACGGCATCAAGGGAAGGTGCATCTCGTACTGTACGTGACTGTAGGGCAAACACTCTCAACATGATCTTCTGGTCAAACAACTCTTCTGACAGTGGATCAGTTAATTGCTAAAAACACCTGTTAATTGTACAGTTAGATGGACTATATGGTATGCAGTGGCTCTTTACTTATTGTTACGGCTTGACTACATGATTAGTTAAAAAAAACTGTCTGAGCTATTGTGACAGCATGCAATATAGACTTAGGATAAGATTTTTTAAAGTGCGATCAGTCTTTTTTCCTAAAAAAGATGAAAGCACGAGATCTGGATGCCATGCCATCAAATGAACATGAACATCCACATCCACAGCCACAGCCTTTTATCATCCATGCATATGGCAACAGCAGTATAACATGGTTTGACTGCTGCATGGAATTAAAACCTGCAACGCAAAGAAAGTACCTTTCACATGTTCCTTTTATGCCCTACACCTGCAACTCCTTGTAAACTGAAAGTATCCTTTCCAAGACCAATTGACATGTGCACCTTTGTGTAAATGTCCTGTATATATGCCATGCAGCTTTTATTAATATAAAACATATTGTGTAACTGCGCATCAACTGTAACAAAAACCGAAATTATTCATATTTCCTAAAGTATAAGACATTTTCTACAGTAAAGTTATAGACGCTAATGCAGCTTTCAGTATTTAATAAATATAATGTTATTATTATAATATTGTTATTTATTTGGCGTTCGCAAAACCTCTCCCAGTTGATGGTGGGGGCGATTGGATTGACTCATGAGAGCTCCTATTAGCTACACAGTGCATATATCTGGCGGGAGTTACACATGTGTTTATCCATCCATTATATGACTATGCCATTCAAATTAACTTAGAGATGGTACCAAAACTGAATTGGTGTCTGGTAAAAAGGATACTTAAATTAGTTGTTGAAAGTTACTTTAAGTAGCCGGTCGTCTTTTACTCAGAGAAAAGAAAGAAATTACCACGAAAATGACTCAAAGCGGCGGTCATAATGAATTTACTTATGATTAGCTAAGATGTTAGTCACAACTCAGTATAACTTGCAAATTTCGTATAATTTGCATGCCAACAAACATTTGGCGAGTTAAATTATTTTGCTTTCAGTGTTAAAGATAAATATTGAAAATAAATAGGCATCATTATTAAAGATCTCCTATACTCAGATGGTTGGATCCAGCAGACTCAAAAGCACAACTTTCCTAATGGAAGAAAATAAGTAGGCTATATTTGTTGACCTCAATATATATTATTGGTTTGACTAGATGCAAGTGAAGTGACTGGGGTGTGGTCTGTGCCTATCCATTTCTATCCGCTGCCTTTCGCGGGACACGGCACTTTCCTCAAATGCTTTACTCTGTGAGAGCCATTTAGATAAGATGGTTGGGCAAATAACGTCGTTGGCTAAATGCCTGTTGATACTGCTCGCTCTTATTTCAGTTATTCTCAACATTGTCTTAATATGCCTTAACTCCAGTAGAGTACCTAAATGCCAAAATACCCAGCAAGTCTGGAAATACAGCCACACTGACCATGGTGAGATATTTGCAGATCTGTCCAAGGATGAATACCAACAAGTCCGAGACTATATGTGGGCACAGAAGAGTTTGGGAATATCACGCTCTGCCTTTGCAGAATCCAAGGAAAACTTTATATTTTTGATCGACTTAGTGCTCCCCAAGAAAGCCGCAGCGCTCCGTTATTTGGATTACAACTATCCGATGCCTTCGAGGGAAGCATCCGTGGTGGTTTTCCACGGCTCCTTCGGACATATTAAGGAGTATGTAGTGGGACCTCTTGGTGGGGAACTCAAACATCGAGATGTCACGGAGGAGAAGTACAACCAAACTGCGCTGAAAATAACTGCTCGTCCCGTCACTATTGGTGAATATGTGCAACTTTTCAAATTCCTTAATGAGGAGGTGTTTAGGAAACTAGAAGAAGTCATAAAGGAAAGTTTCAACTGCTGTGATGAGAAACCGCTGCTTCCGTTTGAGGGCATGCCTCGTGGGGTAAAGTCAGGGGATCGAGAGACATGGATGTCTTTTTTTCGGTCTGAGAGTGGGATGTACATCCATCCAGTTGGTTTCGAAGTGCTGATTAATCACCAAAGCACCGACACATCCCAGTGGCGTTTAAAGAAACTACTTTACAACGGTAAATACTTTGACACTGTTGACGAATTAAAAGAATCATACCGCAATGGCAGTGTAACCAAAATCGTCTACAAAGATATTCCATATAACTATGCCTCCCTAAAACCTCGGAGTAAGCCCATAGGTCTTGGTCCCCAGCAGGCTTACCCTCAAGGGAAACGCTTCAGTGTGAAGGGCAACCAGGTTATGTATATGGATTGGAGCTTTGCGTTTGGAATGAGCTCTCTCACGGGCATGAGAGCATTTGACATAAGACTGAAAGGAGAGAGAATTGTATATGAACTCAGTGTCCAGGAGGCGATGTCTGTCTACGGCTCTGTCACACCTGGCATGATTCTCACCAAGTTCTTGGACTCCAGTATTGGCATCGGCAGGTTCGCACACGAGTTGGTGCGCGGAGTTGACTGTCCGTATGGGGCCACGTATGTAGACACTTACCGTTATATCGACACGAATCAAACACAGCGCTTCAGAAATTCAATCTGTGTCTTCGAGCATGATATTGGCAGACCATTACGCAGACACTTCTCAGACTTTTTTCATAACAAATACGGGGGATTGGCAAACAGCGCGTTAATTATGAGATCCATCACAGCAATCGGGAATTACGACTATGTTTGGGACTTCATCTTTTACCAGAGCGGATCTGTTGAAGCCAGAGTGCACGCCACCGGTTACATATCGTCGTCTTTCATCATTGATGGCAGTTTGCGTCATGGCCACCAGGTCGCAGAAAACACCCTGGGAAATATCCATACTCATTTCATTAACTTCAAAGTTGACCTAGACATTCTTGGTAAGTAATTCAAATCGAATTGCAACTAGGCCTATATGCACTAATTAGCGGTATTAGTGTTACTGTATTGGGGAGTGCTTGTGTAGGCTATTGGTTCATTGAAGGCCTTTATCCAAAGACACGTGCAATGCAAAAACATTACATTAAAACCAAAACTACTTTGCATCTCTTTAAAATCTAAGACAACCATAGCAAAATAGCAATATATAGCAAAATACTGTTAATCAAATTGCCTAATTACTAATTTAGATATCATTAGGAATAAATTAGATACATATTAATTGGACAATTAACCAAATTGTGCTTCCTATCGGTAGGAAGAAGAATGAGAGATACACTAAATAGAAAACTGGCAGTTTATACAAGAACTGACATTTAGAGATATGCTTAACATTTAGATATGTTATAATCTAATCCTCTATACATGTATTTTAGAACATCACAAGCCTACTTGAAAATAAATTAATAAATAAACAGCAAATTACTGTCAGTAAATGTAAAAAGGCACAGTATTACACTGACGACTTGTCTCTGCTGCCATCTAAAAAGGGTCATGGTGACAAGTGGCAGAGGACTCAACTAAAACCACCACTCAAAGTATCTTTTTATATTGCAGACATCTTCTCATTAATGCTTATTACATAAAATGTCAGGTTGTTGGAAATGGCCTCTAAGTGACCTCTAGTCAAAACAGTTTCTTTGACAGATGTGTGTCATGATACAAACCATCTGTCTGATTAAAGTTTTACTTTGACCAGGTGGTGTCTCTAAGGCAAATATATGTATGGTTCTAGTGGACAGATTTATAACCAACAATGGTTGTTATTTGTGGAAAGGATGAAGAAATTTAGCACTCCATAAAATATGTGCTTTGGCCCAACTTTGGTGTGGCCCGTGTTAGCTAGTATACACTCCTTAACCTAACCCTTCTAAATCTCTTATGGGATAAATCAACTCTGTTAACAGCTGACAGTGGAAAGCATTAATTATTATTTTTGTATAAAATATGAATCTGAAAGTTGAATGTCGTTAATTTTGTGTTTTCCCTTTGTGGAATCCAGAATGATCCCCTAAAAAGAACGTCTCAATATGTCATGGGACCGTGAAAAAACACCTGCCTCTGCTGGCTTGGTTGCTGTCTTTGGAGTAGGCCCAGTGGCAAGAAATGTGATCTAACATTAGTGCACGTTACGTCTTTAAACATGTTGGTTACTTATGTAGGCCTACCTAAAGCAATAGCCCGGAGTACTTCCAAACTAGCCCTGTTGTGTGAGCTCACAGAGTGCTGTCGGTAGAAAGAAGAAAGAGAGTATTTGGTACACAATAGAACAAATAGTGCTAGCTTAGTTCTAATCCTACATAAGATGTTACTAATAATCCTACAGGAATGTGTGATACATGTGCAGGGGTGGCTACAAGGCTTGGTCATCTTGAAGGATCCCAAAACCAGAGGACCCCACCCTCCTCACTGATGAAGTTTCATGTATGGGAACACACATTTCTACCAGAGATATTCAGGAGACCAAAATGAGATGAAAGATTATAACTGGAAAAGTTATACAGACCATGTACAGAGTTATGAAAGCACAGTGCATGAGTAAAAACAGTCTTTGGCCTAGGCCCCTGTTGTTTGGCAGGCGGCGTAGATCTTGGCCTCTGCCGATGAAGGAACGCAGAGGCGTAAGCCCCCTGGCGTAAGACATAAGATGGACTGACTGGTTGCGGCAGGGTGGAGACGTTGAAGTCAGCGTACTGTTGTTAGCAGCGAGGGAAGACAAAGGAAGAGATTTAAAACCTAGGAAAAATGCCCACTGGTTAGTAATGTCTTAGTAATGTGTGATATCTTAAATAATTGCCGTTTTGCAACCAATGGTCAGCGGCTCCCAGGCTGGGCTGTGAAGACATTGCTGGTGGTCCCTGACCCTGCATTCATAATGTAGCTCCAATGTGACTGTTACTTTTCCATTCAGTGGTGGTCCAATAATTGCTTTCTTTGTCAGAATGGGGATTCGCAGTAGCCTGGCTTTGACTATTGATTACCTCAATCTGAGATTGAGCTTGCTAAGATGTTCTCTACCATTTTTTTGGATCAATGAATGTAGATCAAAATGCTTCTGTTGGTAAAATGAAAAATGAATTGCAAAAAAGCCTAGAGGCCATACTAAGCTACAGAGCTAAACAAAGGCTTGCAGATCAGCATGGGTTTTCCCAGTCTACATTTCTAAATTGATTGAATCGAACTTGATCTGATCTGAAAGATGCAAATACAATCTTTGTCAAGATTGTGGGCTCTGATTCATGGATCATATTGATACATGGAGTGACAAGTGGTATTCTCTTGATGTCTCACACAAGATATTTCATAAACTGTAATGCCCCTTATTGCTGTCTCTTTTCCCCTCATCCAAAGGTGTGAAGAATGTCTTCCAGGTTAAAGACATGGCTTTTGAAGAGATGGATCTGCCATGGACATCTGAGAGGAAGGCCAAAGTCCCTGTGCTGGTGGAGAAACAGCTGAAGAGTGAGCAGGAGGCTGCTTTGAGGCATGGCAAACCTATGCCTCGCTACCTACATGTGGCTAGCAACCACACCAATCGCTTTGGCCACCAGCGTTCCTACAAGATCCAGGTGATCAGTTTTGCTGGAGAGCACCTGCCAGAGAGTGAACCAGAGGAGAGGTCCATGTCCTGGGCAAGGTGAATTATCACCCTTTTCTTGCTAACACTTGTGTCCAACGAAAATCCATAGCATGGGACTGTAGCAGAGAAAAGCTATAAGGGGAAAAAAAAAGAGAATTGCCAAAGATTGCAAAAGGAACATATGAAGAGCTCTGTCCCAAAACCATTTTCAAAACCTTCCAAAAACTATTTGTCTTTATTTGGCCTTTCTGTTAATATCAATAAAATCACAGTTTTGTTGTTTTAAATGTGTAAGGACAGATCAGCTAACATTGTTTCTTGCTTTCTTCCTGCCTTTCTTAGGTACAAAGTTGCCATCACCAAGCATAAAGATGATGAGCAAACCAGCAGTAGTCTCTATAGCCAGAATGATATGTGGTCACCTGTAGTAGACTTTAGCAAATTCATTGCTGATAATGAGTCGATTGAGAATGAGGTGAGAGCTCACAATACACAACCACAATACACTTTATTACTCTTTAATACACTTTATTACACTTTAATACACGGTTACAGCAGGATGTCAGATGTTTATGTGAAAAAAAAAATCTTATTTTTACATTTTACCAAGACACCAAGACATATGCATGCAATCTCTACTCTACCGCAATCCCATATAATCGCTATATCTATTATACAGTTAACTTTGTTAGGGAGGTTGAGAGACATTCAGAACACGTAGTGTTCCTTGGCTTTAATGTTGCTTGTTGTCTCTTTGTATATTCCCAAGGATCTCGTTGCCTGGGTAACTGCAGGCTTCCTGCACATTCCGCATTCAGAGGATATTCCAAACACCGTCACTGTGGGTAATGGGGGTGGTGTCATTTTAAGACCACATAACTATTTTGACGAGGACCCGTCCATCCACTCACCTGATGGGGTGTACTTTGAGCCTGGGTCTGAGGACAGCTGTGAGTACAACAAGCTTGCTTGCTTGAAAGATGACCAGTGCGCGCCCACAGAAGACCCATTCATTTATTCTGGGTTTGATTCAGTCATGAAATTTGAATAAATAAAGCTGATTTATTTGACCTTAAGCTCAAGATTAGGATCAATCATCAACATGAGTAAAAGTACTGAAAAGCATCTGAAAAGCTCTGTATTGTGTTGTATTGTATTGTATGGTGTGGGTTTCATTTTTAAGAACCTGACATGAGATAAAAATACTTTTTACAACAGTCTTGTCTTTGTGTCACAGAAATAAATAAGATCTTACTAACTTCTGAACTGTTGCCCCTAAAAAACCATAAGCTAGAGAAAAAGTCTTAAACTGATCTAAATTGACTTAACTTGGGCATGGACAATAGACTATTTCTTTACGGAGTTTAAATTAAAACAGAGACATTATGACCAGAGGCGCACTCAAATTTGTAAATGGAAATGTGCAAAAGTTAGTTAACATTTTCTGTTTGCCCTGAGTTTCCTGCAAAGTTCAAATGAAAACTGTGCTTCATGAACAGTAGTCTCTCGTTAAAGGGTAGGTTCAGTTTTTTTACACTTCTGATCGTTTATAATGAAACACAATGGTTACGAATTCTGATGAATGCCTCTGTTTTGATTAGTTTTGAGACATGAAACTCACTGAGTGGTCAGTAATGGTCACTGATGACACAAAACTCTTAAAAAAATGTTAGAACCACTGTTAGAACCACCATTGTTCATTTCAATCATACATACTTAACAGCAACTACTCCCACTGATTTTTGTGGATATTATTCATGTTTAATGATTTAGATATGTTTTAAAGATGAAGGACAAACATTTGTGAAATGAATGCTTGTTTATGCTAAAACAAAGATGACACAAAGCCTCAAACAGCCATCCTCCCACAAGCATTGCCAACATGTGAGTTTCATTAAATGATGCTTAACAGTGAATGCTTTCCCCAAAAAGTTGGCTTGTGCCTCGTTGTGTGCCTCGTTTGACACCTCAAAACTGTTTGAGGGAATATGTTTCTGCATTTGTGTGAGAATAGTTCAAGGACAACATATCAGCTGTTGTGAAATAACCTCTTTTTATTGTTATTTGGGATATTTACGTTCATTTGAAATCAGTTGCTAGCAACACATACCAAAAATTTGGAATGGGGCTAACAAAAGACAGGAAAAATTAGGTTACAAAGACAATTCAAGGAGGGACATTTCACAATTAATTAGGTTAACTGCAAGATTATTATGTATAAAAAAGAGCATTTTTCATGCCCAATACAGGACTATAGTTGCCCAACAGGCAGGTGTCTTCTTCATCAAGTTTTCCTTTTCATTATGAACAAAATTGGACATGTCTGGACTGTAAACAGGTCAGTTTAGCATATGGATTCTGTGATGCAGGAGCCACATGGCTAAAGCATGTACAATTCAGCTTTTCAGGTTTGCCTTATTTCCCTGTGCTAAGTCTAGATGATAGCATATGTTGCTCAAAACGTGTACATTATTCAACATTAATCATGGCTCACCAGATGGGATGCAAGCTGCCCATGCCATAAGAACTAATGCACCGCCACACCATTAATGCTGGATTTAGAACTGAGCACCAAAATAAGTTCTGTGTTGATTTGATCTGGTGCCCCTCTGGATCCCTAAATATGGTGATGATGGTTGGGTTCTCACCTGCATTTGTGGTCTGAGCACCAAAGCATGTTCTTAGACGACAATGGGTCTGTTTTCCTGAAGCCATACAATGATTTTCATGCCAGAATTAGTTCTTAAGATCATGTCATGCCATAATGGTTATGTTATAAACGAGCACACCAATTTTACAACAATTGTTGTCTTTGCACTATTCTAAATGACATATGAAAATAGTGTTTTGTTTTTGTTTATACAACATACATGTCACAACTTTTCAGGAATTGGGGTTGTATGTAAAAGTATGTGGTTGACCTCTGAAAGGAAAATATCCACTGAAGAACCATTTATCAACAGTTGTAAACAGTGCACAGTCTAATGCAGACCCCACAACAAAATTATAATGTTTTGGTATTTCTGAGACGTATTGTGTATTGTGGACAGCAAATAAACATTTAATAAGGTTGTCACTTTCATTTTAAATGCACTACCTAGTAATGTAATAATTTCCCAATAATGTAATAACTCCCTATAATGTAATAAGAATCTCATTCCATTCCCAAAAATATGTAATAAAACCTGATAATGTAATAACTTCCCGATAATATAATAACATGCATTTTCCTGTAATGTAGCAATCACCATACCAATAATGTAATTAATTGTTATATTCATGGGAGGCTATTACATTCCTGATAATGTAATAATTTACTGATATTGTAATAACTTTGGTCTATTCTAGTCAGCTAGTTTGGCAGGACACAAGTTTAGGTCCAAGTAGTCATAATGTGTGATTATTCCACTGCCATGGGAATCTTTGGAAGACTATACAACTGTATGGTAGGAAGTTGTGAAATTCCCACAATTAATTTCACATCAGGTTCTCGTTGATGTAGCAGTTAAGGAACCTGGCTAGCATGCTAGTAGCCTAGGAGTTGAGGAAAGTTCAATTCAGTTTTATTTATACAGCGCCTTTTACAATAGTATTGTCTCGTGGCGCTTCACAGAAGGAGCACCCAAGAGCAACAGGGGCAAGGAAAAACTCCCTTATGTTCAGTTAATCTAGGAAGAAACCTTGGGCAGATCCACGACTCAAGGGGCTAACACAACTGCCAGGGGTCATGGAGAAAAATTACAATCAGTAGTAACCATGACAGACTATAAGTTGCCTATGGTTTTAGCTAAGGTTCATAATAGTTCATAATAGAGTATTATCCCACTTTTACAATACATGGTAGTCATACTATAGTAGTCTATAGGTGGTTATCAGGAATTATGGCTGGACAATGTAGCAGCAGCCAGGCATAGTGACAAACTCAAAGGAATGAGATGGGTCATGGGGGTAACAGTAAGGTCCATTTGACAGCGCCATTGTGAGGGGTGTCAATCACAAAGCCTCAGGAAGGGGAGTCGAGCCCAGAGTGTCCGCTTGTCGAATGTGGGGGGGGGGGGACTATTCCACAGGAGGGGTGCACGGTAACAGAAGGCTCTTCCTCCTATCATAGATTTTGATATTCTTGGGATTACAAGGAGACCAGCATTTTGGGATCTTAGGGTTCTAGGAGGGTGGTAAGGGACAAGTAAGTCTTTAATATATGTTGGTGCATCGCCCTTGAGGGCTTTGTAGGTTAGGAGGAGTATTTTAAAATCAATTCGACTTTTAATAGGGAGCCAATGTAGGGAAGCAAGAATAGGAGAGATATGTTCATATTTTTTAGTCCTGGTCAGTGTTCGGGCCGCAGCATTTTGTATTAGTTGTAGGTTTTTGATGCAAGTATTGCTACACCCAGAGAACAGAGCATTGCAATAATCGAGCCTGGAAGTAATAAATGCGTGTATTAATTTTTCAGCATCCTCAAAGGATAGGAACTTTCTAACCTTAGCGATATTTCGTAGGTGGAAAAAAGATGTTTTTGAAATGTGTTTTACATGACTATTTAGAGAGAGGTCCTGGTCAATAATTACCCCGAGGTCTTTAACTTTTGCTTTACATGACAGTGACAGGCCACTGAGTAAGTTCGAAAGTGTAGCCTGGAAGTTACCTGGAAGTGTGTGTTTGCATCCCGGCTTCCACCGTTAACCCAAAGATGCTCTAGGGGAGACTGGCCCTGATGTAACTGATAGTTGACAAATGTGATTTAGGATAAAAGCATCTGCTAAATGCAGAAATGTAAAACAGACATGTCAGATTTGCCATTAAGTGATGCAACACCACAAATGGGTGATTGATGGGCTCATTGATGTGGCTCCATCAACCCATCTTTCAAAGGAAAAGCTACTACATATTAAAACTCAAATGGTTATACATGCCAAATGAGTTTAATGTGGCCCGGTGTTTCGTTTCCCAGGAATAAAACATTTCTGGAAAAATTGAGGAAAAAAAGATGGAAGAAAAAAATGTGAACAACACCTGTATGCTTGCCGTTTTGCTGTGGCAATCATAACAAGAAGACGTAAAAGCACAATGGATGCTTATGTGTAATTGATGCTAGCTAGCTAGCTGTGCATGTGGCATGTTAGTAAAACCGCTCTTCCTTCCTGATGCCTAGGGTAGTGATGCTGAGAACTGGATGCTTTCATGGCCTCACCGCTTGAAGCCATCTCCTGCGCTTTTTGTTATTTCTCCCGTAATTTATAGAGCCCAAACTTCAATTAGATTAATATGTTTCGTTCCCCGCCCCACCACAAAAATATCTCCTGGATTCTGTTGGTCAAATGTTGGGAGGTATGGCTACTACAACATAGGCCAAATTATTACAATATCGGTAAACATTATCTGGTTTGCAAATGTAAGCCTAACCTGATAATAAATAAACAATAAACAATAAATTTGCTATAATGTGTGTATAACACTTCATTACATTATTGGTATGCTGATTATTACATTATTGAGAATGCGCAATTGGCAAAATATTACATTATCAGGTTCTACCTGTATTGACCTTTTTTATTTTTTAAAATGTAGACTTGTTTTTGAAGTAAAGCACGCCACAGCTGCTCCTGATTTTGTAATCTGCAGACCCTTTTTGCCCCTCTCCCACACATATGTCTCCCCCCCCCCCCTCATCTCACTGAGGGGTTGACAGGAAGCACTAAATAAGAACCAGATCATGCTACCCAAATGACCCCTTCTCTACCTCCTGTTTCTCTCAGCTCCCCGGTGGTTCCCACTTTTTTTTCCCACTCTCGTACACTCCCTCCGGACAAATCAAATGTTGTTTCAGACAACATCATGTACATTAATTTGCTGTAATTTGCCAGTAAAGCAGATTTACTACTGAACTCGTCATGCACATCCACAAAAAATCCAGTACTACACAGTGACCACCCCCACCCCAACACACACACACACACACACACACACACGCATATAGGGAGAGAGAGAAAGAAACAAACATAAATACACCCCACTGTTTTAGTTGGCCACATTCTCTCTCCAAATATTCCATCACACTGTTTCAATATGCTTACACGGCCTTGGTGTCATATGGAAGAAGAATTCCATTTCCTGTTGACTTTGGCTTCACCAACAACATACAGTCAAATCAGGGAGACTTTGATAATGTCATTGAGGTTTTAGACAAGTATCTTTTAAGAAGATTGTAGTTTTTTGATAATTGTAATTTTAAATAGTTATTATTGATAATGTGCTGTTGTCTGACCATGGAATGAACTCGCTAATCTTAATAGATATACAACACAGCCTAGTCTGGTTACTTTCAACCATTCTAAAGGGAGGATGTGTGACAAGCACTGATCATAAAGAATGCAGCTCTGCATTCTGCTCTGAATTCCCTGACACATACAAGATAAATATTTTGAAAGCCTGAGAATGTTCACTTATTTACAGTGCTTAGTAGAAAAATCAGATGTAAATCAACCCATAGCCCTGTTGTTCCAGGTCACTGAGTGCTGTTGGGAAGAAAGACGGCGCACAAATTTGACAGGCCACAACATAGACCGAATAATGAAACGTCAGCTAACACTAACTGAATGGGGCACAACTTACTTGAGTTTAACTTCCCTATGCCCAATTTGGTTGACATTAGCTGCTGGTTTGTTTGTTACCTGTTCGGCCTGTTGTGCAGGCCTGAAACATAATCAAGCTACTCTTGTACAAGCAATTGGTAAAATATTTTCAGGAAACACTACAATTTTCAACACCATGTGTTTCATGACCCTTTAAGGACCTAAACTGCTGTTGATGGTTAAAATCTTTTGTCTCATCACAGGGAAATCCTGGTTATTGTCCTGAAGTCAGAAACTCAGGAACACAATGGGAGTAGCTGTCAAGCTCAGAGATATGTTTCAGAGACATGTCCTGATTCAAGGTCTGCTGCTTTTAACACAAATGTTCCTGTCCCAAATTTCCTCTCTGTATCACACAAAGGAGAAATCTGATGTGAATCCATCCATAGCCCTGTTGTTTGAGATCACTTGAGTGCTGTCAGCTGGAAAAAGAATGAGAAAATTTGATACAATGTTGACTAAATAGTGAACTCACAGCAAACGCTAACTGAATGGGGCACAGAAACTCACTCAGTTTCATTTTCCTAGTTTCCCAGTTTTCATTTGCCCCATTCAGTTGATGTTAGCTGCTGGTTTGCTATGGTCTATGTTGTAGCAAATTTTCTCATTCTTTTTCCTGTAGACAGCACTCAGTGGTCTCAAACAACAGGGCCATAGATTGAATCACACTGCATTTATTTATGTTTAAAACATATGTTTATTTATAAAATGCGCTAAGCATTAAGCAGAAAGAAAGGACAGACACACAAGCAAAATATTTAAATTAACAGGGTAGTTTAGACCGCTCATTTATCCAAGTTGTCTCACCCAGTCTTCCCTGCAAGGATCACATGACTGGCACATGAACAAGCTACTTTGTTTTCATTTCGTTGTCCAGTCATGTCGGCTGTGCTTCCTTTTTCAGATGAATCCGAGGCAGGCAGCGCCTTCAGGTCGTTAAACCGAAACTGGTGGATTAATATGGATGAGGAGTGCATCCACAACAGATTTGTTTTGGTTTCATTTGAAAATGTATTACTGTGGATGCCGCCTCTGCCTCAGTAACTGTGTATGATCTTTGGACAGAATTTAACCTTGACCTTTTGCCCTATGAACTTTTGCCCTATGATCCAAGCCAATCCATGCATTTATGATGAGTAAATGCCAGCTAGCCCTGATCAAAGGCCATATGACCTCAAGCACCTTATCACAATATCTACTGTAGTCCTTTGTAACTCTGCTGCATAACCCCAAATACCCCCTTGAACTTTGACCCTATCCTTGAGCAATCTATCCATTAATCACAATTAACTATGGTGGGTTTGATTAACGCTGCACAGACTTGGTATAGTCCACTTTCCAGCCATAACAGGTGGAGACCAGAGATGGGAAAAGCACACGCTTTCCATACTCAAGTAGAAGTAAAGATACTTATGTAAAATATGGTAAGTATAAAAGTGTAAGCACTGACTTGACTTCCTGACTTAGGTAAAAGTGAAAAGTACAGGGTCTGAAATGTACTTAGCAGCAGACATGGCTGTAGCTACCTTTGAGGACACCAAGGTCATGTTCTCTGTATTTTCCTAGAGTTGATGAGATGTAATATCCCTGTATTAAATCTATTGCCTTTCAGATATATCTAACTTCTTAAAACAAGAATGTCAGACAAAAAATGCAGAGTAGGTGCTTGCCTACTTCTCAAAACAAGAGCATCTATGTTGGCGGAAAATTGCAGTATGTGCTATTTATAGAATGAGCGCTTGAGTGTGTGCTATTTATAGAGTGAGCGCTTTGAACATGCTCCACTTGCTGGAACTTCAATACACTCAAACTCAATGTCAAAAACAAATAAGTTGCTGGCATTTGTAGTGGTGAAGCAAAGATACAATGGGTCTTCTGCTAGAATGAGATGGTAAACTCTACAAAGATACCCTTCAACTTCAACTGTCAAAACTGCAGACCCTGTCTCCGCAAATCACAGCCTCTTCAGACGCAGTGTGAGAGAGAATGAAGGGGAGAGAAATTTTGATTGGGTTGTTTGGTATTTTGTGTAGAGGTACCTTTATAGTTGACCTCTCTCTCTCTCTCTCTAGGCTATCAATCAATCATAATAAAAGTTTATTGCAGCTCAAACTGTCTTTTAAAAAGTAATGGGCCTACTCAATTCACACTGTATGGTCACAGCACAGTGTAGTCTGTGTAAATAGTAGCTACCCTACATTTCCACTGACAACTGAGTTTAACAGTTCTTCTATGTTATTCAAACCCACAAAAAAGCAGCATGTTGGACATTAAGATTTTATTTTAGGCCTGTACTTTGCCCCATAACTGCAGGTAGGCTACAGAATATTTAAATCTATTGAAATTCAGTGAGGGGTATGGCAAACTACCCTATACTGATTGATATTAGGCCAATGATGATTTGTAAAGTAATGTGATGATGGATTGAGTATCCTTTTTTGTCAGCAACAGCAATAACAGCAACAAGGGATCACTTCTTTGGCCATTACTAAATAATAAACAGGAGAAAGATAACAGGGATAACCTTTACAAGTGAGTGATGGTCAAGAAGTAACTCCCTGTGAACACATACATGTGCACACACATCAAAGCACACAAATGAAAACTTTTTAAAATCTGTTCTACACACAACTTATCACAACATACTACGACATCGACTTAACCACTTGGTTAGGTTCACTGGTATAGTTATCAAGTGGTTAAAATCATACTTACAAAACAGAAGCTTCTTTGTTGCCATGGGCAGCTATACTTCAATACTGTTGTCCTTGACCTGTGGCTTCCCGCAAGGCTCATCCCTTGAACCATTACTTTTCAACCTTTGTATGCTCCCACTTGGACAAATGATCACAAACAACTCAATCTCTTATCATAGCTATGCTGATGACACCCAAACTTACCTTGCTTTGTCACGTAATGATATGACAATGTCTTTATCAGTGTATGGACCAAATTAACTATTGGATGTCACACAATTTCCTTCAGCTTAACACAAAAAAACTGAAGTAATTGTATTTGGAATAAAAGGAGGAAAGACTCAGGATTGTTACTGTCCTTGACACAAAGGGTCTACAAGTAAAAGAGACTGTTGAAAATCTTGGGGTCGTCATCAACAGTGATCTAAACTTCAACAGTCACACGAAAGCAATCACTTAGTCAGTATTTTATCACCTGAAACAATATTTCTAAAATTAAGTCTAATGTCAAAAAAGGATTTAGAAAAACATATCCATGTCTTTATCTCCAGTAGGGTTGATCCATATTGCTTCTATTCCATGCACTGGCTACCTGTAAGTTACAGAATTTACGTTAAATCATTGCTGCTTGTGTTTAAATCTCTAAATGGGACAGGAGCTAATTACCTATCTGACATTTTTCCACGGTACACACTACGTAGGTCTCTCAGGTCACAGGAGAAAAATATGCTGGTAAAACCTGCTGTCAAAACAAAGTGTGGTGAAGCAGCTGAAGCTGCTATGCAATTTAATTATTTTATGTCTTTATTATTTTTATTGTGTGCTTTTACTTCTTTTCATCTACTGTAATTTGCTTTTATTTTTGAACACTGAAATTCCTTTGTGTATGAAATGCGCTATATAAATACATTTGCCTTGCCTTGCCTTGCCTTGCCTTGCATTGCCCTGTCACCAGCCAAGTAGATTTCAAACTCAAAATCATGATCCACAATTGAGTGACTTGTGAAAATGATCATTTTTGTGTCTGGTAGCCAAGGATCTGACATACACTCACACACACAGTCAGGGGGATTTTAGGTGTCATACACAGGTTAGGTCACAGGTTTAATACCTCACAAACTCTCTCATTGTACAATTTGCACGTCATTACAATTTTTGCTTGTTAGAATTTTTCCCAATGGGTGGGCACTGTCAGCCATTTTTTTACCAACAAAAATATTTGAAAAATCCTGGCTATGACCCTGGTAGTAGACTGTAGCCTACAATGATATTCCATATTTAACCCTGTAACAAGCAATTATTTCACTCTCATGATAGTGTTTCATAATATTCAGAACAGCTTGTCTACCACTGATAAAATGAAAAACAGATAGGAGATAGAATCGCTGGCAAAATAGTGAATGTGTGGCCAGGACATTTTGTCTTGATTTCTTAAAGTTGTTCTGTTAAAGCACTGGATTCCACAACGTTTTTGGTTACTATGTAGGTCTAACATGGTCTCTGATAGCCAGCTAGCCTCACTAATATTGTCCCATCCATGTTGGAATCGACCTTAATGTTGGGAATGCAAACTATATTGCCATGACTTGAAAATACTTTGCACAAATGCATTAAGATAAAAGTAACTAGCCTGTTTTGAAAAAGTAATATGTGAAAAGTACAGATATTTTTGTTAAAATGTAGTGTGGTAATAGTCAAAGTTGTCAAAAAATAAATACAGACACAAGTAGTGGTCTGGCTAAGTCATGAGCAGACAGATAGAATCAGTATTTGACAAGAAAGGGTATGTGTGTATGCATTTGCATGCATACAGTGTGTGTGTGTGTGTTTCTGTGTGCCTTTAATCTAATCTACTTAATCTAATCTAATTTAACAGCTTCTAATGTGCCATAAAGGCTCCTGATAAATCAGAATAAGTTGAGGGATTTCCAAGAGGTT
Source organism: Tenualosa thibaudeaui (assembly GCA_027481765.1). Classification (NCBI taxonomy): domain Eukaryota; kingdom Metazoa; phylum Chordata; class Actinopteri; order Clupeiformes; family Clupeidae; genus Tenualosa; species Tenualosa thibaudeaui. Next base: position 12,312,072 of record JAIFZK010000024.1, read on the forward strand.
TGGTGTTTACATTCACATGCTGTAGCTCTTGCACATCATCAATCCTCAGGACTACTTCAAAACATAACACACACCAGAACACGTTTAAAATGTACACACAACACAATACACAAGAATGGCTCATCCTGTGACACAACAGAACCTCTTTGAACAAACAGCTGCTATTTTAAGTCTCTTGTTCTGCTTATATGCCTTTGTATGGTGCCAGAATCTGAATGGACTGTCAGGTCACTAGAGTAGAGTAGTGTTACTCCAGCATTTAAACAGGGACTTGGGGGGGAGGGGGGGGGGGGGGCTCCAAAGAGGCTGGTGTCATGGGGATGAGAGCCGCAACCACTAGAACGATCGAGGTGTGTGAAAATGGGAGGTTATTGTTGCCCCAAACACACCCATACACATTTCTTTTATCATTTTATCAAGTTTAGTGAAAATTATAGCTGGCATTCAGATTTTAAAACAGTTTATTTTAAGGTTTTTACATAAGCGAAATCTTTTTTCTGCTGTGCATTTTAAAGTGATTCACTTTTTTGGTTAAAACAGTCCCCTATTTATTTTCTAAGTTTCTAAATCAAAATTCTATGGTTATGTACTTCTGATGTTTATCACATCTAAAAATCTACTCCATAGTCTTTTTGTCAGGTGGACAGAGGCTTTTACGTGTTTTTCTGATATTTTTCCAGTGCACTAAGAAATATTTAAATAAAATTAAAAAAAGTCTGTTTGGCAGTGTGTATCTGGAAAACATTGGCTGCTATTACACATCCCTCTCCTCATTCATCTTCGATTGCCGTACTTTACTTTTGATGCATTTGATTATGTCCAAGAGAAGGATGGGAGCCACTCCACTTTTTTGTAGCATGTTGTGCTCCATTCTGCTTTCTACTAAATTTCCAAGAACTCCTGTTGGCTGCCTGTCAAGATTCCAGCAGTGGCCAAAACTCTCTCTCTCTCTCTCTCTCTCTGTGTGTGTGTATGTGCCTGTGATATAGCTCTGCTGATTTTCTCACCAGAACCTCTGTTACAGAGCATTGTATATAAAGCTACAGAAAGCTCTATCACAGAAATCTATCTCATGCAAACATCATTTCAAAGCTGGCCACTGAAAAGCAGGAAGGTTACAGGATGCACTCTGTTTGGCTCCTCAGTACAGTTCCACCTAGGGTTTTCAGTTTGGAAAACTGACCTGAATCAGAGCCACACTGCACCTTTCACATTTAGCAGATGCTTTTATCCAAAGCAACTTACATTTTGTCAACTATCAATTGTTCAGGGCCAGTCTCCCCTAGAGCAACTTAGGGTTAAGTTAAGTCCCAGTGAATCTGATCACAACTGACTGAGCCCAAATTGGACATCAAATAATTTGGTAAAGAAACCTTTCATGCTGATCAAGATAATAGTGTAAATTGTAATGGGTTATGCAAGAATGCCTGGTTCACAGTGAGGTTCACAAGTACTCAATTTACCTGAAAACAAAATGTTTAAGCACTTAATCAAGATCTAGGTACACACAAGACAGCAGAGACACAAGAGTCAGTATCAAAGCAGCTGTGTCTTGAGTTGTGGTTTGAGGCTGTGGGAAAGTTCTTCCTGTTGATGTATGTGTTCTTCTATTTGCCCCAAATAGAAAACAGAGGTCAACCCTGGACACACTAAAACAATAACTTGGGCTCTGAATGATTTCTAGTACTATACATACACTTCCAATTGCAGCACAGTGGAATTAATAACTGAAGGTCCGGGGAACATACAGTTTTAAAAGTCACTGCTGCCTTGAATTCTTATACAAATGCAAATATAAACCTATCATTTTTTTCTCAAACCTTTCATTGTAGAGCTGGTCATTCTTCATCTGTCTTCAAAATACAAATTACAAATATGTGTGTAGATGGATGGGGCCTGAATCTGTTGTGTTGTTCACCACTGGACTTCATAGCATTGTTTTTATGTTTATATTTTGGCAGTGGCAGTAATGGCAAAGGAATCAATTGGCTCACTTCATTTTTCACCAGTCCTTCCTTACGGGAAGGTTTGCACAGTCTGCTGATATCTTCTGTTAGCTTTCGAGAGGTTTTTCCACTCTCTCCACAAAATCATCCTTGGTCTGCCAAAAGGACCGACCATGTGCCCATGTGCTGTCAGGGTTGGCTGTGCTACCTTGCGTCCTCTCCAACCTCACCTGCACATGTGCAGTGTGTGGTCCTCGACCTCGTGTGAGAGTGGAAAGGAAGGGGTGTACGTGCGTGACACGGCATAGAGGCCATTAAGAAGTGGTAGTGGGCTGCAGCTATTTTTAGACCCTGTCCAAGGTATGAACGTAAACAAAAAGTAGGCTGTGCTCTCGGACAGTGACGGTTTTCTTGCAGTAAGTGCCCCTGGTTGCTGCCCTGGAAACAGTTGCCAGGTGCATCACATCAGCCCTCCCCACCACCCACACCCTCCCAGCTCCCCAGCTCTCCACTCTAGTCCTCCATCTTCCACACTTTCACTGTTTACTTGCACCTACCCAGAGTAGCAAAGTCCCTGCTGTCATGTCTGTTTTTTCCATAGAGCCAGGATACATATCCTGTAGGAGGACAGAGCTTGTTTGTGATATTTTCCGGATGACAAAGGGAAAACCTGTAATGAACCATATCACCTGTACATGGAAGAGAATACAAGATGTTCCTGCTTCCAAAATATTAGATGCTATTAGTGAGCTGGCATTTGCTGAACTGGACCTGGAAACTTGCTTTGTCATTAGGCAACTAGCAATCATTAGGCAAGTCACCTTAAGTTATTATTATGGCTCTAGGTCTAGAATTCCACTTGAGTCACAACAGTCTATCCAGTCACAAAGATGCTATTGTTTATGTCTTCTTTAATTAATTTAATTATAACGTTACAGATGGAACTAATGCACTTTTTTCAGTGAAATGTGAAATGAGATTAGTGTGTATTTCTATACCGATTTAATCTTTGTGTGGGAAGCAGGCATAGTGCTGTTGTTGCCAAGAGTTGTTTACGCGCCTCACATCCAGAGAGAAAGATAAGAGCGAGGGGGCATGGAGTCCCTGTCCTCGTCTCTGCTATCACTCTCTCTTCCACACACATGTGCATGACCTCAGCCACTCATTGCCTTGCATACCTCACTGTTAATCAGGCACTGTAATGTGTGCAGCCACTTTTCCAACCACCCCCCATGTGCCTACAGACTGGGTTGGATGACCAGGTGGTTACTGAGGACGTGTATAAAAGGAAGAGACTACACCATGCCTGGCCAAGGAAAATAACTTCCAAGCCAACAATTGTATCCTCTCTGCTTCCCTGATGCTGATGGGAGATATCAAAGATTTCTTACATCTACAGTAAACTGTAAGCCCAGTTTAGCATTTAGAAACGATCTTTGAACGCTTTGAACAAAGCAGACATGGACACCATCCACAGCTTTGGAGTAAAGAGCACGCTGTACCTACAGGAGAATTATGCCGATGCACAGGGATGGTTCCTGTTTGTGTCTTCAGCCGTTGACCAGCGCACAACCCTCCTGATCCTCTTCCCCTTCCTCTTCCATCTTCATCCAGCCACGGGGGTTAAACTTGTGTGGGTAGCTGTCCTGGGGGACTGGATCAATCTGGTATCGAAGTGGTAAGTATAGGGAAACTCTCTCTCAGTGTCCAAACATTTTTCCTTTGTATCCACATGCAATGCATTATTTAGTTCACTTTTGTATGGATTTTCATAGATCAATAGATAGATAGTCTTTATTGCCCACAATGGAAATGAGTTTTCATTATCAGTAATGTATATATATACATGAGTACATGAATACATAAACACATACCCATAGGCCCACCTCCTCCACACCAAGCCATCACACCACCTCTATACACAACCCAGAACATACGTACATATATCGACACATACATGCCAGACTTAGACGGAACAAACAGAAACAAAATGGAGAATAGGAGTTCCTGTCCAACTGACTCTCCAACAAATTACAATAAAACAAACATGTTTATAACATGTTGTAACAACATGGTGTCTTCAAGTCCTGAAATTGTCAGAATAAGCTACATTGTTTAGACATATGTAGTCTTGCATTTAGAGCTAATTTGTAAACCACAACAAACTACAAATACATAGAATTGTTTTTGACCTCATTTTGTCAGGCTGCTGTTTGGAGAACGTCCCTACTGGTGGGTTCAGGAGACTTCATTTTATGGTAACTCCACAATACCACAGATCAAACAGTTCCCCATGACTTGTGAAACTGGCCCAGGTAAATATACATACCACTTCACCATGGTTATTAGATGCAAGCCAACAATCAGTTTATATATAAAGTATATTTATATATCACAATATATATAAAGAAATATGTATTCTACGTATTCTAAGTATATGTATATATTTGTAGGGGGTAGGGGGTGGGGTGTCATCCCCCCTCTGGTTTTTACCTCTGGTGAATTAATTTTATCCTCGGGGGGATAAAACCCCGTCAATAATAAAAAATAAAAAACGATCGAAATTGAAATCAGGCTGTGACAGTTTCTTACACAGCTATAATCTACATTGTTGGTATCTTACTAATTTTTAACCTCACCCGAATTGTCGGTAATCTCGTTGTTCGCGAACGTCCCCATGGACATAAATACACTGTTTCTGCATTCTACGCGGAACTAATAAAAACGATGGAAAATGAAACGCGTTCAGAGCAGCATATCGTCCTACTTCACAGGACCAGCACAAAAAAAAGACTAAGCCAACATACATCTAAGTTATACATCGCTGTTATTGGGCCAGACGTGTGTTCGTTCCCTGCACAGAGGTTCGCAGAGATGTGGATAAAAGAAGGACGGCAGATGACGCGCCAACAGGAAAACCGAAAAGGCCACATAAAATCCGACATCAGAGCAAACTGTTTATTTAGTTTTATAATTAGTTACTATGACATAACGTGAAATCATATTTTATGACATGTGAAATCATTATTGTTACGTTTTACAGACCGATCCATTAGGCTAATGTTCCTCTGCCAATCCTCTGACATGTTCTGAACCCCAAATAAGCCGGCACAGAAAATGAAATGTATCATGTCTTTTTAAGTTTGCATTGAAGAAAAAGACATGATACGTTTCATTTTCAACAGATTATGCTCATCTGTTCATAATTTAGGCACATAGGGTCTATCATTGACCTAAAAAAAGAATTAAACCTGTTGATTGCTTACTTTTTCATGATTAAAAAACAACAAAAAAAAACCCTCTGTTTTTTTTGACAAATCGCACCCTATATATATGTACTTTGTAAGCATGCTAATATGGGTCATGGTACAACATGCATGTTTACATTTCATCCGTACTACATTCTGCTGCCCCAAAACTCACTGACATTAACTGACATTGTCATCTATATTTGAATGACTTCATGAAATGGAGATCACGAAATCAATATGTGTGCATTTGAGTGTGTTTGTGTGCTTTGTGTGTTTGTGTGCTTCTATCTAACTTCCTTCACTCAGCCTGACAGTTGCTCCTTTCTCTCTACTAGGCAGTCCCTCTGGTCATGCTATGGGGTCAGCAGGAGTGTACTATGCTCTGATTACATCCGGCCTTGATACATTCTTGCAGCACTGTGGCCGTCCAGCACAGAGCTGGTGAGTGTTCTTCACCAGCTAGTTGTTGTTGTTGTTCTTCTTCTTCTTCCTCTCTCTTCTTCTCCAGATGGTTAATGTGTGAATATATCTGAGATGGTACATGTGATGCATACGTTAGGGGTAAAGAGGATAAGATTAAAGTGTGCTTTTCTACCTCCCCTGATAGGTGGGTGAAAATACTTCTGTGGACTGTCTTCTGGGTCGTACAAGTCTGTGTATGTCTGTCCAGAGTGTTCATTGGGGCCCACTTCCCCCATCAGGTCATTAGTGGAGTTTTTGTTGGTAAGAGACTTGTACTCTCTACAGAGCCCTGTTTATAAATGTGCTGCTTTTAAAGCCACTTCTCAGGCTTTTGAGGTAATAAAATCAAGGGCCTGCATGAGTCTGAAGCAGTTCCTGCGACATTGCAAGCAAGCATATACCATTTTCATTTCATTTTTCATTAAGGTATAAATCATCTGTGTTTGTCAAGACATTTGTCATGTATTTTAGTTGCATAAACAACATTGCATGCAAAGGGTGTAATTTTTCATAGATATCAATTAAGCTTTGTGAGAAAAGAGTGTGGTAGGAGCCCACCCATCTGGCCAGATAACAAGAGTAGTCTGACTGCGTAAGCATGCATGAGATTGGCTGGGAGCCATAGGAGGAGAGATAAACAAACAGATTGGCAGCCAAAAGGAAAATCTTACAGCATGATGGAATTCAAAAAAGGAAAAGGATCATCTTGGGTAAAAGAATAAAACAAATGAGAAATACTGATGTTCTTTCTTTTCCAAATAATTAATCATCTGACACAACCTGATAATTTTACCAGCTTAATATATGAAAAATAACTTCCGAACACACTCCCTTTTGCTTTTCTTTGTTTAATTATCATATTTATTATCATATTCAGTGCCCACATAATCACCCACAGATCACAGAATCTGACAGCCTGCATTCCCTTGGAGAATAAATTACTTTTAATGGTAAGAGTGACCTCAGTGTGACCTCTCTCTGCAGGAATCACTGTGGCTGAGGGCTTGAACCGTGCAACCTGGATTCATCGTGTCAGTTTCAGAGGCTACACCCGCCTCACTCTTTTCCTGCTGGCCTTTGCACTAGGCCTGTATGTCCTGCTCAACGCTTTTGCCGTTGACCTGCTCTGGAGTCTTACAAAGGCCCAGCGATGGTGCTCCAAGGCAGTGTGGGTGCGTCTGGAGACCACGCCATTCGCTAGCCTCCTCCGTAACACTGGCGCCCTCTTTGGGCTGGGCATAGCCCTGCACCTACCCATAGGGGATAAGCATATTGTCTATAGAGATAAGGCTGTCAACAGTGGAAGGACGAGTGGCAGACTGGCCTCTGCAAGTGCAGCTGTTTTGCTCCTGAACGTGTTGGATACTTTTGGGCCCCCAGTTCACAACTATCCTCTCTACTATCTGCTCACCTTCTGCAAGAGTGCAACAGTGGCCCTGACCACTGTTAGCATTGTGCCTTACTGTGTTGCCTGGGTAATGAATGTTGGTGCTTGGAGAAGACACAAAGGAATTGGTTCAAAATTGCACTGCTCCAAAGAATCTGGGGACTAAACAGAATCAGATGAGAAATGAAAGTATGTTGCAACAATGTTGCAATAGGAAAGACTGCATCTTCAGGAGCAGAAACTGAGGAGCTTTGATACTGAACCAAATTGGAAATGTACAATATGGGATCTTGACCTTATTGGGCTGTACTAACAATGTGTCATTATGCACTTACTTTCAAACACTCCATGGCCTTCACACACACAATACAGTCACGTAACAGGCTTACATACTGTATCTAAATACCTCATATCATGCAGAAGTACAGGGGCCAGAGAATGTCAACACAAACAGAGCTACAAAAATATTTTCCACTAAAATACTGTACAGAAAACATCTATCTATCTATCTATCTACCTGCTTGCTTAACAAAACATATATGGTCAGTATATTTTATAATGTATAGTTACGTAATGTATGTTTATATGAATAAATATGATTTATAAAGACCAATAGTGTGCTGCCCCCCTTTGCATTGCATTGTGTGTATCACGGATGGAATTTAAGACCAACAACCAGCCAAATGCTTGTTAAATATGACTGTGATAGGTTTCAGACACATAATGATTTATGTTGGAGAGGCTAGCAAATTAGTATCTGTTAATGTCAAGTTAATTCACACCATTGGTGAGTATGGTAAAACTTTGAAAATGTGACACAACCACCGAATTTCGTCTGATTTCTTTGCTTTGAGTCTGCCGTATAGAAACATGCAAATAATAAAAAGTCAACCAAGATAGATAGACAAAAATATATATTTTTTAACATCAACAAAACACTTTTGGCCCGTTTCAAACAGAAGTACATGCTCAATTTACCTGGCCCTGCAGTTTGTTCTTGTGCTGTTATGACCTCAAAAAAATACACAAGAAATAGTTAATTATTTGGTAATTCATTCATTCAGACCCAAATACTCATTAGGTAGGCTAGTTTGTTTTGATTCTGTCCCAATGTGCATCATAATGGTACGCAACCAGGAAATTTGATGGAGGTGGGATGCCATCTACTGGCCAAAATGCCATTTTTGCTATGGATCACAAAACAATATTGTGTAGCTTTTCCCTAACATTTCTTTCATCAATTTAAATAGCCCATTGCTTAGTTGTTCGGCATTCTAGATTTCATCTGTGATTTAGTGCAGCAGGCTATATTGGATTCAGCAGTAGGCCTACTGCAAATAGAAATCACTGATATTTGAGATGATCTAGACTGACCAAGGGAGACCTATTATGTCACTACAATCTAGCTGAATAAAAATTCTTGCCAAATTGCTGGTCAAATCAAAGACAGTATTGACAAAGACCTCCACCCCCTCCCTCTGCACCTGGCCACTAGCGCCCCCTCCCCGGAAGTAAAAAGAAAGAAAAAAACAACAACAGAAGCAGTTATTGGGAATGGTAAGATTGGTGTCAGTGTCATTGCTGACCTTAAATCTGAAAGCAATCTCAACCATTCTGGCAAACTGCATGAGACGACAGGACACAGAACTGGACTTTACTGCGACAGTCCTCTAAGCAGCAGAGGCCTTTTTGCGTGTTAATATGCCTCGGAGAAAGGTAAGGGGGCTAACGAGTTAGCCTGTCAACAGCATCTTGTTCTATCGGGCTCTCCAGAACTGAAGTTCGAGAGCACCCCTGATTGCAATGCGTTTTTCAAAATTAACATGTGTGAACAACATGTTCAGTTCTGGTGCAGTAGTAAGGCAGTTCCCATACTTTCTCACCGCATAAAAAGAGTTTCTGTTGGAGTTTATGCTTTTGTCGCTATCAAGAAGCTAACATTCAATTCAGTGACCAATGACATGGGCAGCACAGGTTGCGGTCTGTTCTTTAAAGAATGACATTTGACGCTACAGTAGCATTGCTGTAGTTTTCTATTTCCAGTAAGTTCAAAGACAGTTTTAGACGAGTCTACGATAATTAATATTACTGTCAAACTACATTACATGGCATTACGTGATGTTATTTCAAAACTCCATTGAAGTGTAGCCTAACAAACTGCGAAGCTGCAAGGGCTGTACATGGGCCTGGGAAACGGATATTGTTCTAAGTTTGGTTTACTCAGACAGAAGGCGTTCTCTCATTCGTCATTTCTTGATGCACCCACCTACTCGTTGCGTTTCAGCTTTTCAATTGGACTCTGGTGTCATAACAGGAAGCTTCTCGAACACTTAATCCCTAACATTTTTGTCCATGCAGTAAAATCTGCAAAACATCATGAGAGGGTAACATTTACCCCGCTGTTATAGACCTATTCTGGTTCTGTGTGCATCATTTACGGGTAATGCGCCGTTACACCTTTTTACTTAATTAAATTTACCTTGTAGGTTACCTTGCATGTTTTCTCTGTTCAATATATTACTCAACCTTTGAGAAAGCAACAGATTCTCACACTGGCGTGGTCATTTTATAAAACTGCACAGTTCATTTGAGCATTTAACAAATTATTCAGTGTTAGTTTCAAAGGGGAAATTGTTTCAGGTCACACTGCGTGACCACCCCAGTCACACTGCGTCCGTAGCCTACACGGATAATATAATAGATAGGATAGGACCAGCTGACCTGTTTATGCATGCATTTACGAAATTAGATGTTGTCATATTGTTCAGTCATCTGACTGCCATCTCCCGTGACCGTAGCCTACACCGGATAATATTAGATAGGACCAGGCTGACCTGTTATGCATGCATTTACGAAATTAGATGTTGTCATATTGTTCATATCTGATGTTGCCATCTCCCTGATTTCATCGTTTGTGTGTTTTCTTATCAGAGGAACGCAGGAAGCAGTTCAGACGGGACGGAGGATTCGGACTTTTCTGCTGATCTCGAGCACACGGACAGCTCAGAGAGCGACGCGAACACGCGCAGGAATACCAGATTGACCCGTGCTTCAGTGCGTCTCAGACAGAGTTCTCAAGGTAGCATTCACAAATGGACTACTACTATTTAACTACTATGAAACTGCTGATGCCTGTATTTTCAGGGTCTCTCCATCTCACTCGCGAGCTCTGTCTGGCCCTGTCGTGTTACGGTGATGATGACGGGTCTTTAATAGAGTTTTTTAATTGAATTGTTGAAGTACTGAAGCTATTTCATGTAAAGATGATGTATTTTGTGTTTTGTAGTGTAGTTCAGTCGTTTTTTTTTTTAACAAGCTTTACCTCGAGCAAATCCCTTCTTAACGATGGCTGTTGTGACCAGACATTAGCCTACAGGTCACTGAACAAGAATGGACACTGACAAAGCACACTGTCAGCTACATCAGTGGTGTTGCATAGGCCCATCTTTGTCTAAGCTATTTCTGCTATCTCTTTCAAAACTAATTTCATCACACTACAGTTGGAGGATATATGATAGAAATCTGTTTTAACAAAGGATTGATAAGCACACTGAGTGTTAGAATAGAATAGACATCTTTATTGTCCACACTGTTGAAATTCATGCTTGGCCCCACCAAAAAAAACCCCAAAACAAACGTATAGACTAGGCAGACAAGACTAGGTAGTGATTTATCCTTGGGCTATATACTAGTGATGGGCCTCATTTTACCAATTGTACCAAATATATCCTACCACATGGCACTGTGTAGGGTGTTTTTTGAACATTCTTCAAATGTATTTCTGATGTATTCCAACTCTTGAAATTACCTGGCAACAATTGGGTGCTTTAACCTTCCGGGAGCTCTTCACGTTACGTGAAGACACATCATGTGTGAAGTGTTGAGGCTCTCTCTTCAGATTTCAGCCCGACTGTGAGTGCTCCTACCAGCCGTGTCCCAGAGGAGGCGCTGGCAAACTTCATCCCACGAAGAGTCACCCGCAGCCAGAACCAGCTTCAGAATCTGATGCTGGAGGCGTCGGCTGCCTCCAAGACATACCCACTGCGCCGGAGTCGCTCATCTGGCTCGGATTCCGAGCAGCCAGCGGAGGCTGCTGAGCGGGGTAGGGAGCTGTTTGCCAAGACCGGAGGAGGAGGAGATGATGGAGGAGAAGGAGATGGAGGATGAGGAGGAGGAGGAGATGGAGATGGAGGAAGCAGCAGCATGCCCACTTAGTTCCCCCAAAACATCCATTTTATTTGGTCTATTCCATTTTGCAGTGCCTGGAGACTTTATAAGCCACTATTTTAAAGAAGATCAAATGTAACTATGTGTTAAAGGATTATGGAAAATGCCAGAACAGGGGAGCTCTTTGGTTCATTTTTTGTTTGTTTTTGGGGCATTCTCAAACAGGGTGAAGAAATTTTAAATGTTGTACTTTTTGTCCCTTCTCGTCTACCATCTTCATTTGATTTGCACAGAAGATCATATTTCATGATCATATCAGATCATATATTCAATCATCGATTTATATATTTTCAACACATCCTTTTGGTCCAACAACAGCTTAGTGGGTCCTTTTCTTGTACAGGAGTGCTTCTAACAGTTGTTAGACTTTTGCATTTCAGTTTGTCTCTAGTTCCTGCTGGATTTTGTGATGGTCCATTGTTTTGCTGGATCATTTCATATTACATAATACCATTTTGTACTTTTTGCTTGGGTATTTTCTGCAATGACAAATGCCATGCAGGTTGTACCAGCCATAGTTGTCAGTATTATGGTGACAGTATCATTGTCATGGTGTTCTTGCATTTTTTGTATTTCTTTGTATAGAAATTTAGTGTCATTACCTAAAATCTCTCTGGTCGTTCTGCTGCCTCCTCAAATATATCTGTAGTTATTAGCAAGCTTTTAGTTATGTTATGTATAGCGGCTGATGAGGTGACCCATTTGATGGAAATAATGGTGAGGTGGAGGCGAAGAACTCCGGCAACGCATGAAGCGCGGAACGGTGTTGCTTGCCTCCAAGTTTCTTCACAGATGTTTTTTTTGTATCCAAAGCTAGATGACTGAAGAGTCTTTGGTCAGGAGACTAATGATCTCACTGCTCTGTGTTGTAATTCACAGTAGCATGGAATTAAAAAAAAAAAAAAAACTTATTGTATTTTTTAACTGATTTTTTTCTCCCCAATTTTGATTGGTGTAATTCAGTAGGTAATAGGTGAAACGTGAGTTTGAACAAGTCAGTCTTGTATGTCCCAGATAATTCGGGATCGTTACAGTCATGCTACCACTTGCGGGTTTCCATGTTATTCACATATTTTATGTGTTTTTTAGCCACTGTTTTGGTGAGTTTACGCATGTTCCACCTGCCCTAGAGTTAAACAATTAAAAAATTAAGTTTATATAGCATAACGGTATAACATAATGGTTTAGATTGTCACATTTCATTTTCCGCCAGTTTTAGTACACCATGAGTCAAGTTTTAAATCACCAGAACTTTGTGGACACTTTTAAGCAAGATGCTAATGGGTGAGATGCTGGTGGCAACCAAAGGATTCCTGATGATTCAGTGATATATGCTAAACTGATGCTATAAACACTACTGTCAGCCTGAGAAACGCCTGGATGAACTGGGGAAAGGTAAAACTCAATTGTTTAACTCTAGGGGAGGTGGAAAGTTAGTAAATTGGCCAAAACAGTGGCGTATCTCTTTAGAGTCCCCCTAAGTGCATTAGAAGATTGATTGAACACTTTTTCTTATCATTTATATTATATTAATTTCCTATTTAAATAGATATGTGCATTGATTACTTTGATGGAAACCTTGAAAACTGTGATAAATATGATAGATTCATAAGTGGCAGTGTTAATGAGACATTATGTATTTTATGGGATTGGTACAACAGACCTATGCATGTAACTTGGAATCATATTATTAATAGCTTATCTGAAGCATCACGTGTATCCACTTGAGGTATGTAGAATGATGTCAATCATACTTTTTTGGTCATTACAGGACTGAAAAAGGGACGAGATCAGGACGAGACCCCGCCCAGAACCCCCACAGGGAACGCCCCCTCCTCTGAATCCGATATCGACAACTCCAGTCCCAATGTGTCTCATGATGAGAGCTTAGCGAAGGAACTGGCACTGAAGGACTCAGTAAGCGACCTGTCACACCGACCCAAACGTCGCCGTTTCCACGAGAGCTACAACTTCAACATGAAGTGCCCCACCCCAGGCTGCAATTCCCTTGGTATTTTTATTTCCCTGTAAAGCTATTTGAACATTGTGGCTAATCTATGAGTCGGTTTGAAATTGGCAGCCACTGAGTGAGTTAAGCATTGGTTTGCACATGGTTCAAGAGTTAGTCAGGGTAATAAGAGTTAGGATTAGTTAGGATGTACTGCATGGGTTGTATATCCAGCTTTATCATGATTGACACTTGGAAGTCATTTACATTTCATAGCCTCATATAACTCTTCAATTTTGCACAGACCGACAAAACAGGACAGCAGGCACAAAGGGTTAATTTGTGTTGTTAGTGGCCAACACTATTTCTATGTCTTTTTTTCATAGGTCATTTAACTGGAAAACATGAAAGGCATTTCTCAATATCTGGGTGCCCACTTTATCACAACTTGTCTGCAGATGAATGCAAGGTAAGTGAATCCCTTATTCAGGAATGCGTTGATCCAAGTACACATAAAATAATTGGCATGACTAAATTGGTATTATTACACGGCTCATTATAATGCTGTAAAAAGCTCTTAATAATGCTGTAAAATGCATCCCTCCTGTTAACCCTTTCCTTTCCGTAGCTGGAATGCAGTGGAATATGGGCAGAGGTGGCGTAGTGGTTAAGGAACCTGGTGAACATGCTAGTAGCCTGGAAAATTGTGGGTTTGAATTCCGGCCTCCACCGTTGTGCCCTTGAGCAAGGCACTTAGCCCTAAGTTGCTCTAAAGGGGGACTGGCCCTGATGTAATTGATAGTTAATGTAATTGACAAACGTAAGTTGCTTCGGATAAAAGCATCTGCTAAATGCATAAATGTAAATGTATGCAATGTTGTTGTTTCACCTTAAACCTCATATTTTTGTATACTAGTGCTTCTACTTCTTTCCTCAAAGAAAATAAATAAAAACAAAATAAATTTAAGCATGTGAGTTGATTGCTTCCTGCCTTCCTTATCTGTACGAATGATATCTCAATGACACTGTGATGCCATTGCAGGTGAGAGCCAGCTCCCGTGACAAACAGGTGGACGAGAGGCCTCTGTCCCACCGGCAGGATGACAATCGGCATTCCACTCGCCACCAGGTAAGGTTCCATCTCCTCTAGTGACTGCCTGCCACTCCATGTCCTGTTAGATCCTTTTATAGATGTTTACTGGTCAAAGTGGAACTAGGGTGTAAATCCTTTGGTGCTCTTCGGTTTGAGGATTCCAGATGTATAAAAAGATCTGAGAAATGTGAGGCACTTAAAAAGGATGTATTTATTGTCCACTAGTGTTGAGTAAATAAGGGGCGGGCCCTTTCCTCTGGTGGCTCCTGGATAGTATGCATCACAGTAAACAAGTATGGTCTCAGTGAAAGCAGCATGATGTGCGAGAATCACTATTTAGTCCCTGGCGAAATTTCCAAACTACTGGGTACACCCCTGGCGTCATACTCTAAATGTTGAAATGGTGGTAATGATCATACCTTTGTATAGTATACCCAAGTTACAGTATATATGTAATACATTCTGGGTCAGTTGGAAGAACTGTAAGAACAGTGAATGTGAATATGAAATGTTGTTCAATCTGTTTGCAAGTCTTCTTTTTAACACCAGTGGAGTTTCTGTTGTAGTCGTGGTCGTACCTGTGTACGCCAAGTATGCATCATATCTGAATGTAAAAAAATTTGTTTTGTGTCCACCACCAGACCCCCACAGAGCGACAGGCGCAGTACAAGGAGAAGGTGACGGAGATGAGGAAGAGGAGGAACTCGAGTTTGCCGAAGGACCAGAAGGAGAAGCATATGGTGAGCACAGCATCTCCCTCAGGATCCACAGCGCTCAGTGAGGAGGCCCACTCTGTGTCTGTGGCTCCTTGATGGGACTCTCTCATTCCCTCTTTGGGACTCTAGGGCTAGGTTGCGCCAATGTGGTTTAATTTTTAAACTGGATTAAATGGCAGTTTACTGACTAATTATGTTGCACCAAATTTAAACCTAATTTAAATTTTGTCTATATTTAATCTCTGGTTAAATCTAAACCAACATCCCACTTAAACTTAGATTAAATGTAAGTCTGTTGCACCAGTGATTTTAAGCCCAGCACTTATCCTGTTACCATATCCATGTTACCATAGCATCAATTCTCACATTTCTACACCACTTCCACACTCAAACAGCCTGTTTTCCCAGCAGCACAGCTGTATTCTTTGCATTTGTATATCTTCTGTGTTCTGGATTCTATCAGATGCCTGAATTTCCTACAGAATAAAGTATCTATGTATCGATCAATAACATGTTTCATGAAACTCTCATGAGACTTTTGCTTTTAAATAAATGACTGCTCCTTCCAGAGGAGTTCCTGAAATGTCTTCTATGTTGTCTGTGTTATCTTCTATGATGATGACATTCAGTAATCAGCTGCTGGACAAGGGATCTGAAGATGAACTTTCCAATCACTCTCACACAGGCTATTGTGTCTCCCCCCCAATCGTTTCTCTGTCTGTCTGTCTGTCTCTCAGGATCATCGGCAAACCCATGGCGCCAGTCGGGAGCCCATGCTTGAGAACATCACTAGTGATTATGACCTGGAGCTCTTTCGAAAAGCCCAGGCACGTGCTTCGGAGGATCTTGTAAGAGAGAAAACTCATCACCTTCAGCTCCATCTTCTTTTTGTCCTCCTTTGTCCTCCACGCTGCACCTGTACCTCCTCCTCATCCTTCCAACCCTTGTTTGAGCCCATTATGGCCGTCTGATGAGGGCCAAAGCACTCTCCCTCTATCGTGTCCAGTTACTGGGGTGGACTCACTCAACTGGCACAGTAGCCTACAGTGATGTCCATTTTGTTTCAAAGTGGTGCCCAGGAATATCCCTCTGCTTTCAGTTTTCTCATGCAAGGCCATATCATGAAGTGTCTAGATGCCCACACATAGTTTCCCAAAGAGACAGCTCCCCATGTGTGCAATTCATTCATTCTTTTTATTTAATTGATAGGGACATTGCTGATTGATTGACATACAAAATACTTAACTAAACTAAACTAGCCGAAGTTAGCTGCTGTTACTAATTTTCATCAATGACTTGATGTACACAATCATATTTCCATAACATGTCGCTGATCAGTAGCATCATGCTAAAATCGTGACATGGATGGAAAAAAAGCTAGACCACCTCTTGCAGGGATCTTGTGAATCATGCTTCATTCATTTCCAAGGGTTGGGTTTTCCTCTTATCTATGATCTGCTTCTCTTGATTGCTCTGAACAATGCACAATGCTATTTGACAATGAAAAGTGGGGGAGGTTTGCCCCAGTCCCATTCCCCACAGGGGGCCTTCTCAGTGCTCTCAGTGAAACCCCTCTTTCTCCCCCTCTGCACCCCCCCCCCCCCTTTCCCTGATGAGCAGGAAAAGCTTCGACTGCAGGGTCAAGTTGCCGAGGGCAGCAACATGATCAAGACTATTGTGTTTGGCCGCTACGAGCTGGATACCTGGTACCACTCACCCTACCCGGAGGAGTATGCACGCCTGGGCCGGCTCTACATGTGCGAGTTTTGTCTAAAGTACATGAAGAGTCAGACTATCCTGCGTAGGCACATGGTATGTAGCATAGCAATCCTGCCTGAAGTCTCTTAAAAGAGCTATGAGGACTTTTTTAGTGGTCCAGAATGTGTCCATATGGCTTGCTTTACTTTGGTAAAAAAGAAAAAAACACACATAGCATCTGAAACAGCCTACATTTACATTTTACACTTACTCTTATTATTATAATAAATATGTTATTTATGTTATGTTATTCACACATATTATACACTTTCACACTTTTGTCGAAAGTGACTTGTAACAGGCATTATAAAAGAGTTTTAAACCAAACCAGTGGGAAATCCAAGGCTGTTAAACGGGGTGTAAATGAAAACATCTGCTTTCATTCACACTTCACAGGCCAAATGTGTGTGGAAACACCCACCGGGAGATGAGATTTACAGAAAAGGCACCATCTCTGTCTTTGAGGTGGATGGCAAAAAAAACAAGGTAAGACTCTGACATGCTCAGGTTATGTTTGGATAGTATTTGTCTTGCCCAGTTTTCACATTGTACTATTTTCACAGTCTCACGTACATGGTACGAACAGGAATGTTGGACTGTTTGAATCAATCATTTGTTTTGACAGTGAAATAACTATTGGATTATTGTCTTACCTCACTGTGGTTAGTCCTAGTGTATTTTAAAATTGTGTAAAATGCCTGTGATGTTTTGTTCACAGATCTATTGCCAGAACCTGTGTCTTCTGGCCAAGCTCTTCCTGGACCACAAGACACTTTACTACGACGTGGAACCATTTCTTTTCTATGTTATGACTGAAGCAGACAACACTGGTTGCCACCTTGTGGGATACTTCTCGAAGGTTAAGAAGTAGCATTGAAAATGCCCACAACTCCCTTTTCCCATCCATCTGGAATCTATGAAATAAGCATAATTTAAACTTTTAGTGTTTATGTGTAGTGTTTCGGTTTCATCAAGGTTTTCTAGTATCTGTGTAAAACTGTACTAAAAATAGATAATTCCCCTAAACAAAAGTATTGACGTCAGATGACACTGGAGGAGAGGATATTTGGTGATGGATACGTAAATATAACAACAATGGCTACGTTTACATGTACTTCAGTATCCCGACTATGAGGCTTATCCCAGTTCATATTTGGGATAAATTGTTTACATAATTACAGAAAAATTGGGTTATTAATGTCCCTGTAGATAATAAATAGTATTGTTCCGGTTAGTGATTATAGGGTTCTTTGCGGTGTTCTCACTGAGGATTCTAAAGAGCTCCGCTTGATTGTCTTGGTGCTTATCAGCATTCCATCTTGCACGTCACAATGTAGAATCTTTCTCCGCTACTGTCAGAAATCAGGACGTTTACATGCTACAGTATCTTTCGGAGTACTCCACCTAGCATATAATTTCTTAGAAACCGGGAAAAGGGCTTATTCAGGATACTGAATTCAGGAAAAGGTGTTTACATGCACAAACGCAACGACAAACATCCCTAGATAAGTTTTCAAGTTCTCTGTCTCAGCAGATATTCAGTCTAATCGTAGAGCCCATGCTCATTGTTTTCGAGAAGACTTCATTCATCTCGTATGGTTTTGTATAAATTGTCCCAATCATCATTAGAATAATGTCTATCTGTCTGTTTATTTTGATGCAGGAGAAGAACTCATTCCTGAACTACAATGTCTCCTGCATCCTCACCATGCCTCAGTATATGAGACAGGGCTTTGGAAAGATGCTGATTGACTTCAGTGAGTGCTGTAGACTTTCCCCTTGGACTGTTTTCTCCATGTCCTCTTTCCTTTTGCTTTGTTTCTGTTGTAAACGGTCTTTACCATTATACTAATATGTCCTGGATTAAATTTTGAATTTAATTGTTTAATGTCTTTTATACCTGTGTTATCCCTATGTTTGTGTATGCGTGTGTGTGTGTGTGTGTCTGTGTGTTTGTGTGTGTGTGTGTGTGTGTGTTGTTGTGAATACAAACGCCAGTTGAAGATGCACCTCTAATGTTTGCATACAATGGCAATAACTTCTTCATTCATTCATTCATTCATTCATTCATTCATTCATTCAAATAATGCAAGGAACCAAATCACATCCTCTTACAACATTAGTTTTCCCCCAGTTTCTTACCGTGTGCTCTCCTGTAGTGGCTATTGTGTACCTGTCTACTCTGCTGGCCCTCTCCTGTGATGTCTTAACATCTCTCTGCCTCCTGCACAGGCTACCTGCTCTCCAAGGTGGAGGAGAAGGTGGGTTCCCCAGAGAGGCCACTCTCTGACCTGGGACTTATCAGCTACCGCAGCTACTGGAAGGAGGTCCTCCTGCGCTACCTGAACAACTTCCAGGGCAAAGAGGTCTCCATTAAAGGTGAGAGAATTACCAAAAGGCAGATTTTAAATTTGATGCAGTGAATAGATAGAGTTTGTGTACCATAATTTCCTGATTTTTAACCAAGGGTAATACATTGATTTTGCTGAACTTCTTTATCTATGTGGTAAATACATTGTTTTTTTAGTTTACAGTTCAATGTGTAAAATGTATAAAAATAAAAGCAAAGTACACTGAATGAGAGAAAGTAAAACTATACAAGAATAAAAATAAGACCGGAATAAAACACAAGCAAAAAATTAGCGAGAAAGTAAATGTATAAAAGGATAAGTGTACAGAAGGTTAGAAAACACATTGTGGTTAGGGATAAATCATTAACATTATCATTAATAGAACAGTTTAGTCTTAAGTCAAGATCTGAAACTAATAACTGTAGAAGCGTTTTTCAGAAGTTTGTTCCATTACAACACTTTTGACAGCCACTGTAATATTTAGGGCACTTCAGAGAAGGTTAGTAGGGCAATAATGACATTTGAAGTCCTTTTCTAATGATATTTTTCTAATGATCAGATCATAGAATACATTTTTAAGGATTTTTGAATCTTGAATTTTGAACAAAACCTGCATTCAACCCATAAATTCAAGTGTGTACAACAAATTATTGAAAACAAAGTGTGCATGACATTGTGTGGTGATTTTGAGAGTTTACTTTACGTAATCTAGATTGGCACAGATTAAAATGTTGGTTCCATTAGCCTCTGCTTAATTGGACCAGTAAGATCCTCCCTTCCTGGACTGACTCCATAGAAACAATAGCCCAACATGCCCCTGAGAGTCATTACTGTCTCCCAAGTACACGTAGTTGAGTCACTCTTCTGCCATTTTATAGGCTGATGTGACATTAAGTGTAGTGGATGTCTTGTTGTATGGACTTGTTTTGCAGAAATAAGCCAGGAAACTGCTGTGAACCCGGTGGATATAGTTAGCACCTTGCAGTCTCTGCAGATGTTGAAATATTGGAAGGGGAAGCACTTGGTCTTAAAGAGACAGGTATGACACTGTCAGTGGAGATGAACCTTCTCATTGTATGCATGCTTTGATATTAAGACTTAAATTGCAATGTTTAAATAATTGGGTTTTGTCAGGGCACTAGGACTATATTATAGTATATACTATAATATGCACTATGGAGTATATTCTATACTCCACTAGGGATTGGATGGATTGGACAGAGGTATTCATGTAACATCTGCAGCTGAATTCAACAAAGCCTCAGATTTCAATTTACCTCATATACTGTTTATCATAAAATATGTGGCATTTTATCTGTATTATGGATATGAGAAAACTTTGCTTGGAATTACCCATAAGCCCTTTCTACTGGCCTTATACATTTGTGAATGCCTCAGTTGTAAGCACAACATTTTATGAAATGAGATGAAAGTAGCAGGTTTTATGGATAAAGATGAGTCACTTTGTGTTTGACAGTCTTTTAGACTAAAGAGGTAACAGTGTCTTGTCTTGCGCAGGACCTAATTGATGACTGGAAAGCCAAAGAGTGCAAGCGAGGGAACAGCAAGACCATTGACCCAACAGCCTTGAAATGGACGCCACCCAAGGGCACCTAGGCCAGCACTGGCAACCCCCAACCCTCCCCCAGCAGTTAGGAATAGATCTCAGTTATATATATATACTGTAGCTACTTTCATTTCAGGCCCCAGCTGAGGCCTGAGGCCATTGTGTTGTACCAGGGCTGCTACATGCTTGCACATGGCAGAACCTTGCTTCACTTGACTTAGGCCTTGAGCTTAGTAAAAGCTGTTTTACTGTAGAACTCCCCCCAGACATATGGTTGCTTTGGCTGCCACATGGCTATAGATGCCTATAGAGGACCCAGTCGGAAACCAACCCCCCCACCCCAGGCTTCCCCTTTCCCCCTTTAACCTTTCGCCCTGTCCTAACTGCAAGCGATGCAATCACATTTCAGCAACAAAATCAGTGTAATTATTATCAATTGGATTATCCTATACTAATGCGATGTAGTGCTGTGCAGCACAATGCTGTGTGACTTTTTAGCAGAACTTTTGTCGCCCAGTCTGTTTGTATTTCTGTTGCGTTGCTCAGCTAGTTTGGATGGGGAGTCTGCCTGTATAGAATGATATATTTAACGCACCCAATGTAGACAGGGAACAGTCAATGCTACACGACAGCTTGGCACTCGTTTGCAGTTAGGACACCTTTCCACCCTGTGTTAGTGATCACAGGGTGGAAACTGCTTGTATTTGTTTTTTTGTTTTATTTTGCTTGTGTATTTATGTGTTTGTTTAGCTTTGTACTTATTTGACCCCATTTAAAGGTTTGTCATACTTTGCATAGCTTGTGAGTTTTAACATTCTGCTTTTTAAGATTTTTACTTTGTATTTAAGATTATGTATTTTGTGTCATCCTGCAGTGACTACTGACTACTGTTATTAATGAAGTTATTTAATGTGACACATGAAGTGCCCAGAAGACTTAGCCTATTACATCTGGTGAGCCGTTGGCTTTTTTGAGGGCTAATTTCCCCCATTATATATATATGAGCATAATATGGCCTAGAAATCTAGACGTATCCTAGCGGTAGCAAATAGTTTTAGTCAGCTGATACGTTTAGCCACGAACCATAGGGCCTCAGTAGGTCTTCTTCCAAGGTCTGGGCGGGCCAATCGCATCACTCTGTCCTTATAGAGAGTTGCCTAGATGTACTGGAGTGGTAGCTTATCAGTGTGCAAAGGCGGTTTGAAAGATAACCATGTGGTTAATAGGACTATGTTTGAAAAAAACAAACAAAAACATATTGCCAGATATTGCCATTATGGAAGTCTTAATTTTCTTTATTGTTTTGTACTGTTTTTGTTGCTTCTTTCTTCTTATTTGTATATTTTTCCTCATACAAATAATAGCAGTTGTATTTTAACATGTCATTAACATGTTTACTTTTGTGTGTTTTTAATCTGTCGGTTCGTTTTCTTTCTAACAATGCATTCATTTAACAGTGTATGAAGACTGTTACCTATTTGTCTTCTTAAAATTAATATTATATAAGAGAATTATTATTGTCAGAGGTAGTAGCTATATTTTAAAGGAATACATTTTAATCTAGGTATCAGATTAAATAGTTTATGAGAAGATATATTAAACTGTGTTCTGCAAGCAGAAGGACCATCTCTTAATATTTGTACCTGTTATATTTTTATGATGCAGAGGAAAATTAAGCTTTACTGTATCTTTTTCTTCAAATCACTGACTGCCTGTTACCTGTAAAACATTCTGTTTTAATATTTATTCACTGTTATTTAAGCACATGGAAAGGAAAGTGTTAAAGCGCCCCTTTTGATCGGGTCCAACAACAGGAAAGGTTTTGGTCACAGAAATTGTAAATAGCGTTTATCCACTGGCTTCTTGGTGAATGTATGTGAATGTTTGGAATATAAACGAATTCAGTTGACAGTAAATTTTAAAACCATGTCTAAATACTCGGCCAATCTACTCACTTAACACTCTGATGCCCCCCAGTGCATCAGGAGGTTCTTTTGACAGAATATAAATATGTTCTAGCACAGTGTCTGGTGTTTGTTGGCCTCCCCCAAACCCTAAACCCTGAAACCTCAAAGACTTAAAGGAAGAATCCAATCAGTCAGTCCATATCCCTGGTATCTGAAGTTGCAGAGTGCTGTCTGTAGGTATAAGAATGACAAAGTTTTGTAGCTAATGCTAACTGATGGAGGCACAGGAAAACGTTTCATTGCCCTCATCAGTTAGGCCTCATTCACATAGAAATCAGCATGTTTGCGGTACGTAACCATTGCTGTCAGTTCACAGTGTGTGTGAGTCTGTGTATTCACACCAGAAACCTCCTGTGCAAACCGGCTGCTTAAGCTCTCATTTAGATCTATGGAGGCCGCCAAGTGTGTGGAAAACTAGAATTTTTTAAATTTCAAGTGGACTGTGTGGGAATGGCATGGACGCTATGCAGTGCTGCAGCGTGGAAGACGCATGTGATGTGCATGGCCCAATCTGTTAACATGGATTATAAACAAAAAACGACCATGCACGCACTGCGAACGCACAGATTGGGGTGTGAATGAGGTGTTAGTGTTCACTGCCATGTCAATATTTGGTTTACATTTGTGCCTACACAGCACAGCACTTCAAGCATCAAGACAACAGAGATATGGGTTGTTTCACTCCCTATAATCCCTTTCTCAAAGGATTTTTGTCATTTTTGGACATAATATAGGTATGTGAAGTCCTCTACTAACAGAACTACCGTTTGAATGTGCCAGAGTTCTCCTTTAAGTAACATCAGCCAACTTCATAATAGGATTCATGTTGGCTAAAGTCTTAAGGAGTTCAGGTTGTAGGTTTAGGAGAGTTTTGTGATGCTTTGTGTTGCTACATATTCTCAAATCGAGTAAGTAAATGATGCAACCACTGATAATTTTATAATAGCCCACATCACCAACTTCCCAGCATGCACTGAGCCTGGTCATCAGTTGCCCGTCTTTTCCCTTTGACCAGATTGCAGATTAAACTTTTGTGTTGGTGCACAGAAAGCACACAGCTTGGCCTGTGAACAGCTTGTGCTTTGGTGAAAAACTTAAGTTCTTCCACAGACAGTGACAATCCCATAGCAGTTGTAAACGTGAACAGTATTCTTGCCTATTCTAAATATATAGCCCCTCTCTGTGTCCTTGCACACCTGCTTATTGCCTTCTAACCAATAAAAACATTTTCAGTTCAAACTGGCTGCTGTTTGTCTCTTCTAAAGTCTCTCTGGAATTAAATGTCAGAAAATTGTAGGTTTTCCTGAGCCCATTTATAATTTTTTGTTGTTTTTACAGAAACAGGTTTCTTTTTTATGCATCAACACTGGAGGCCCCAGACGATTATGGCTGCACAATATTGTTTTCCAGTACTGTCCCTGTTCGCAAAGGAATATCTTGGTTCTTTGACTGTATAAATGGCGTTATGTACATGTGTACAAGTGATGAAATCCCCCAATTTTTTCACAGTTTCATGTTGAAGAGCATTATTCTCAAGATGGATTATTTGTCCATGTCTGTTCTCACAAACTGATAAATACCTCTATGTCACTCTCCAACATGCTCTTTAATCTCTCATTATGTTGTCAGTTAATCTATTTAGTTGTCTATTAATGCATCAGTTTGTAAAAGGAAATTCTATATGATACATAGGTGGCACATACACCATACATGTACATGCTTTTGCAAGGGGGGACTGGATGAACTGAGAAAAGTAAAACTCAACTGTTTAAGGGGAGGTGGAAAATTAGTAAATTGGCCGGAATTGTGGCCTATCCCTTTAACCATTGTATGTCATTATAAATGGTCAGAAAACAGGGATTTAAGTGTAACCACAACAGTTAATAACCACTAACCACTGAATTATCCAATTTATTAATAACAAATTCTTCACTTTCATCTTCCTTGCAGATATAAGTCAGTGTAATAGGCAGAAGGGACATTAAGAGATGTTGCAGAAGTCTGGAGTTTTGCTATATAACTCTCTGACCCTTGGATAGGATTGGTAATACACCCCAAAACACCAGGACTTGACACCATATGCCAGATTACAAGTCCCAATCCCTAATAAACAATAAAGAAACAACTTATTATGAAGGCAAAAATAATGCTTTTATTTGAATGGAACAAGAGTATTTAATCTGTTAAATCAGAACAAATTAAAGTACAATGTTGAGGCTGGAAAAGAAGTGAAAAAAAATGAGACATGTTATAACATATCTTACCAAAGCATACCAGAGTTCTACAATAAATCTACAGAGGTGTAGCTTGTGAGTGAGCTTTCATTAAGATTATTACAAGTATTAGTTTTAACAGGTATTAATGTAGATCAAGCCATTCTTTGCTGCATTTCAGTTTAAGTTAAAGACAATCCTACTAACTGGTTTTAGTATCTCAGTTTTGCTTACGGTCTCTCTCAAGTATTCTTTCCGTAGGCATTTAAGACAGATATCTCTCAGGGATGATTTCCATATGTCTTTCAAACTGTTAGTTATACCTCTGAAATGCTGACATTTGTTGCTTTTTTCCATAAATAGACAATTTACTCATTTCTAATAGCCTAACAATTTCAATGACCTGACACATTTTGTAGTGAAAGCACTGGACTATAGCTTCAAGTATTTGAGGTAATTTTTCGTCTTTAGTAGTACGTCTGTGGTTTATTCCATGCCTCTTCCAGCTCTATGAGTGAAAACATACAAGTTAAGATCCAGGAAAGCAATCATGTTATTGTTATTGTTATGTTACGTTACATGTCTAGCCATTAATTCACATTTCACAAGTAGCCTATATAAGTAGCCGACATTACCTCCGCTAGAAGACCTTCTGCCCATGAGTCCGACAAACATTTCCCCTTTATTTCCTGTAATCACATATAGTCGCTGTTAACATGTATGTACTCAACCAATTTACCCTTACCGAAGAAAAACAGACTACGGCTACTCACTTTTCCGACCAAGGCGCACAGGTTGAGGAACATCTGAGAATAATGTGGCAAGAAAGAAAGAAAGATATTGTGTTTCAGCACCATATATCTCATAACGATGCTTTAATTTATTTTGGACCAATCTAGGTAAATTTTTCATTTTTCATTTTTCATTTGCCTACCAGAACTTCTGCCCATTAACCCATGGAACTGCTGTGATTTCGACCTTTTCATCAGATCGGCAAAGCGAATGGCAAGACCCCTATCCGACGGATCCTGATGTATTAATTTCAACAAAATGTTAAAGATGACACTGCGGATGTTAAAAAAATCAAGTCCTCTCTGTCGAATTTAACTATAAGTTCAGAACTGTACAGCACAGAGAGTCGTGACATATGCGCTTATGCGTTTCGAGGAAAAATAAATAGATACACATAGAATGCATCTCGGAAATAAAAGGCAACATATCTATAGGAGGTATGATTAATATCTTACCTGCCAGTTTTCCACAGACCAGATATCCCGGTCATCTTCCGTCGACCCAGATGACTGGTAAACTTGAGCGTACAGAATAACTGCCAAAATAACAAATTTGGCTAATTCCATACTCAGCATGTCTATTCTGTTTCAAAATTAAGCTATAGATTCACCGAATTAGGCCTATAAAACAATGGTGACACCAAAATGTTCAAACTGAACTTCAGGTCTATGAGTGACCTACTCTGACTCAAAGCTAGGAAGAGCTGGCATCTTTATACATACCACAGGGACGCCGTCAGACCTCCCCTTGAATCGTTAATTGGTTCTCAGTCTTGGATGGAAAGGTCTGGGCGATTTGAAGATGGATTTATTTTTAGATAGGGAAAGAGCAAATAGTTTCATGTTAGATACATCAGTTCCATATGATCCTTTCCCAGCTACAGTCAATTAATCTGTCATCAGACTGGAGATGGGATCTATCCTTCAGTTTTTCCCTGGGTGACTGCCACAGCAGATTGTGGTTTATATTCCTGTAATTTTTCTTTTTTGTGTCAACATAGCTACATACAGTCTTTCAGATACATGACTGTATACATACAGTCTTTCAGATACACACAGTATATGAGAAGCATTTGCACTGTTATCATATGCAGTTTTTCTGTGCTTTTCATGTTCTGTCATTTTTTAAAATATGGGATACATTGTATTAATTCAGCAGGTAGGTATCTCATGCAATAAAGCCGGCTGCGTGTTCTCTGCTGAACATCCACTGAGCACAGAGGGGTCTGCAACTTGCCACTGACCGTCTGATTCAATCAGGACAGATTGGAAGGCTATTAAACTCGGCCTGTAGGGTCAGACTTGTATCACAGCTCCACTTTCGGCTGCGGCACATCTCACTGTCAGGTAGACAGCTCAGCTTCTAACACTGACTTCCAGCTAAGCCTGTACCTGATCTGTTTTGCATCTGTTTTACCTGCTACTGTTGTACCTGCTGTTCTGTTCTGTGTTGTTCTTAATAGGCACAACCCCATGCCCACACAGTATGTATTTCAAAGATCAGATAGATCAGTGGAGTGATATCTTAACCCGGCATTCAGTTTTCAGTTGCAGTGTAGTGCATAATGGATTATAGAAAGGTATGGCATCAATCAAGAACATCCCTTTTCATTTGTCTTAATGAAGCCCAAAATGGTTAATTTGCAAACCATTCTAAGTTTTGGAGACTTAATCTACTACATTTAAGTACTGTGAAATATTATTTCACAGTTCTGCATTTCTCTTTGTTATTTGGAAGCATTAGGCATGTGTTTATTCACTTAATTAACTGTTACTTTTCATTAGACTTTTCATTTGGGACTAACTCAAAAATAATTTGTTCAGTTCTGCATTGACATTTTATAGCATTTTTGATGTTAAGCCAACACAACTTCGATTCAGTCAAATTCACCCACAAGCACATACACATGTATACACTCCCACACTCTCACACACACGTGCACGCTCTCTCTTCTCTCTCTCTCTCTCTTGTGCTCTCTCTTCTCTCTTCTGGGACACCACAGGATCTCACACTGATTCCCACCATGCAGTTACCTTCTGGTGCATTCCACTTGTCCCAAAGCCAAGGCCTGAACCGACTGCCAATCTCCACAGGACTAGAGGTTACATTTATCAAATGCATGTAGGATGTCAGGAACACTAGTCTAAGCTGGGCATTTCTCCATTAATGACTGATATTCATGTTCGATTTCTGCATAATCATATTAAGTCACTCACTGATATGAAGACCTTGCTCTGTCTCTGTTTGTAAAACGTGAAAAATTGGAAAATTTTGTAGGTTGTATTATGTGTGTTGTATTGAGGTATAGTGTTACAGGCAACATTTTTAGTTTAATTTGTAGTCACAGGTTAAATGGCTAATTTCGGGGTGAATGAAGGCTCTTTCGGCACCCTTCATTACTTGATTGTGCAATATCGTTACAAGCACTTGCATTTTGAAAATGCAGGTTGTGTTAAATCACATTTATTACCTTATCAGTCAACATAACCCCATGAAAATGATCATTACTGGTTCCTATGCTTTGGTTTGCAAACAAGCCCACATGCATAGGTGAGAATGTACAATGCTGTTGCTATGTTTTTTTTCAGTTGGTGCCTGTAGGGGGAGGTAAAGAGGTAAAAAATCGCAGACTTGCCTTGTACTGCCTTGAGCACACTGAAGAAGATAGCGCAGAAATGTGTTTGTGCAAAAATAAATAAATAAATAATAGTCTGCTAACCTTAGCATTTACTGTAGAGAGATCAAGCATTCTTTTTAGTGCTTACCCAACAGGGTTCAGGCTCAATGTTTTTATTGTTAAGTTAAAAACAAAATGAGTCATGTTCAGTCATGTCTTGTCTGTCCTGCCTTTAAAGAAAGTCTTTTTAGTAGCAGAATTAAGGATTACTTAAATAGAGTATTTGTTGTCATAGTGTTGTATGACTCAAGTGCATGCGACACATAGTTGTATCTGTTCATGGTTATGCTTTTCGAAGATAAACAGCCAATTCCATATGTCTGGAAAGAGGCCCATCAGGATTTTATTGCTCAGAACTTTTACGGCTTTGAATTGAATCTTCATGATAGATGCTGCCTGATTTGTTTGAAGTTACAGTGACGGGAAAGGTTCAAACCACAGAGTTTGGATCATCACCTCAATCAGCCCAATCTGCCCTCCACTTCCCCTCCCCACCCGCCACCCCCCTTCCGACACAGCTCTCTATCTTCCTCCTCAGATCCAATTTCATCCCTCTAGACTCCATCACTAAAGTATGGCATGTCATGACAGAGAGTGCCATTCCCTTAAGCTAAATGCCACTTCTCTATTAGACTCCTCATATAGTTGGGTTTGACGTGGACTGTATTACAATGCACACAAGTAACACACATGGACAAAGTGACATCCAGAACAGCCTTTGTTCACACCATGGAAGCAAGCAACAGAACTACAGTCACATGACTTTCAAAGCATGGTTCTTATGTGGTTAGGGTTTGTTTTTGTTGTAGGTGTTTGTGATGAACAGGTTCAATTAAAGAAGCCTAAGAAATCTTTGAATGTCTGCCTAGTGCATTTTTAACTAGAATGCCCAATTGTCCAAGGAGCCATTTGAGTAAATGAACAGAATGATCTGTACTGTGCAGCTGTAATAACATTTCATCCATGTTTTTTTTTGTGTGTGTGTGTATGGGGAACAATTGAGGAAATGTTTGTTGTCCTTCATCCAGATGTTTTGTTTTTAGGTTTAGCATCTTTTGCTTTGGTTAATTTAACCTCAATCGGTGATATGAAATACCCCTTTTCTCTGATATTGGTTTTGTTAAGAAATAGTCTTTGATCATAGTTTTGCCTCTAGTCTACAAAGTTATGATTGTGGGAATAGGTTTTTGGTCAGACATCTCACTGTTGGGTTGTAATCTGTGCAGATGGAGGCCCTTCTCACCACCTGCTGCCAACGCCTGCCAGGGACTTAACGCCTACTGTGCCATCCGAAAAATAGAAGGATCTTCGAAAAAGGTCGGTGGTGTGAAGAGAAGCTGCTCTCTCGGTGTCTTGCTGATGTGTTGATGGCTTTTTTATCCAGTGACACGCTTTATTCATGACCCTGCATGAATGCCCAGTGCCACACTGATCACTGTACCTGGATGTGTGCTGATATTATATGTGTAGATAAGATATGAACTGAATAGTGTGGAGGATGTTTGCTTTGTTGCGTACATTTGATTCACAGCAGTCATAGAGTCCACAATGTTGTGTTGGCAGAGCTTTTAGATATTTGAAATGGGTCTAGTCATTCCCATTGTCAAAGCATATTGTTAGTGTGTGCTAATGGATCCTCTTTGTATTTTCATTGTGATTCCACTGAGTGAATGTTTCTTAGGGGCTTTCTTGGATGCCAGTTGTCTTCCCCGTGGTGAATTCACGGTGCTACATAGATAGCATGTAACTGTTGACCCAAAATTGTAATCCTCATGAAAGAAATAAATGGTATAAGAGATCCCCTCATGACCTTTACTACCCTGGTCAAGAAAACCCTCCAAACCTTTTATTGCAAGGACTCAGAATACTGATTTCCTTTGCTGTAGAAAAAGGGCAAATTACAGGACATTAATAATATTCAAGGATAGTTGCCTGGGTTGAAATTCTGAATACAGTTAAGGCATTTGAATTATTTAAAGAGCTATATTAAAATCTTTTGTTGAGATGTCAATACTGCTGTACAGTACCAGTCATGAATATTTAACCAGGTTTTGGCCCTTTTATTTGCTTTTTTTGTTGTTTTTTCACCACAACCCAGGAGACTTCATAAACTTATAATTCTTAGTCCAATGGCAACACCCCAACAGGGAATGCAAGTAGCTAAGAGATCTATTGTGTTTGCTGTTTTGTTTTATTTGATATCATTTATCACAGGGCTCTAGCTCTTACACAGAGCTCTATGCAATAACAGTCACAGCAGGTGTAGTTTTAAAATCCAACATATTTGTATTCAACTCAATCATTGTATTGTATTCAATATATATCAATACACTTAAGAATGGCATAATTACATCAAACATTCCAATGGGCAAACTAGTGAGCCCCAAGTATAATGGTGTATGTTTAGGACGTGGCAAGAATAAATCTGTAGCTTTCATGTCTGGAAGTACTCCTCATTCAAAGAGCAGTGTGGGTAAGTGAAGTGGCTCCTGAAAAAGAAAACATGGCCAATCAACTCAATTTGCACTGACTCTACGACTCACATTTACCTAATGACTTGTCTTCTCTCTAATTGTTTTGGTAAATTTCGGTTGCCTTTTAAAGTCAAATCACCCTAATTAAATTTGTGATTATAAATAACAGAAATAGAGGCACACTAAGAGGGGGCAAAAACCTGTACAAAAACCTGCTCTCAAAACACTCACTCCCTTACAAAAGGATCAAGCTTAACATTAAGAAGTATAATTGGTAAGCAAGGCTTGAAGCCATACCAAACCAATTTTATCGAAATCATAAAAATCGAAATAAACTTAATACGCAGACTTTTTGCTCACTGTAATGGAATACTAATGAGTTGAAGCAGTGTACTGACAGATTTGGGTCTGATAGAGTGTTTGCAATCATATGGCCTTTATAAGATTTTAAAACGTGCAAGAGGGAAAACTGAATAGCACCACGGACAGCGACTGAGAAGCAGTAACTCAAGGCCATGCCTGCAGGAATCTCAGCATCTTAGCACATCTTATGCCCACTCAATACATGTGAGATAGCTGTAGTTTATAGATTCATTATAGATCCAAGATTTATAACATATATCTGTAGCTTCTTTGGGACACAGGGTAGTTCTGCCTGATTTGCTGCTCCGTCATCATAGGACTGTTACCTCTGGTGGTGATCTCTTTGAAGTGGCATGGAAAGGATGATTGGTTTATTGTACCTTGTTCTCTGATGTTAAAATGTAATATATTCCATTCTGAGTGCAAGTTTACAAGCCCAATATTTAGGCTGGGTATTGAAATGGTCTGTTTTGGCCATACAATGCCCTTTTTGGACTTTTGATAACTGTCATTATATATAGGCTTTGTTCTAATTTGCCCATGTTTAGTGGCCATTCCTTAGTTCAAGATTTGCATATGGAGGGCACAACCATGCTCTATGTTCATGACAGCTCTTCCAATTCAATTCAAAGACAAAGCAAGATGTTTTTTTTCATTCTATGTCTCCTTTCAGGTTAAAGTATAATATCTAAATGGCTGCAGCATGTCCATGCCCACGTAACCCGGGTTTGAATTCGACCTGTTGTCATTTCTTAACCCCACCTCATTGCTCTCTCTATACATCTGGCCAACCAACATACAAAAAAATAAAGTCTGCTAAATACCTTTACTTTATAGACTTCCTAACTGACTTTTGAGTCGGGCCATCTAAACCTATGAATGACATACTTCATAAATCATTTTATACTGACACAATTCTTTTTATATGTTTTTTTTTTTTTCATTTTCATGCTCACCTGTTGCAGGTCTATAGGAGGTGATATCTTAGAGGAGCTGAACTAATGTAAGAAGAGTCGGGACAGAGCCTCTGTGTCTGTCTCACGCTGCCTGTGTGGGCAAAAGTCAGCAGGAGAAAGGAGGTGTTGCTCCTGCTGGGTGACTAAAGCAGTGACACCTGCGGCCGATCAGATCGTCTCCTGTCTGCAGAGGAAGAAGCTGAACTCCCAGCTGGGTCTGAAATAGCTATGCAAAAGGAAATAGCTGTGACTGTGGGCTGCATTTGGTTTTATGATGGTTTTCCTCTGAGCTCAATGAAGGGAGCATTCATCAG
The DNA here is from genome assembly GCA_027481765.1 of Tenualosa thibaudeaui. NCBI lineage: Eukaryota > Metazoa > Chordata > Actinopteri > Clupeiformes > Clupeidae > Tenualosa > Tenualosa thibaudeaui. Next base: position 12,344,534 of record JAIFZK010000024.1, read on the forward strand.
CAGGCAGTTGTTATTTTTTTGTGGGAACAGGTTTTACATGTCAGTTCCAATTCAATAATATCAGTTGGAACATTTTTTTTTTTTTTAAGTAAAGCTGAAGTTAAAAGTTGACTGAATCTGAGAAGATGGGTTGAGGTAATTTTGGTTACACTTTCTATGAACCCAATATTAAGAAAGAATTATGAATGCATTCATAAAGTGTTGTCTGACCATGTGTTATTCCAGTTGATGGGTGTGTGTCTGTAGGCTGGGTAGCTTTCAGGTTTGAACTGTTATTGGTACTGAAATGAAGATACAGATTTGCATTTGACCGACACCAAAGTGCTTTATTGTTGTAAACTTACTGATGCACTGCATACAAGTCTACACACACACACACATTTACCCAGACCCACCTTTTCTCGCTCGCTCTCTCTAACACACACACAGACATGTACAATAATAATAATACTAAATCAGTGCTAAAAAAAATCAGTTATTGCATATAGAAGTTTCCGGGTATTATATGATTTTTTGTTTTGTATAAACTCAAATGTCACAAAATCTTTCCTAGATTCTAGCATATGCAAATTCATTGGTGCTCAAAAAACTTTCTCCAGATCTTTTAATAAGATCTGGTATTATGCAAGAAGCTAATAGTAATTTTTAGGTTACATTAGTAGAGCAGGAGACCAAGTCAGATGACGGTAGAAAAATCAGGAACAGAGTTTTATTTACAATGATGCGCATCAAGGGAGAGACAGCATGCTTCACATAAAGATCCACCACCGCTAGTCCATCCACTAGACAAGGAAATAACTTGATTTTAAACAGTTAAGTCAGGCATAACAACATGAATACTTGAACTGCATATGACTGAAAATATTAAAAGCATACATTCTGATTCCAATACTCTCAGCACACACACACACACTAAGGGAAGTAGGTCTAGGATGCTGCTGCTGATGCTTTGTTCCGCTGTAGGTGAGATCACATCCCAGGAGTGCTGTGACTTCATGAATGGCTTCTTCCACAAGGAGGCCTTCCTCTTCTCTGCTCTCAAGTAACCTCCACAAACCCTTCTATCTCTCCCTCAAAGCAAAGTGTAAGTATTCTATGTTTAATGTTGGCTTCAGTTGAACACTTTCAGGTTATTAGGCCTGACTGTGTCATTTTAAAGTAAGTAGTATTTGTCACTAAAATTTGTATTGTTTTGTTTATTTATTTGTCATAATTTGTTTATCACTGAAGCAGCAATAGCACATTGTGTATCACAATCAAAATACAGGAAAGATAAAAGCAGCAGAGCATTTTACTGTAAGTGTATCACCTCAGCGAGGAACAGCACATAGCTGATAGGGTTTAGGACTGTGAGTAACTCCGAGTCTGTACTCCAGACTGGGTTCTACTCCCTCTGGTGCTGAGAAGGAGAACCGCTGGAGCAGCGAGGTGAAGAACAGGAACAGCTCCATTTTGGCCAGCTGCTCTCCTAGGCACACTCTCTTCCCTGAGAAAAGGCACACCACAAATCACCTCAAGTCAGACTAACATTGGGAACACAACTGCATCCAATACTGTCTATAGACTGTACAATTTTGCAATTATATCACGAGTTTATGTGTGTCATTACAACTACAACTGACTGAAAGATGCACTCAGTGTTGGTAAGTGGCTTTAGTAAACTAGTAAACATGTAACACTTCATGTAACATTCAGCTAATATCTTTTTATGATTCACTTGCTCTCCAGTCTTAGATGACAATATAAAAAATGGTCTTTTCTTGACAGAACTAAACTGGAAACAAAGAGTTGGTAGTCTGTCTTTCCCCAACCAAGAACAAAGCAGTATAAAGAGTTTCTTCAGATGCAGTGAAAAAAAGGGTGAACTTCCTATCTGGTGTATCTGATTTGGTCTTTGGTTCAAATATAATGAAAGTTGGGTTGCCCAAAAGCATTGGAACATAAATCAATTTTAACATAAACATATACTGTACATAAACAAATGCAATGTAATCCAACTTTGCTCTAAATCTACTTGAGGTTGATGGAACACTTTCTGACACATTCAATACTATGGCTATATTCCAGCTCTAGTGCTGTTTGTTAAGGAAAAAGAAAGAGAAAATTTGGGCAGGGCTGTGGGTTGAAATGTGCAAGAATATCCCTTTGATACACACCCATCGAGAAAGGCAGGAAGGCATCCCTCTTGCGGAATTTTCCCTCCGCATCCAGGAAGTGTCCTGGGTTGAAGGTATGAGGCGTCTCCCACTCTTTCTCATCAAACAGAACAGACGTCAGGCTACCCACCATCATTGTGCCCTAAAGAAAAAAACACAAAATGTTAGTACACTTTGGGCATTTACCAGCATCCAAATCAAATCGCTAGACAGAATTTTCTATGCAGTACTACAGTATGCCTGTAAATCACCTTGGGAATGATGTAGTCATCCACTTGGGTATCTTTGGTGGTACACCTGCCCACATTAAGTGGGAAAATGTTTCCAAATCTCTGTGTCTCGTGGATCACAGCATTAGTATAAGGCAGGTTCTCCCTGTCATCTGTGGAGGGCTGACGTGAAGACCCAACCACGCGGTCTATCTCTTCCTGTACCTTTCCTGAAAGTCATATAATAGGTTCTAATTATTAGGAAATTACAAATTTGCATGAAATCTTAGCAGGGTAACTCCAGTGACCTTTACAATACACCTCTAGGCTCATTTAACATTTTTTTTTGCATGGAATTGTGAATTGATTGACTGATTAATTGAATGAAGCATATACTGACGCTGGATCTCAGGATATTTCATCATGTACAGGAGGCCCCAATACAGTGTTGTAGATGTGGTCTCAGTTCCGGCTACAAACAGGTCCAGGGTGCAGAAGCACAAGTTCTCCAAATTAAAGCCCGCTGCCTCATCATCCTTCCACTAGAGAGAGAGAGAGAGAGAGAGAGATGTAAGGAAAAGGGGAAGAAGGGTAGATGACAGGAATGAGTTTCCAGAGATTTGACAAGTGGTCTGGTTTTGCCTGTCATAAAACTTACCTTTTCCTTCTCTCCAAGGAAACAATCAATGTAGTCCCTATGGTTTGAGGGATCATAGTCTACCAGGTGGTCGTCAATTATTTTCCTCACAAAGGCAATCACTTCTTTCCAAAGAGAAAATATTTTCCTATGTGGCCCAGGCACTCTCCGCATTAACCATGGAAACATGTTGTACAACTAAGAGAAAACATGGGAAACGACAATTTAACAACAGTGGGACTCAAAGGTCCATGTTTCATTTCATTTCGTGTTCCTTTTCAACATATGAAGAGACGAGGCTGGTGGAAGGAGATCACCTGGGCCCAAATTCCCGCTTCTAGTATGAGGACCTCATTGATGTTCTTTAGAAGAGCTTGGAAGTCATTGTTGGAGTATTCGAAACGATACCCAAACACCAGCACGCAAATGATGTTAGACACTGCATTGTTAATGAGCCATTGTGGGTCAAATGGTTTACCTGGAAGCACCAAAAAAGAGAGAATGTAAGAGCATGTATCCAGAACTGAAGAGGTTGCTGTATTTAAATATTGTCTTTAAAGCGGTTCATGGAACAAACACGAAAAACAAACGTTTGCAATTTTGCTAGGAACAAACTTTATGATGTTTATGTTCCGGAACAGAAACGTTTATTTAAAAGAATGGTAACCCGTTAATACCGTTTTTTCCTTCCTGAAAAGGTGTGTGTTTGCAATGAAATGGTGAGGTAGTCTAGAAATCTAGACACTCTAGCAGTAGCAAATAGTTTTGCTCAGCGGGTAGCCTACGCCTAGCACCGTGAGGTTTTACCATGCTTTGGTAAGAGCAATCACAATGTTCTGTCTTTGCGGGGAGCCGTTTGTCGGGGTTAGTGAGATAACGACAAGGCTGTCAACAATGGCCGTTCGAATAGGCTTTGGCGTCGACTATGTTGGAGTTATACTTTGGCTTGTCTAAAATTTGGGCAGAAAAGGGCATTTCAGAGAAGTAGGTAGGCTATTTGCTGTTTTGCCGATGTTGCTCTTATTGGTCGTTGCCCTATCCAGTTTGAAAGACAACCGCTGATTCCGCCCCCAGGATTGAGCCCGGTCTATCCGTCGTGCCCGTACTATGACATGTCAAATGAGGTTCACACCCTATTGTTCACTGAATGCATGGAGAATGCAGACAAACTGGCTTACAAACTCCACCAGCGGGCAATCAAAAGGCCTATGCAGTCTCCAAGTCTCAATCATTCAGGTAAATATTGTAGGCTAACAATCATACAAATATTTGTGTTAGAGATTTCACCTATTTTACTCACTTTACTAGGCCGTGACAAACATTGTTGGAAATCTAGATCATTAAGGTGTTTACTTATCAAATCATTTTTGAGAATCTTCACAGACAGCGTACATTAACGTTAAGGCTACTGCTTTAATTTATTTGGTAGAATTTAATAGTTCTCATTGTTGGCATTTCAACAATTGTGTTTAGATGGTAAGACGTCGCAACGATCCTAGATTATATTAGCCTACGACACCCTTAAACAAAAAAAATGACAGCATTTTTGTTTGACCGGGAAATGATCACGTAGGCCCTAAGAAGATGGTAATGCAGCTTGTATAAAGCAGATGGCTAGTGTTTTATAATGTTTCCTGTAGGATAGAGATTGAAAGACAAAATGGTGACTATTGTCATTGACATTTTGAAAGCACCCCTATTTTTATGTCCCACATTTAACATGGAACGTTATTAAACGCTTCGGGAGGAACCGTTAAAATAGGCTACTGTTGCTGTTCGGAACGAACCAACTGACAAAAATCTGTTTCAAAGCGACGTATTAAATAATAAATAAGACACTGCATGGCTTTAAATTATAAACAGGTTGTTTTACCTTGCTCATCTGCAAATGATTCATTTAAATATCTGCTTTCTTGAAGAATAGAGGGCTCAAGGCTTCTCTTGCCCAATCCAAAGTTCCTTAGAGTATGAAGAGCAAACCTTCTCTGCTGTTTCCAGGCATAGCCGTTGGACATAACCACCCCTACATAAAGAACCCAAAAAGTGACTCAATGTTTGAACCTATTATGAATGAGTATGATGGTCATGAATATGATGGTCCATATGTTACACTGTCATTACACATTGGTCTCAGAATGGTCACCAGCTTGACTCTTTCTCTGGCAGAAAATCACCTTTGTCACCCACAATATCATATAATATAGGTATGACTGGCCGATCAGCAAAGTTTTCGCCTTGATTGACATACACTTCTCTCACTTGCTTGTGTCCACTGAGAATAACAATCCTTGGTCCAAAAGCTTGAATACTGAAAATACTCCCATATTTTTCAGCAAACTGAAACAGACACAATATCACTGCAACAGTAACAAACACAATAAACCAAGTGTAGTTCCAAAACTATTTGGTAAAGTCTGTATTTGGTAACATTTTTAGGGTATGTAAGACCCATTTGAAATAGAGAAAACAGAACAGAAGGCTTTACATGTAAACCAAATAAGGTTAGTGAATCATTTTATAATTTATTATTAATTGTCAGATGTACTGGGCTGTGTGATGTTAATATTTTACTCTAAAATATTACCATGGTAATTGGTGCAACATGTAGGCCCTATAGACATTATGATTCTGACAGCTTTGTGTAGGTTGGACAGTAGGATACTGTACACATTAGAACCCCCCCCCCCCACACACACACACACACACAAACACAAATATATACCTGCAAGAACAAAACCATAAAGTTTCAGCTACAACTACAGCTATCTTTATGATTCATTGATCTGCTCATTTAAACATTTTGTCTTCTCAATGTCAACACAAATATCTGGGGGTATCAGCATTTTGAACATTTTGAACAGCATCTATAGAACTGAACTGACAATAAAGGTGAACCTGATATGCATGACTTACTGTGACTAACTGCAGATGAACTTTGTTGCGGTCAATGTGATGCACATCTCCAATAAAAGGCAATGACCATGGTCCAGGAGGAAAATTCTTAGGTGGTTTGGTTTTGACGTAGTCAAACACCAGAAGGAAAATGGTGAGAAAAAGCAAAAAGCTCTTGATGTCAAACAGTTCCAAAAACTGTAGTATTGCTGACATATTGCTAAGCTAACAAACCAGTGTTGATCTTTGCCCTAGATCTAGGGTTTTGTAGAAGGTGTGTGAGTCTTGTTCCTGTCAGAGATAGTACAGGCCACACCCACCCAGCACACAAGTTCTGTTGCAACTATAAGCAACAAGCCAAGAAAATCACAAGGTATTCTGTCAAAGATGATGAAATAACTTGTGTATCAAGTTGAGGTCATACTTATTACATTGGGTTAATTTGGTGTCTGTTTTTCTTTGTTTGATATTAAATATGTCCTTATTATTATTTCATCTCAATTAAATACAGTGAACATAAAAAAACTACATAGTTGTACAGCATTCATTGCTTGCATTAATTTGAAACAATAATTTGCCATTCAACCTATTACATATCTGCCACACTGACTTATTTATAGCTGAAATGGAACGTTTTCTTTCCTGATAAGGATAAAAGAATTGAAACCTTTTAGTCACTGAATAAATGTGTTTCATTCAGACCAAGTGAGCCTCGCTCCTGTGAGATATCTGTCAATTTCCTGACATGTCCCAAAACCTCCAAAAAGGGGGGCAATCAGCAATGATGTTGGTTTCAAAACCAACAAAAGTGGCAGTGCTAATTTGGTAGCAACATCTGAAATCATCAGTTAGGACTCAATTTATGAAAGAAAGTTAAATATATGGTCTCCCCAATGTTGATGCAATACATTGGCAATTTGTAAAACTTGGGCATCATTAGGAATCCCTTAACAATACAATTGGCTTGGCTGGACCAGTGGTTTTACAGTAAAAATAATGTAAATTCTATGCCCATTCTAGATTTTTTTTTCAGAGGAAAGTGGCCAAACAAAAAGTGGCCAGGAAACCACATGAAATAAGGAACTTAGTCATGCAGTCATTTGTGAAATTAGCAAGCAAGCCCAGCAATATATATATGGTGCTGTTGCTGCACTTGCTGAATGCTGTTGCTGTTAGCTGAGTCATGCTGACAATCACATGCTTTAACCCTCCAATCAGTCCTATGTCTGTGAACAGAGAGCAAAGAGGAGCGAACCTATGCCTCCAACCAATCACCACAAGGGGCCGGGGAAAGGGGAACGGAGAGTAGGTCAGGCAGGTTACAAGAGTTTAGGAAAATGGAAAAGGAGTTTGGAGAAAGGATTGGTGACTTTTCTCTGTTTTGTTGGTGTTTGATTGAATATCAGTGGACATTCTATCCAGAATTGGCAACTACAGTTTCAAACAGGTATCAATGATTTGTCAGTCAAAAGTGCCAAAGGTATGTAAGTGTAAGTGTAAAGCACTGAAAATTGCAGTGTTCCAGAAACTGTGGCCTGGCCATGCCTTCTTAGTATTTTCCCTTGATTATCATCTCCCTACAGTTCTAGTCTGGATTTGATCACATTGAGCATTCAGGGGCTGATCCAGTCTTTTTAAACTTAAACACCTCAATCTAAAGATCCACCAGCTGCTCTAACTAGACAAGGAAATAGCCTGACTTCAAGTACAGTTCCAGGTTGATAGAGAGTGGCATTGGTCATCCTATTTAACGTGGCCCGCATTGAATCAAACCATGCTTAGTGCCAGCGTGGTATGCTAGAGCAGATAGCCACTGACACAGGGGACAAACCTAGACAGTGCAAGCACTGAAACAACCCAACAACATAATGTTCCACCTTATCTCTAATGACGAATGGCAGGAGCAGAATTATATAAAATGTCATATGTGGAAAGACAGTTGAGTCAGGCCTAACTCAAACATAACAACATAAACTGAATATGACTATAATAAAACATACATTCTGTTTCCAGTACTCTCAGCACACACACACACACACGTATGGTATGAGGTATGAGATCACATCCCGGGAGTACTGTGACTTCATGTGTGACTTCCACGAGGAGGCCATGCTCTCCTCTGCTCTCAAGTAAGCTCCATAAACCCTTCTCTCTCTCCCTCAAAGCAAAGTGTAAGTATTCTATGTTAAATTTTATGTTGGCTTCAGTTGAACACTTTCAGGTTATTAGGCATGACTGTGTCATTTTAAAGTAAGTAGTATTTGTCACTAAAACTTGTATTGTTTTGTTTATTTATTTGTCATGATTTGTTTATCACTGAAGCAGCAATAGCACATTGCGTATCACAATCTGGACCCTTACTGTAAAAATACAGGAAAGATAAAACAGCAGAGTATTTTACTGTAAGTGTATCACCTCAGCAGGGAACAGCACATAGCTGATAGGGTTTAGGACTGTGAGTAACTCCGAGTCTGTACTCCAGACTGGGTTCTACTCCCTCAGGTGCTGAGAAGGAGAACTGCTGGAGCAGCGAGGTGAAAAACAGGAACAGCTACATTTTGGCCAGCTGCTCTCCTAGGCACACTCTCTTCCCTGAGAAAAGGCACACCACAGGAATATTTTTAAAAGAGGAGATTTCATTTACAGTAATGTTTTTGAGTAAAGGAGAGATTTTCACACCAGACATGATGTGTATGGTTGTATAGCTCACTAGTGATTGCTGAGCTGATGCAGATATAAATCTGATGAAGCCTAGTCTTGGAACCAGACCCACATGAAGATGTAGTAGGGTATGGAAATGAACAATCAGAGGTGTAACTAAGTACAAATGCTTCACTACAGTACTGAAGTATGTTTTGGGAGATACTAAATTTCTTGAATTGCATACATTTACTGAAATAGTGTGAGTCAATTTCACCTCCACTTTCAGTTTCCAGAGATTTGATAAGTGGTCTGGTTTTGCCTGTCATAAAATGTACCCTTTCATTTTCTCCAAGGAAACAATCAATGTAGTCCCTCTGGTTTGAGGGATCATAGTCTACCAGGTGGTCCTCAATTCTTTTCCTCACAAAGGCATAGCTTTTTCAGTTGTTGTAGAGTACTTTCTTATCTCACCACCAGAGGGCAGACTTGCTCTTTTTTTCAACTCCTAAACTTGGAACTTCCTGCTACATTGTTCCCATTTGGAGTAAAACTTCACATCACAGATAGTCTTAGCATGAATTATACGTCCTAAATTAAAATAAATGGCTAAAGTAACACAAGTACTTTAGCTTTCTACAATGCATGGACTGATGGTTGTTTCAGTAAAGCAGGCCTATCTTAGGCCAGGTCTTCCAGTTAAAGGACTGTGGAGTATGTGCCACTAGAAATGAGGCAACCTTGGCTGTAGATTCTGGCCATGTGCTGGCTATTTATGTTCTGCTTGCATAAAAACCTGTGCTCGCCTAGAGAATAGTGCCCAGGATATTGAGCACTCAAAAGATCATTTCACACAGCTGTATAGGGTATACAGTGTAGATGTTTTTGTCATGTAGAACATGCACACACATAAATATATTGCTCCACCGGTAAAACCTCTCTCTCACTCTCTTTCTTTCTGTCTCTGGTGCCAGACTGCCTGAGGCGACAGCAGCGCCAGAGTGTCTTCCCACCTCCGTGTTTGTGGTCAGAGATGACATCTCTCAGAGCTGGGAGGGAGCCAGATGAAGGGAGGAGGGAGGGAGGGATTAAGACAAAAACACCACAGCCAACAGAGGCCCTGGCCTGAAATGTCGCACACACACACAGACACACATGCACGCGCACACACACTTGCTCACACGTGCACATACAAACACAGCACACACACACATACAGAGACACACACACTCTTCCGCTAGTGCTACTGCTACTGCTACATGTGGGTGGCATAAGTATATATCTGCTCCCTTCTTCTCTCTCCAGGTCAGGTCCTGCGGCAGCAGTTTCTCAGTTGAGCTCTTGGGACACTCTTTCTGTTCTACCAGAAAGTGCCAGAACTTTGGCACAGTCACCACGTTCGCTCGAGCACAGTCGCCACGTTCACTTGGACACAGTTGCCATGTTCGCTCGAACACAGTTGGCCTTTGTATGTCTCTCATAGAGAGCAAAGAAACAAGTTTTAAATCGGCCACTGTTGCTGGGAGACTGTTTCCCCGACAGCAATAGCAAATTCCGAATTCCGCCACCCACCACAGGTCTTGGTCCAGAGTTTTACAGTCCACTTTTACCAGTCCTTGTGTATTTTGGTCATCGTAAGTGGGTTGTGGGAACGTGAGTCAGAGGAAGAAGTAATGTCGAAAGGGCTCCAAGACAGCTAAGAGGGAAGAATGGGACATATCCATCACTAGGGCCTTCTGGATGACATGTTTTTAATTAAGAGTTAGATGGATATATATATAGACAGATAGATAGATAGACAGAATTTCAGATAAATCTGAAATTAGTCTTGCATGCAGCTTGGATAGAGTAGAACTCCAAACATACCTATACTACAGTAATAATCTGTCTTCATCTTACAGTGTGGATGATCCAGTGACGTAACAAGACAACACTGGGCCCCTGTGCAAGATTACCAAGGCGGGCTCCCTGTGCAATGATGTTGTGATGGCACAATTTCCATGAATGCCATAAATAGGTCATTGAAGCAGGTAGAATAAATAAGATGATAGATAGGAGTGGGTTAATCACACCAAAACTAATAGGGGAAAAAAATGGTAACGATGCACCATGAGGAACTAACTGCTACAGAGTTGCTGCCACCATTGGTTGCTTCAGGTGTACTCTCTTGCTCTAACTCAGTCCCAATCTCTGCCTCTTGAGCAATCCTTTGAAAGAATTGTCTATTTTTTGGCCATTTATTTCTCTCTTTCTCCAATTCTTCTTTCTGTGCTCGCTCTTGAAAGCCACTCTTGTGTTCGTGCTTCATCTCCATCGCTATCGACTCAAGTTCAGTGTGCTGTATATTGCTTTTGCATGTACTACACACGTTCGCTGCCATATCCCACGATCCTCAGTCGCAATGTAAAACAAAATACACCAAAATATATTTTTTTTCATTTCGCTGATTATTTAATGGTCACTATGTCAATATTAAGTCAAGCATATTTGTGTATTTAATTTACACAGCCTATTTAGCTGGATAGTGTTTATTGTGAGGAAGTGTCCGGTGGGTGAGGTATTTCAATATTGACGGTCCCTGGATTGCCAGGGCCCCTTAGGCAATTGCAGTGTCTGCTTACCGATAGCAACGCCACTGGGATGGGACGCCACTCCAAATATTATAAGTGACACCAGTTTTGCTGTATCCTGAAGCCAGGTACTTTACATAATTAGGGAGCTGCTGTAGCCCTGTTGTCACCAGATGTAAAGTAAGGAATGTGGGTAACACTTGTAATTAGCACACACAGATTCGCCATTAACAAGCTGCTTATTAACATATTAACTTCCTAATTACAGCTTATTCATTGTAAGTAAGGTAGTTGTTGTATATGAATTATGATATTAATATGGGCTTATAAGGTGCTAGTACAACAGGGACAGGTATTCTCAGGAACAATTATTCTCAATGTAATTAGGACAAGATTAGAACTTGTAGCTTTGGGTTTTGCTCCTATGAATAGACCATCTTTTCTCAGTATTACTGAAATAGAATAACTGCTCCTGTTCTACTACCATTTTATAAGCCCCATATTAACCAAAGCATATTAAAATCATAATTCATATACAACAACTACCTTACTATCTGTGAATAAACAGTAATTAAGAGTTAATAATGGAAAGATTCTGAGTTAATGGTCTATTATGGGTAGAATAAAGTCATGCAGAATAAGGTATTAAAAAGTGGTCATTGGTGTCTATGACAGACACACCAGGGAAGTCTCCAGATGTCTCCAGAACTTCTGGATTGGCCTGATGAGGGTCAGATATATAACTTTATGGTACGTTTACATGCTCTGGCAGATTTTCTATTAATCATGACACATTCAAGGTTTTGGACAAGGACATGTGATTTGAAATTTCAGTCTGCTGCCCATGGACGGCATCCAGGAACCTCTGTGTTCAGTGAATCATGACGTTGTGTTGGACGAATTCATTTGCTTCTCAAGATGCTTCATGGAGGTGTCTGATGCTCTCCATTGACAATGAATTGAAGTGGTCTGTTGTACAAAACCAATGGACAGACACTGTTATAGAGTTGCCAGAGTTTGGCAAAGAAATACTTTGGCAAAGAGTTTGGTCAACCTTTTTTTTGATTGAAGCAATGTCAACAACAACACATCTAGATCACCCTAATTGTGACTCAACTTGAAATGGTATCTTCACAGAAAACAAAAATGTGAACTATTTTCAAACTATTGTTTTCCCTAATTTGGACTGATGCTCTCTAGTATGTGCACCCTGCATAGCTCGGCAGCAAACCCAGTGCTGTGTTTACAGATGTCTGCTCTGTCCTCTACGTGTGGCTGGGTGGGTCCCCCCACAACCTCTCACCAAAGCTATGGGTGGTCGTTCACTCAGCCTGTCATTATGTGGGCCTACAAAAGCCTCCACCATGCCTCAAGTGCTGCCAAGCTGTAAACGTTGACTCTAAACCATAAACCTGTCTTGAGACTTCAGAGATATTCTCATGTTTATGTAGGTAAATATTGCCAAACACTGAGAAATTATGGGGAATAAAACACGTCACTCTGGATGAGGTTGTAAATGTTATGTTTTTGAATAAGGAAAAAAAATAGAAATGCTCTTCATAATGGAAAAAAGACTGAGTCTGGAGTCTGGTATTGATTAAAGATGATGACAACACAGCCACACTGGCTTTCTTGCTTGGATGAGGATTGATGTGCTTAATGATGAGCTGTACTGACACCTCATGTCCACCTCATTTTTGGAAATGTAGATGCTGATGTTCTAGAACTTCTCCATCTTAAATGTGGATGCTGATGTTCTAGAACTTCTCCATCTTAAATGTGGATGCTGATGTTTTAGAACTTGTCCATCTTAATTTGCTTTTCATTTGGGGATGCTTCCATTCCAAATTTGTGAATACAGTATGCAGATGATATGTATATATCACCAACTGATGCATTAACCAGTGCTAACCTTACTCCTACTGGTCAATTCAACTCAGGGGCCAAAATATTGTCATGATGTCCAAAATGACCATTCGTCCTATACAACCACTGCATTTGTGGGAACAGTTTCCTAAATACATTTCGACACAATTCTATATTGTACTTCCCTCTGCAAAGTTTTAATGCATGAGCATGTACAGCATGCCCTTAAATATAAGTTTCTCTGTGTGTGTATGTGTGTGTGTGTGTATGAACAAGAGCACAAAAACAGAAAAAAAAAGATATCTGTGTATGAGCATGTACAGCATGCCCTTAAATATAAGTTTGTGTGTGTGTATGTGTGTGTATGTGTGTGTGTGTGTATGAATAAGAGCACAGAAACAGGACAAAAAGATATCGGTGTATGAGCATGTATAGCATGCCCTTAAATATAAGTTTGTGTGTGTGTGTGTGTGTGTGTGTATGAATAAGTGCTCACAAACAGGACAAAAGATATCAGTGTATGAGCATGTACAGCATGCCCTTAAATATAAGTGTGTGTGTGTGTGTGTGTATGAATAAGTGCTCACAAACAGGACAAAAGATATCAGTGCTGATGCACAGTTGGTTTCTCTCTCCCTCTCTCTCTCTCAGAATCTAAATAGAAGACTATTTCTATTTTTATATCCATGTGAGTGGCTCCTTCTAAATTATAGACTTGGCCTCCAAAAAAAAACTTTTTTGAGGAGACAAGGCTGTATAAATTGGAATGAGATATGTACAAGGGCATGAAGACAAGGGAAAAAAGTGCCATGTAGCATAACCCATATTATATTTGAAATATAAAGCTTTTAGTATGACATTTACAAAGCGACTTACAACTTGTCAACTATCAGGCGTTCAAGGCCAGTCTCCCCTAGAGCAACTCAGGGTTAAGAGGCTTGCTCAAGGGACATACAACGGTGGCAGCTGGGATTTAAACCCACAACTTTTCAGGTTACTTGCACCCTAGCCAGGTTCCTTAACCAATACGCTACCACTGCCAACCGGATGAGTTAGACAAAGATTCACTCAAATTTGAAATATTGGCAATGATCAAGGTATTTCTCCTAAAGAGTAAAGAAGGTACTGGCTTGTTCTGTGGCTTTCAGAAATGGTCTATTGTTACTGTTACCGTGCTATGCATTAGTAACACTGGACTGAACCGAATGGTACTGAAAATAATATTAAAATAATATAAAATATTTTTCAGTTATTTTGTTACAGGATAATTTTGGTCAAACACACACACTCACACACACATGCACAAACACACACACACAAACTGAGCTCAGATGCAAGCACTCTCATATGTACATAAAAGCACCAGGAAGTCTCTCTCATAAGCGCTGAGAAAGTCATGCAATCACTCTCTCTGTCACTCACTTTCTACTGATGACATGTACACAAACAATTGTACACACACACACACACACACACACACACAAACACACACACACACAAACTAACCTGAGATCCTATGTCTTATATGTACAGAAAAGCACTGGGAAGTCTCTTTCATCTAAACCTGGAGAAAGGCATGCAATTACTCTATCACACACACACGTTCTTCAGATGACATACAGAAATATTTGTAGACACACACATACACACATACACAGCTGAAGGTGACTGTCCATTCACGCCTCCTAAACAAAAGCATTCTGGCTGCAGCTGCCCCTGCACTGTTCTGTTGTGCCTCTGGGCACCCTGCGCTACAGCATGACTGACACACGGCGTTTAGTGGCACTGCGAACGTCATCCAACAAGTCCAAGTATGCACTGGGTGTCTGTGGTCGGGCTGGGCGTCCGTCTGGCCCTCCCAGGCGCTTACAGGAACACAAGCTAGAGAAGAAAAATGGGGTCTGGGCAAGTGACAACACGCTAACAAGACCTGCGAGCATGCTGCTGAGCCAGCAGGTCGTCCTAGGCATCAGTGGATATGTGGCGTCGGCATGATGCTGAAGAAGGGCGCACAGACCAAAATGTCTGTTGTTGGTGATTCAAGCTTTTAAAAGGCAACTGAGAGCACTGCTTTTGCTGCTATAAACTATACATGACTGCATGTGGGATTCAGCACCCAGTTAAGTTAAAATAAGTTAGATGTGCGAGTGCGTCAATTGAATACACATTAACAAACACAGGGGCTGTGAGTGTTCAGAAGATTATGGGCAGAGAGTTTGACAAGATATAGCAGATGAGAGTGCTGGAGCTCAGAAATTGTCAGGTTTCACTCAGTTGTTGCTCAAACTAAAGAGGCTGGTCTGAAGAACGCAAAGGGACAACTCGAATCTTCCTTTAGTTGTTGTTTATTGAGGTTTTCCAGGACGAGTAGATAGTGGATAGAGTGGACTTAAATAGTAGTTTGCTTAGACTAGACAGAGACAGAGTTGACAGGGAGAGAAATAGACACAATGATGAGGAAGTTTACCATTAATATTAGAAGCCATATAATGGCTATTGTAAAATTGGTATAAAAGCAGATACACGCATAAGGAAACACACACACACACACGCATGACAGAGGTAGAGAGAGAAAGGTAGGGAAGAGAGAGAGAGAGAGGAGACAGTTATTTGGGGATTCAACCAAGGGGTGGCACTCACAACCCAACTAGTTCAGAGCAGTATATAGTAGTTCTTGTGATTGTATACAGGAACTATCTAGACTTCATTCATGTGTTAAAGCATAGACAGCAAAGCTGTTTTTTTGTGTTACTGTTAACTTCAAACTTAACATAAAACAGTTAACACACAGGCCAAAACAGAAGGCCACAACAAGAAATGGGCAAAGTCTAACACTAGCAAAGTCTAACACTTCAAACATCTTTGAAACATACAGCAAAAACAAATAGTTCTTTCAAACAACAAATCAGTGTATGCACTCATTTACTGTAAATTATACAGTAGACCACAAAATGGACAGGATCAACCTTAACTTTTGCTATGTTTGTGCATTGCTTGATACTTTGCATAGTTATAGTATGTGAAAAAAAGAAACACGAATTGTACTCTTTTGTATTTCTTCCCAAAATGTAATTGACACTAACATGTAAGCTTTACAGTGTCTAGACAAATTCCTACACAGAAGTATAGCTTCTCATTTTTTCTACAGCAAGCTCAACTCATCATATCTGCACTGCTTTCTTCATTGGATAACTGAAATTGTGCATTTAGCCTCTTGCATCCATGCTTGCACGTACATAAGAACACATGTTTCCTGGGGGTCTGTGTAAAAGTTTGTTACAATATAATAAATGAAATAACATGGAGGAAAATTCTACAGGAGAGAGCACTGAAGCGTTGAAGTGGATCTGTGATCTTTGGCTACAGTATCAACCCAGTCGCATTCTGTTCATTCCCATCCGCATAACACTGACTAGTGACACATTCTACGTTAAGCTGTCAAAACACATACTAAGACATTAACGTTAGCTACAAACCAAAAAGCTAAGTTGGCATCTGCTAACCCCTGACTTAGTTCACTGTTTTTTTTTTTTTTTAAATCCTTGATAAGATTTGATATACAGCTAACACTGTGTATGGTGTAAATCAATCCGTAACCATGTTGTTCGAGGTCACTGGGTACTGTCAGTAGGCCAAAAAAATGAAGAAAAAGATACAGCATAGGCCGAATAGTGAACCATAATGTCAGTTGCTATTTGTTATTCGGTTTTCCTACAGACAGCACTTGATGACCTCAAACAGCACTACAGACTGAAACACAACAGATTTCTCATTTATGGACAGGTGTGATGTAATGTCAATTAAAAGTTCACTGCATTTAGTTGTCAGTTTTATTTGGATACTTACTGGAAATTCCAGAGAGGAAGAAAGAAGCGCATATGTCCCCAGGAAGGCATGTCTGATTGTATGTGTAAGCCATATAACCTACTTCAGAGATGTAATATTTGCATATCACTGCTTGTCCTGGTACACAGAAATCATAGTAAACAATAGCAGTCAGGTTAATGCTGTCTTGCACTGTTAAAAAAGGGGGCATCTGATTCAAGATTGATGGATCAGGGCTCCCAAAAGCTACAGCCTTAGTAGCTCGTAAAGTTTCTCTGATCATTTCCCAAAACCATTGTTGTTTAAGAACATCGTAAACATGCTCTAACTGTTGAAAAAGGGGGATAGCAGAAGCATCTGGAGTCTGATCTGGCCATAATTTGGTCTTGTGTGCATTTCATTGACAGTTTACGATAAATGAGCTGGACGGAAAACAAAACCTCTATTCAGCCACCTGTAACATTATGCCAGTAAGTGACAGAATCATCAGAACCTTGGTAGTGGTGTGGGGAGATGGACAGATGACAGATGGACAGATGAACCTGGACCTAATAAGGCCCTGTTAACACGTATTTAGATATTTTTATAAACAGATATTTTTATGTTTTTTTTTTTTATTGTGCTTACATGTATGTAGTGGAATCCAGAAAAAATCTCCACTTTGGAGGCCGTTTTTTAAAAAAATGTCTGTTTGAGGTGGCTAAAACTCTGCTTAAGTGAATGAGAGGCCCAAACAGATAAAAAGACATATGTTTATAGTTTTCTACATACCTGTAAACAGGGCCGATACAGACATTTTGTGAGAGGAGGAGACTGGGGACTAAAAGTGTTCTCCACAGAAATTAATGAGGCCAGTTGTGTGAACTGTGAGTCCTGCCCTATAATATACATAGCCAATGGTGTTGATTTAAAGTGTCATGATTTCCTTGTGTTTACTTCTCTTGTCACCATGGTAATAGCCAATAGCCAATAGTGAAAAAAATATGGTATGCCTCTTGGTGTGAGTATGCCTCTTAGTTAGTTACTCTTAGTATGACCTGTCTATAAGGAACAGATATCTCCCTGTTAATTTGAATAGGAAGTTGTCCTGTTATCAAAAATAACTGCCTGTACTGCCTAACCAATATGACCTCTGAGTGGCAAGACTTGGCCAAAAGTCCTGATATAATACCCTCAGCCCCTTGCAGGGACAAAGGCAATGGGTGAGAAAAAACATTAGGTCATTTAGTAAGAGTAGAGCCCATCTGGATGCACCTAAATAAGTATACAGATAGAAAAATACATGCAGTGGAAACACATGGGTATGCCGTCTGTCTTAGGATACCACAACCTGTTTCTTTACCAGCAACCCAACCCAAATATGGTATTTCAACTCTCGTTACTGTGAACTAACTGTAGCCTACCTAAACCCATGACTCTCCTAATTGCATGGGCCTGAATCTATACCATCACAAATCAAATTGCCCCTACCTGCACACATGTAACTGGGCTCGCATCGGCACTGGTAGGAAAATACTGTAAATATTATATGACTAATGCTTATCAAATGATGAACAAAGCATTAACAAATGCATGTGTGTAGTTATTATAAAGTGGTACCAAAAATGCTGTTGGGCAGCATGTTGCAGATTCACTAAAGCTAATGATTGTTAGGACAAAAAAGAAAACCAGGAGTGTCATCTTTACTTCTGTTTAGTAACAGAGAAAGAACACAATTATTGGCAGTTTGATTTGTTTTCATCATTTAACCCCTGACAACAAAAAGACAAGAACAGTTGGCAGGCCTTCACAAACTGTATGTGAAATATTTCTCCTGTGGACTGCAAAATACACTCACTGGTTTTACATCTACGTTGAAACAGCTGAGCAGATCAAACACACATTTTACTGACTTTTAAATACTCAGTCTTATCTCTTGCTACTTATCAGATAAATTGACCTTGAAAATGGCCAACAGCTTTTGTGCAAAATTGGCTTTCCCAGTCAAAAACAAAACAGCAACAACGGAGATGCCTGATGTAGCATCACCTGGAGAAATGGCAAAATTGACTGTATTTACAAGCTAATTCACTAAATCACTGACATCTTGCACACCAAACTTGGGGTCTCATGACATTTGGTGGATGTTGTCCCACTAGGCTCATAGAGTGTAAACTATTTTGGTATTTTGAATACCACTCCACCCCCGTAGTCCCCAATCGTTGAGTCAAAGTGAATTTTTTTGTGGTGTATGTGTGCGTTAAACAAGCCCATAACCACTCATTTGTGAGACAAAAATACAAAAACAGAGCACTTACTGTAAACACACACATACACACACACAGTCTCTCCTTCACTCTTTCTCACACACACACACAAATAGATTCTTGAAATGTACATTAACTCTAAGATTATGCCATTGTCATTGTGTCACAGTATAGCAGGGGTACTGGTGGGTGGGGGTGAGGGTGGGTTATAATGGGGGGTTGATTCTAAGGGTCTGGATTTGACAGGAGGCCCCAGAGAACATTTTAACATTATAATGTTTGGGGCCAAACATTATCTTCTGTCATAGGGCCCAACATTTCTAGTGGCGCCCCTGCAGTGTAATGTGGGCTGTGTTGGCAGTTCAAACAGAAGTCAAAGTCAAAGTCAGCTTTATTGTCAAATGCCATATGTACAGATTGCACACATAGGATTTGAAATTACAGCGCTCCCTAGGCCCACAGTGAACATTAAACATCTTATAAACAAATATCAATATAATAAATATAATGACAAAGCTTAACCATAGCCATAGCCATAATAAAGTGTATTTAGGTTAGCCATTTCCTACTATTCATAAATGATAAGTATTACATTTGTAGGTCTAATCCATTTTCAAGGACATGAAGGAGATAGCAGTAGTTATAGTCAGGGTGTTTAAGGCAGGGCATGTAGAATGGTCTGTTTAAATGAACTGTACCTTGATGAGTACAAAAGCTTTATACTACTACTACTACTACTACTACTACTACTACTTCTATACTTCTACTTCTACTACTACTTCTATACTTCTACTTCTACTACTACTACTACTACTACTACTAATAATAATAATAATAATAATAATTGTTGTTGTATGACAACAATGCTGAAATACCCCCCCCCCCCTCTCTCATACACACACACACACACACATATATACACACATAAACACACACACAAAGAACAATTCATGTGATGATGACAGAATGAGAAACTTGAGTTGTGTTGTGTGTAGGTGTGGTGTCTGGACCATGAACCATGTACAGACAAACACTGTCATATTAAACTGTCTCAGTTACCTCTCTTCCTCCTCCCTCAGCTGTTTCCCTCTGGGACAGTACACAAGAGAATAGCTTTCTCAGGTTAACTGTCCCAATGAATAAAAGAAAACATCCACGTTGTTACTTGATCATGTAAAGTAAGGAATAGATATCAAAATCAAGATATTTCTTTCACACTTACTGTTGTCTTTACAGTGAAAAAGAGTACCAGGTATTTTTATGCCTCATTAATAATGTCTATCTAATGTGTAATAATAACACATTTTTATTAGGAATCTGGTAAAAAAGAGGCAAATTTAATGTGATAACATTTTTCAGTAGTTTCACACAATCTTACAACCAAAATATTCAATATAGTTCACATAGAAAGACACCCATCTCTGTTAGAGTAACTGCAATTGTTAAATGGGAGACATCTATTCACAGCTGTCAGATGAGAAAATGTTATGGCAGCCACTAACTGATGAGGGCAAGGAAACTCCATTGCAGTTTTCTTTTCACGTGTCCCATTCAGTTAGTGTTAGCTGTTAGTTCACAAATTCAGTCTGTGTTGTACCAAATTTGATCATTCTTATTCCCATTGACAACACTCAGCAAACTCAAACAATAGGGCTAGGGGTTGATTGACTCAGGATGCAGCAGTAGAATAAGAGGCTCCAAATTCTCCAGAGCTCCAGGAGGGGAGTAGAGTAAGTGAGTTCCCAGCAGGAACACCAAAAAATTGTGTGTTTTACAGTTGAGCTGATGTCACTGTTGTTCACCGTAGTATTAAAAGCAACAATAACATTTAATTTGATGACAATGCGAACTTAGATGCTCTTGTTTTATACCATAGATGTGATTATTATGACCTGATTAAAATTTGTGGACAGGACATTCAGGACATTGTTTCCTTATATTTCAGTTTTCTTTGCTTTCTATCAATGAAAATTTCTCCATTTTGTTTTTGGCTAGCCATTCCCTGAAAGTTCAATATTGTAAATGATATATAATTAAATAAAATCTTTACCTAAGTAGAATTTCATTGCTATCATTTCAGTATCATACGGTAAGTGGCCACAACTCCTTGGACAGATTTTAGTAATGGTGATTTAGTTCTTTAACTTACCAGTTGATAATCATGAACCTGACATTAATAAACAGTTTTTATGAGTGAACATTTGTAAAATAATCATTAAGAAATAGTGTGACTTTACTTCAGGGTACACAAAACCACTAAAGATGTTTCAATGATGAGCCATGATAAATGAATTGGAATAAGAATGTGGCTTTACTTCAAGGTACACAGAACCAGGAAGTGAAAGTATTGTAATAATGGGTCATGATGAATGTGTTGACACACATACACAGGACTGCACTGCAACATCAGGATGCCGGGATCTCTGTTACCTGATGTGTTCAGAGGTGTATTCACATGAAGACAAACTGGCAAAATCTTTACTTTCAGAAAAAATCTTTCAGATTCACTCACTTAATCATTCTGAATTGTGCATTAGTTATGCTGTACTTTCTGCATCAATGTACCCTTAGTTATATAGATATAACTGAGAAGGAAAAGAGAACTTCATTATGTAAACACAGTGATTAAATTTTATATTTTGTATGCCTCTGTTAATGTGAAAGTAAACATGATTTCTTTATGCAGTAATGCCTTTCTAATGTTGGAACATGCTTACTAATCTATGTCCATGTCATAGTTAATGCTTAACTAATCCTACATATTGTATTGTAAGTTTTGCCCATTTGGGTATCATTTCACACCATACTATGGTGCTACACTGGCTTGGTGGTGTATAAAGGAAACAATGCAAAGTAATGTACAGTGAAGATTCTGTGCACATACATAGAATATACTGTATATACATTTATTTTGATGCACCAATGCTATAAAATCTTAATAGAATTACGTATGTATACGTAACTGCACAGAATTCCACATTTCATTTACATTCATTTGTGCAACACCTCCCCCCCCCCTCCTTGTGGTGATTGGTTGGAACAGGTTAGTTACATGTTTCCAGATGATACCACCCAATTAGCACTGCCACTTTCTCACAGGAGTGAGGCTTACTTGGTCTGAATGAATAACATTAATTCAGTGGTTTCATGTGTCCCAATTCTTTTATCCTTCTTATTTATTCTAAAAGACAGATTAAAAAACATAAAACACTGGCCATATGAAGAGCTTCATTTCAGCTATGAACAAATCATTGTGGCAGATATGCAATAGGTTGAATTGAATTATTGTTGCAAATTAATGCAAGCAATGAATGCTGTACAACTATGCAGTTTATTATGTTCACTGTATTTAATTAAGATGAAATAATAAGTACATATCTGATATCAAATAAAGTAAAAGAAACTCCAAATTAACCCAATGCAATAAGTATGACCTCAACTTGATACACAAGTTATTTCATCATCTTGGACAGGATAATCCCTTGTGATTTTCTTGTCTTGGTGCTCTCGGTTGCAACAGAACTTGTGTGCTGGGTGGGTGTGGCCTATACTATCTCTGACATCAGAGAGTCAATAATTCAATTCTATTTATACAGCACCTTTTACAATAGTATTGTCTCATGCCGTTTTACTGAAGGAGCACCCAAGAGCAACAGGAGAAACAAGGAAACAAGGAAAAACTCCCCTATGTTTAGTTAGTCTAGGAAGAAACCTTGGGCAGATCCACAACTCAAGGGGCTAACCCAACTGCCAGGGGTCATGCAGGAAAAGTACAATCAGTAGTAACCATGATAGAATACAAGTTGTCCATGGTTTTAGCTAAGGATCATAATATTATCCCACTTTACATTACATGGTAATCAGTCCATAGGTGGTTATCAGGAATTATGACAGTGTAGTAGTGGCCAGATGTAGGAGTGTCAAGGAGTGAGATGGGTCATGGGAGTAACAATAAGTGTCCATTTGACAGTGCCATTGTGAGGGGGGGTCAGTTACAAAGCCTCAGGGAAGGGGAGTTTGCCCTGGTACGGGCCTCCCGTAGTGTTGGTTGCAGTCCACTCAGGAAGGGAAGGTGACAGGAGTCCGCCGGAAGAAGGCAGGGATGACACTCAGCAGGGATGATTGTGGACAGAGGAAGCAAATGAGTTAGGCCAGGCTCACACATCAGTGATCATATGTGTTATTTGTGCATACAGATATGTATATAAATATATATAAGTAAAGAGAGAGAGAGAGGGTAAGAGAGAGAGTTGTATGGCATGACACATGAAAGGTTTGTGGCGGCACTAGGCTATAGCAGCATAACTAAGGTATGGTGCATGGCAACCCAGCACCACTGCAGGGATGGTCAGTGGCCAGTTGTCAGATGCCTCACAACTGGGGGCAACAGCAGAGGCAGTCCCTCCCAAAAGAGGAAGGTCTAGACTTAAAGGTCTTGAGAGTGTCCGCTTGTCAGATGGGCGGGGGGATTATTGCACAAGAGGGGCGCACGGTAGCAAAAGTCTCTTCCTCCTATCGTAGATTTTGATATTCTCGGGATTACAAGACCAGCATTGTGGGATCTTAGTGTTCTAGGAGGGTGGTAGGGGACAGGAAAGTTTTTAATATATGTTGGAGCATGGTCATTGGGGGCTTTGTAGGTTAGGAGGAGTGTTTTAAAATCGATTCGACTTTTAATAGAGACCCAGTGTAAGGAAGCAAGGATAGGAGAGATTTGTTTTATTTTTTTTTTTTTAGTCCTAGTGAGTGTTCGGGCCGCAGCATTTTGTTTTAGCTGTAGGTTTTTGATACAGGTATTACTACACCCAGAGCAGAACAGAGCATTGCAATAATCAAGCCTGGAGGTAATACATGCATGTATTAATTTTTCAGCATCCTCGAAGGATAGGAACTTTCTCATGAAACATGATCTTATTCTACCCATAATAGACCATTAACTAAGAATTTCTCCAATATAAACTCCTGATTACTGTTTATTCATAGTTAGTAAGTTAGTTGTTGTATATGAATTATGATCTTAATATGCCTTGGTTAGTATGGGGTTTATAAGGCTGTAGTACAACAGGAAGAGTTATTCTCCTCCAATAATATTTAGAAAAGATGGTCTATTCATTGGAACAAAACACAAAACTAAAGTACCTAATAGTGTCTAACTAAGTCCTAATTATGTCTTTTTGATTGAGAATAACTGTTCCTCTAAGCAAAGTATATTGAGATCATAATTCATATACAACTATCTTACTTACTATGAATAAGCAGTAATTAGGAGTTTATACTGGAGAAAGTCCAGTTAATGGTCTACTATGTGTAGAATAAGATCATACAAAATAAGATATTAATAAGTAACTTGTAATGACTAAGAATTGGCTAGTATGTTATTAATTTGCATGGTAATAAGCTGCTAGTTAATGGTGAATATATATATCTTAATCTGTGTAACCGAAGCTTGTCTTAGAATATCAATACATTCCTTTGTATTGCACTCTAATAATTCAAAGCTTGCCAAGGAAGAACCATACATTACATCTGCATGCATTGTAATTACCTCTCAACCACCACACACATTCAAAGAAACGGTCTCCCCCTCCTTCCGCTGTTTCCCTCTGGGGCAGTACACAAGAGAATGGCTTTCTCAGGTTAACTGCCCCAAAGAAACAAAAAAAGTTGTTACTTGGTAATGTAAGGTAAGATATATAAGTAAGATATAAATAAGATATAAATATATATAAGTAAGATATAAATAAGATATAAATATATATAAGTAAGATATAAAATAGATATGGGAATCAAGATATTTCTTTCACTTTATTTGCATCTCTGATTACTGTTTCTCTACAATGAAAAAGAGAACCAGTTGTTTATATTCATGCATTTAGCAGCTGCTTTCATCCAAAATGACTCACAAAAAGAGGATTAACATTCAAGCTACAACACAATTAAAAACCTTTCTGGGAATGCAGCTTGCTAACAGGAAATTGGCAAGAGATGAAAGTGCAGGAGTATGATAAAAGAGATACTCTCAGAAAAGCTGAGTCTTCAAGAACTTCTTGGTAGAGAGGTATTTTTATGCCTCATTAATAATGTCTATCATAGATCATCTGGTTGGTAAACAGGATGTCTTTGTTGTCATGGTCATCAGATACTTGATTTATGTATCAGGTCAAAACCCCCTTCTCTATAGCTGAGTTTGAATGAAGATATCATGTCCGATCCTTAGTTACAGCAGTCAGTGTCACAGCACATGCCGTCCACATTATGACTCTTCAGAAGTTCCTCACAGCCTGTCTTCTTGTAACATCCTTGGATCAGCATGGCTGAAAGACATTAAACAACACCGTCATTCGACAAAAACATGAGAAATATAACTTAAGCAGCATAAACATATCGATTGTTTGACGATGCAATAAGTAGCATGAACGGGTACGGATGTGTGGACAACCCCTCCCACCCTCACATCCAAAAGAGTGGCATTTCAAGTGCCAGTGTATTATTTCTGGCCGTGCACCGACTAAACAGGTGATACTGATAATCAACTAATTAACTTGCTGCAGAATTGTGCTAATAGTATTAGCTGGTTTAATAAATATTGGACCTGTATTAGAGGTCAGCGCGGGACTGACATTCTTTTGCATACTACACACACACACTCTAAAAAGCAGGATAGTATTTTGTAATGCAACATTTAACATAAAAGAAGCAAAGATATTGTAAAAAAAAGAGGCAGTGTGATACATGTAATCAGCAGGCCTGTATTTTAACACCTCTAAGTCTGATGAATCATGCTGTAACTCTTAACCCATAGGTGGGGAATGAACTCCTTGGTCTCACTTCAGCTATCATTGAAAGTCAGTTCCCGTAGTCTTAAACTCTCCAGGCTTGACTATGACAAAATACCCACCCTGAGGCAGCCTTCCCCACCGATTTTTCAAGCTCTCTCTCCGTCTTTATTTCACTGCATCTCTTTCCTTCATTTCTATGCTTATACTATGATCTGTTTTTCAAAATAGACAGACTTACCAGAAGTAAGGAGTGCAAGGACGATTGAGGAGAAAATTAATACTTTCATCTTCAGTAGTTTTGTTTAGAAAAGAGGAAAAGATGGTTTCAGCCATGAGTGGATAGCAGTACACTCCATTAAATTACTAGGAAAATAATCAATAATTTCGCAAATTATTCTTGAATTAAATTTATAGCTCTAAAGCCAAAATACGGACACTGCTTTAATGATATTGGACAGTTTCAATTTCCCTCTGTTCCCAGTATCTGAAAGATATTAATAACAGCCAATAAGATTCCGATTCAGTGTAGCAGAATCAGGTGGTCATTGGATGTCATCAAAATGTCATTAGTAACACCTTGCTAATTCTTGGAAAATTGGTTGCTGCAACATGGGTCGATGGTACAGGTGGAGTTTTAGGCTACGCTTCTGTGAGCGAGTTAAGGTAGAACACAGAACTTTCATGTTTGTGAGTGTGGGCCAGTCTGGAATCTCCTCTCTGCCTTCATTTCCAATATTTCTTTCCTGGATACCAGGATTTTCTTTTAACATCCTTTTGTGAACACCTTGAATATGTTACAAAACACAAAGCATTGTGAAAAATCTGCTTTCTGCAGTAGATTAGCACAAGATCAATTGTGTGCACTTAACACAGGTGATTTCACTAATTAACTCATCTATCTGGCTGACAGGTCTTACTAATCAGAATCAGCTGGGGCACAGACTGGTTAGAACGAAAGGACAAAAACGCTGCTGAAGCATGGGTTCAGCACCATCAGCCGACAGAATACTCCACATTCGCATGATTTCAAAATGTAATTTTAACATAGGCCTACTTGTCTGTTTTTATTGACTCAAAGAGTGTAGTGGTTAATGGCACCTGTTTCTTAACTTGCAACACACATTTTCTTGGTTTACAGAGACATTACAAGGCAGCAGAATATTACTGCTATAATATAACAAACCTATTGAGCCAATCATGGGAGAAATAAGTGAAGGATAACCAAAGTATCCTGATCTAGGGGAATAATGAATGCCACAATGGTGTAAGGCGAGGTCCATTAGTCACCTATATTGGGACACCTTAAAGGCCGTTGTCGGTGAATAATGCCCTGTCAGCCAATCAGAAGACAGTGTTTAATTTCTCCGGGTGATAAATAAATATAATCCATTCATGACTGTCACTGTAAATATGTGATTCTGGATATTCACCATGTGGTAATTGTACGGATCCCACAGCTCATGGGCCCCATTTCACAGCAGCCATTTTTCTAAGAAATGGCAAGGAAGCAACAGCTGTTACTAATGACATCTTGATACCATCCAATAAGGATCTGATTCTGCTACACGGAATCAGAATCTTATTGGCTGTCATTAATAACACCTGTGCTTACCTTGCCATTTCTTGGAAAAATGGCTGCTGTAAAATGGGCCCATCCCGATGACTGATACTTGGTGGTTATTTAAAATCTGTGTAAGGGTATGAATCCCACAATTTCTGTGTGATTCTTAACCCCTTAATGCAGAGGGCAAAATGTGTAATCTCCGCCTATATTTTGACTGTTGAACTTCAGGCTTCAATATCTCTGGTTCTACGCCTTGCATAATACTGGTCCATGACTTAAACACATTCCCTTCCTGTGCAATACAGACATTACACTCCAGAGCTTCTCCTGTAAAACAGAAAGACACCCTCTTACAAAACTCCACTGGTGAGTAACACACACAAGAAGATCCTCACAAATACTTCACAGACTTAACACAACACTCATGCAAATAATGCACAGACTTAACACAATAACACTCGTATACACACTTGTAAGTCACAAGAACACTATATATAACATTCTTTTGCATACTACACACACACACTCTAAAAAGCAGGATAGTATTTTGTAATGCAACATTTAACATAAAAGAGGCAAAGATATTGTAAAAAAGAGGCATGTGATACATGTAATCAGCAGGCCTGTATTTTAACACCTCTTAGTCTGATGAATCATGCTGTAACTCTTAACCCATAGGTGGGGAATGAACTCCTTGGTCTCACTTCAGCTATGATTGAAAGGCAGTTCCCGTAGTCTTAAACTCTCCAGACTTTACTATGACAAAATACCCACCCTGAGGCAGCCTTCCCCACCGATTTTTCAAGCTCTCTCTCCGTCTTTATTTCACTGCATCTCTTTCCTTCATTTCTATGCTTATACTATGATCGGTTTTTCAAAATAGACAGACTTACCAGAAGTAAGGAGTGCAAGGACGATTGAGGAGAAAATTAATACTTTCATCTTCAGTAGTTTTGTTTAGAAAAGAGGAAAAGATGGTTTCAGCCATGAGTGGATAGCAGTACACTCCATTACATTACTAGGAAAATAATCAATAATTTCGCAAATTATTCTTGAATTAAATTTATAGCTCTAAAGCCAAAATACGGACACTGCTTTAATGATATTGGACAGTTTCAATTTCCCTCTGTTCCCAGTATCTGAAAGATATTCATGTACTCACCAGGACACTCCTGATTTCAACAGACCATGCAAGTTTTCTCCTCCTGCATTAAATATTTTGGGTGGTCTCTTAGAACTTTTTTAAGCACAAAGGAAACATGCATCTGTACTGCATTTTCCTTTGCTACTTGATAGGGGTGAAAGTGTGCAGAACATTTTGAGGCTTATCAATATTTTGATGCCCTTGAAAGGTATTCAAGCACTAATGCTGTTTTTATCTTACTACGACAGCTGGGAGCTCTGCAACACCTTTCACCCAGGTTTGCTTATTAGTTGCATGTGATCCACAAGGACTTTCATTCAAGTGAGTTAATACATATGTTTTATTGTGTGTCAATAAATATTTCAGGGTGAGTGTCCTTAGTATAACATTGTAATCATTTGGAAATTGACTCACACACACACACACACACACACACACACACACACACACACACACACACAGTGGCCTGTCATTATTGTAACATTGTAGACATTGGAAAGCTTTCTCTCTGTCTCTCTCTCTCTCTCTCTCTCTCACACACACACACACACACACACACACACACACACACACACACACACATGCACCATGATGAAGGTCAGCACACAGGCAGAGAGAAGACACACAAACACACGCAAACACACACGGACAAACACACACGGACAAACACACATACACACACGCTCCTTGATGCACGTCCACAGCACTGTACACTGTGCATACGCTGCAGGAAGTTATTAACTGTGTGAGATCAAAGGCAGTGGACAGGATAAACATCCCCTTTAGACCCTCCAGGCAACAAACAGCTTCCGTCTCGAACTTCCTCATCTGCCTCACACACATATTGAGCACACACCAGTCAGGGTCGAGTCCACACAGCCCTTCTCCAGACAAGAACTGCGATGTGCTGTGCTGTGCTATCCAAGCTGTCCAGAATCACACAGGCCTGGGAACAAGCCGAGCATGAAAAATTTCTAAATTTCCCAAGGTGTTGCAAACCAGGTTAAGAAAAGAAATCATCATCTCAAGCATTTTGTAATAATGGACACCATGTCAAAGGCAGTGACCAATGTCAATGGCATGTGTGTCATGATAAATCACTTTTGAGCAGCAGCTATAAAAATAACTCCTGCGATAACTGATTTTACCCCAAGTCTATAATTTCTATCCTACAGGTTAGAAATGATAGTTTTCAAGGAAACATGCTAAGAAAGCCTGTACCAGTCTGCACACAGTAATAAAGCATTCTTTATTTACTTAAACACCAAATATGTCATTCGGACTAATTGTCACAATAACAGTGTGAAATCACAACAGCATCACAAAATTGTAATCTTGTAGGCCAGTAGAGGGCAGCAGAATCAACATTCAACCAGAAGGGCAGCAGAATTCAACCATCCCACTGCATTGTTGTTTGAGAAACGTGGGCCAAGGACAGGCAAAAGAGCCATGCATATTAAATATCAAATCAAACAAACCTTATCAGTTCATACCTATATACAGTTTCAATGTGGTATCTGCAGTGTCAATGAATCTGAATGAATACTGAACTTTTTCCAAAACAGTGATCAGTCCATTATTATATAACATTATAACCCCAAAACTTCCAGCAGTCCTTGATGTTGCCTATACCAGTATTCACTCACTGTTTGGCGGAATAACAATGGCTAAGCACATATTCAGAACAGATGTTGTGTTATCTGTAAAGGAAATGGTCCTGGGTTCTGCATATTTAGCAAAATACAGTAGTCTCAAGCACAGTAGCTGGACTAGTGCCTCAATTTCATTATTTTGTGTGTGTGTGTATTTGTGTGTGTGTGTGTGTGACTTTGGCATTCCTTTCCTCCAAGACTATTTTCATCCAGCACCTCTCAGTCAAGCTATTTATGTCAAAAACGATTTCCCTTTCTTTTTAGTGCTGGCAAAGTAACGAATATGTAACTATGCGATTTTTTTTCCCAATTACGGTCTCTATAACATTAATATGACAATTAAATAATGAATGATTATAAGTGATGTTTAAACATGACACTCTCACATGCCTGTGCTGACACCAATACACAGACAGGGTAGTTTAAGGGTGAATGCGCAGAATGTCCAAAGTTTGCAGCATGCAAAAGCAACATGTGGCCCAGTGCAGTTGGATGGCCAATTTCCAGCCATTATAAGTCTATCACAGAACAGCTGGAGGGTCCAATCCCAGCCATTATGAATCTATTACAGAACAGCTGTGCAGTTAAAGCTCAAGTCATTATAAATCAATTACAGAACAGCTGGATGGATAATGCTTTGCCATTAGAAGTGTATCTCAGGGCAGCTGGGGAGGTTGACACTTAGCAGTACGGTGACTTTTCCACCCAACCTGTTGTTGCTCCGATGGAGACTGAATCCATGTGTTGGTGGTGGGGGGGATCTTGTAAAGTCTGGCGAATGTCAACCATATTTACTGTGCTTGGGCTTGCCATAAATGCTCACAAAAATGCTTTCCTGACACCTCATCCCCAATGAAGTTTATATGTATGGCTTAATGAGTGAATTTGTGTTTGTGTGTGTTGGGTGTGCATGTGTTTGTGTCTATGAGGGTGGTTGTTTTTGTGTTTGTGCTTGTGATGTGTGAACGTGTGTGTGTGTGTGTGTGTGTGTGTGTGTGCATGTGTGTGCATACAATTGTATGTGTGGCATGTGTGAAAAATATAATTTTGTTCTGGAAAGAAAGTATATTATTAGTATATATTTGGTATATTACCAAAATCATTGTATTCACCTAAAGATTATTTAAAAATTTACATTGTTAAAGACATACATATAAAGTGTTTTTAATGACACAAAAACTTCTGTAAAGTTTTTATGTTTCATAAAATCCTAATGGCAAAGCCAAAACTTACCTATAACTTAAGATAATAACAATAACTATACTATAACAAAACATGTTTTATGTATTGCTTAAGGTTATTGCTTGTGGTTAATGTTAATATAAATATTTGTAAATATTTAGTAAATATTTAGTCTTTCCAGTGTGTTGTTAGAAATGTATTTGTTGATGTACTGATTGATTTAAACTGATTGTTTTTAAATTCATTAGCTATTGTTGCTGATTTCCAAAAATTAATTTTCATGGTACTTGACCAAGGATATAAACACGCCAAACATTTTTGCCACCAGCTGTCTTCCCAGTCACAGAGTGTCTGCAGCTTTTGTTAGTTGTCTAGTTAAATTGAATTGACACTTTTTATGAAACCAACTGAAGTTACAAGAAGGGAAGTGATTGTGACACAGATGCAGTTTGTCAGCAACTATGTCAGTTACTTGTCACTATTACCTTGAATTCTGTGTTTGGTAGGGGACTAGGGCCTGAGAATAGCTTAGACGGGACATACTGGAACAATTAATGCCTCCCTCAGATACTCCAAAGAGCATAAAGATGGAGGCCAAGAGGGGAGGCCATACGGGTGTCACACCCTCTCTTGGGGCCCCAGTGGTCACCAGTGGTGGGGGGTGTGGGGGTTGATACAGTGAACAGAGGCAGAGTGCTGATTTTTTTGCTTTTTCTTTTTCTTGTGTATGTACACACCAAAATGCACCCCCCCCCCCACACACACACACACATACACATACACATACACATACACAAATGCACACATGTGCGCGCACAGAAAAACATGCACACACACAAACATACACACACACAAACACACAGAAAAACATGCACACACACAAACACACAGAAAAGCTCACACACACATGCATGCATACACAGACACAAATACATACAATTGCACACACGTGCGCACGCACACACATAGAGAAGAACAAGCACACACACAAACAAACACACACACACACACACACACACACACACACACACACATAGAAAAGGTTGCACACACATACATGCATACACAGACACACAGATACACACACAGACACATGCACATGCAGTCATATTCATTGTTTCAGAATGGTTTGTTCTTCCAGCACACTGGGCCTGTGTCCGCTGTATGAACCTCCGTTGTTAATTAGGAGCCTCATAGAAAGGCTTGTCTGGGGATCACCAGACGGCTCTAAGACAAGCCCGGAGAGCCTGAGTAGAATGCTGGGGCCACATCAAGACACAGACAGCCTAGGTTATTACTGTAAGCCCTAATCTGGCAATCTGGTGAAGCCATGTTTGATTATTTATTCATGTGTTTGTTTGTTTGTATTTGCTTGTTCCATTGTCTGCCACTAGACCTCCAGCTGGTTTGAGTTGGAGCTTGATCCCTCATCCTTCATCACATCATCCTTCTCGCTGCTTCACTAACCAAACAGTAGCAGGCCAAAGTCAGGAAACACAAACAGATCAAGTAGATACAAATAAAAATACCAATACAAATACAAACACAGGATGATAAACTTCTTACTCCAGTTGGTTCTGCCACTTGATTTCACCAAAAGCATTTGCACATCATTTTCTGTGATGGGACTATTGTGTCACATTTCAAATTGGGTGAAAATGTTGAAGGGAATACAAGACAATTTAGTGATTCACTTCTGCTGGTGGTGGGGATGTCTTAATGGAAGGCCCTGGCTCGTTATGGAAGAAAACAAAGAATAAACACCAAGCAAATGAGTTCGTAAAGCAGACGTGGGACTACCACAAGACTTCCAGCAGTAAAAAACATAAAAAACTACCCTCCACTGCAGTAGGATCTGCATGAGTTGCACGAGTGGCCGTCTCTAGTCCCCACTAATCTATACCAGAGCGGAGCTGTGTTCCGCCAGCCATTCTGTAAGATCCCTGGCATAACACTGATGGATGGGGCTGGAAAGGAAGAGACGGGATGTGATGGGGATGGGGATGGGACAGCCGGGGGAAACAGATGCTCTGTTTTCAAAGTGCAATGCCAACGCTCATCCGACCGACGTGACGAAGCGCTTCGTCTCCTCAGCTGGCTGAAAGCATATGGAGCATCTGTCTCGCTCGTAGCTAAGCGAACAGCACAGCTTCCACATGTCAGCCCCTGAGACTGGCCACCCTTACCCACAGATCGGCCACAAATGGGCCCCTGCTTTTTCATAGGGTTTGGGGGTGGAGGGGCTGGTGGTGATGGTGGTGGTTGTGTGTGTGCGTAGGTGGGGGTGGGGGATTAGGGGGGTGGCGTGTGTGTGTGTGTGTGGAGGGGGGGCCGCAGGAGGAAGGCTGGTAGTGATGGTTGGGGGACAGGGGGAGAGGGGGAAGCATCAATGGTGGAAAAGCACCCACATGTGGCATAAGGCAGCATGGCTAGCACTCTGTCTTTATCCACATTCTGATTGGGCCATTTGTCTTCAGGGGCCGTGGCAACACCGGCTCGTGATTGGTGGAGGGGATGCAGGGCCAAAGGTGCAAAGGTCAGCTTGGTTGTGAAGGACGGCATGCTTTTGGGAGAGTGTTGCCAGGTGTGAAAAAGAGTCCGGGTGTTGATTTTGGGCTCAGGTTGGGACTGGACATCTGTACCGGTCCATTAACTAACTGGAGCCGGGCCATCATTCCTGCACTTAAAAAAGTGACTGTTTTGAAAGGGCTGAAAAAAGGGAGAGAGAGAAAGAGAATTGTAGTGGTTGTGGTGAATAGCTTAGGCAAAAGAACTGCCTGTCTCATGGTGAATGAAACAGATGTTTATCCAAGATGAGTGCCATGACATTTATTTTGAACAAAGATGAAACAGTAGACTGCATTTGTCTTCTGATCGAATTCATGAAAATATCCACTTGAAGAGCTGTGAAACTTTGAACTTTGAAAACTAATAAAATAAAGACTGGACGTAACCTGCCTTCACTTTCACAAAACTTGAGGCTAGTACACTTTTCATAATTTATTAGCTTGCCTATTCTGGAAATAGATGCCATCTTTTGTTTTTTTTTTACATTTTGCAAAGAAATTTTCAATCCCCAGTTTATGGCCCTACAAAGACCAGAGTTTTTCTACAATTTTCTGTATTGTGGAGGTTTTATTTGTTCTTTTAATTCATGGTGTGTCTACTTCCTTTGTAAAAGTTTGCTTTTTGTTTTTTGTGAATGTTTTAAATGTTGAGCAATGCTCAGAAACTCACAAGCTACAAGTTACAACAGTGGGCCACTCGTTCTGTTTAGGAAATGCTGAGTTGAAGATGCACTTTATTTTTTTGATTGTCAAGCATTCCTCAAACTCTTTGTACAGCTCGTCGACTCAGTCTAGAATAACTCCGTTGCTTTTTTTTAAATTTCATTTGAAAGCTCACAAAATACTGTAGGCCATTTCACCTAGAGAGATCAAGTGCCCCTTTTCTGGGGCTGTGCAGGTGAATGCCCCAGGCTTTACTATCATCTAGCGTCATTGTCCCTAGAGAGAGAAAGTGTGTGTGTGTGTGTGTGTTTGTGTGTGAATGTCAACAGGTGAGCTATTAACAAGCAAGAGAGTTCTGTCTAAGACATGAGGGCTTGTGAGGAGCCCCCCGGTGTATTTAGGGCCACGGTCAGTGTTGATAGGGGTTGGTGAGCTTTGGCAGAAAGCAGAGGTCACGACCCCAAAATACCAGTTTATTTTTAGTTGTAAAAAGGCTGCTATTTAAGGCCAGGAGAAGAGGTGGTCCAGTAATTACCACCACCCACATCACAATGCCCCCCCGCCCTAATTTCAAATGGATCCATCTGTGAGCAAACCAGGGGGTCTGCTATCCCACCTCTACTGTCTGTCAACACTGTGTGTGTATGTGTGTGCGTGTGTGTGTGTGTGTGTGTGTGTGTGTGTGCATGTGCATGTGCATGTGCATGTGCATGTGCATGTGCATGTTTGTGTGTATGTGTGTGTGTGTGTGTGTGTGTGTGTGTGTGTGTGTGTGCATGTGCATGTGCATGTGCATGTGCATGTTTGTGTGTATGTGTGTGTGTATGTTTAAACAACTGTTATTGAAACACCTACTCTGCCCTGGACCTTTGGAGGACTGAAGTAATGATAACCTGTTTCTTTACAGAGTTTAATTACAAAGTCACTGACACCCACAAACTGACAAACAAAAACAGAAACACAGACACAAAAACATTCTTTGGTGGCCATTTTAAAACTGTTACGAGTTACTGCATAACTTGACAGTACAACGCTAATATGCACTTGACATCTAGGAAACGTTCTAAACAGTCCACTTTCAGTCCAAGTCTCCCAAGTGGAGAATCTGCCCCAATGAAAGACACTGATCTGTGCAATGCAAGCGTTCAGAGACTACATATCCCAGGGGATGCCGTGGGATTTGTGCATTGGTGGAGGCTAACATCTGCCCAGGCCCTTATGGACGCACACCTGGCCTGAACAGTGTCCCAGGACCGGTGGTCTGGCTAATGTTAGTCGGGTTTAGGAATTGTTAAGTAATTGGATAGATCTGTCCACGACCTTGCAGAGGACGGGTGCTTAGCTTGACTTAAAACAGCCATGTTTGTGCAGCTTGCATTCACCGGAACTACAGAATTCCCAGGTCTGTCTTCTGAACTGTGTATACGTGTGTGTGTGTGTGTGTGTGTGTGTGTGTGTGTGAGAGAGAGAGAGAGACAGTTATATAAAAATATTATTATTTTTATGTCTTTTTTTGTAACCCTGTTAATACACCTTTACCATACTAATAGAGAGGCAGAAGAAATCAGTGATGATGTTTCCTGAGATGTTTAAGTGATTTGATGTTTCAACCAGGTGAGCTTTATTTATTAACTTTGACATGCAGCGCAAGGCCTCCTATGGATAACCATTGAGTATGGGTGTCAGGCTTGCCTGTGGAGTAATTCATTCAGTTTGTAGGTTTTGGCTCCATCACTTCATCTCAACATTGGCTTCCCTCCTCTGCTTCAGCCTACACCCCCCAGGGACCTACCTCTCTTCTCTTCTTCTCTTCCCCTCGTCTTCTCTCCCTCCCACTGTGTCTTTTTCTTCCATATTGTCTGACTCCCTCGCTCCGTCTCTCCCTCCATCTCTCCCTGCATCTCTGTCTCGCCCACATCACATGCGGAGGGCTCTATGATCTTGCCAGGGTATGGGTCATTCATTAAGGCCACTCCTGACAGCCTAATTTGAGGGTTGCAGGCGGGCCCCCTGCCACGAGCCCAACAAGCCGTCATTAACGTCCACCAAGAGGGGGCTGGGTTTACTCCCCCACCCCTCACCCCCCAGGGCCTGTCTGTCTGATGAGACCCAGATCCCGCTTTTTGGTCCCTTGTGGATGGCCCCTTCATCCCTTTGACCTTTGACCCCCTCCAATGCCCACTTGACCAAACCTGTCCTCCATTATACAGGTGTGCCAACAAGACCAAAACTGTCTTGGGTGGAGACTCACTGTGTTCTGCTGGCCTCTCCTTCCAAAGTCAGAGTGCACAGCTTGACTCTGAGTCATCTGAGTTGGTGTTTCCATCTTAAAGGGAAAGACCAGAGTCAACCCATACAGTAGCCTTCTTGTTCTAAGCTGAGACTAGAGTAAGTTAAGATAGTTTGATGTTATATAGACTGAATTTGCAAACCAGTAGCTAGCACAAACTAAATGGGGCTATTCTGTCTAATTTGGTGTACGTTCAGTCTATATCTTCAGGCTCTGTAGTTCATGAAGAATCATGAGTTGGTATACAACAGCTCATTGGTAAATGTAGGACTAAAGTAGGCCAAAGTTTAGTTTAGGCCAACAAAAAGTGACATTGATCTTCTTTCACCTCTGGGATTCTCAGAAGTGCTGATCTTGCAGTCCATTAAACCTGCTGATCTGACTTTTTTAGATCCTCTCACCTGAAATGGGGAACTGGCATTTAAAAGATGTTCGAAGTAGTCATTGAGACATGTTTTTACAGGTGTACCTGAATGGGTATGAGATGAGGTCACCATTATGAATCATTCAAGGTAGTGACCTGTGACCAGACTTAGGTAGGATTCAGCTGCTTATTTGGTGAAGGTCAGGCCCAAGGTCAAGCCCAAATATATGAGTGCTCCTATACTTCTGTGGCTGCAGCCTTATGGTATTCCAAACAGTAGACCTCTGCAGTGACATAGCGTAACTGAAACCGTGCCCATGTTTCCATCCTAAAATAAACTATGGAGACTAACTAATTGTTTTTGAATTTTGAATAACCGCTGCTGTCGGGCTCAATAGGTGAGGGAGAAGTCTGAGATACAGATGTGTTTGCCCACACACTTTCTTTTCAT
Source organism: Tenualosa thibaudeaui (assembly GCA_027481765.1). Classification (NCBI taxonomy): domain Eukaryota; kingdom Metazoa; phylum Chordata; class Actinopteri; order Clupeiformes; family Clupeidae; genus Tenualosa; species Tenualosa thibaudeaui. The sequence goes on from JAIFZK010000024.1 coordinate 12,382,231, forward strand.
CTTTTCCCACTTGATGTTTGTCATCTTCGTTGCCTGTTAAGAATGATGATGAGCTAACGTATGTAAAACCATTATTCACGTTGTTATCATTATAGTATGCAGTGTGAACATTTCCATTGATTGTTATCTCAAAGAATTCTGTTGTTTTTTTACTGTTATAATTGACAGTATCATTCATAGGCCTTCATAGGCATAGTTTTATTGTACAGTGCCTTCAGGCTGTGTTTCACATATCTACAATACTGAATTGTTACAGGGATGCTTCTTTTGGATTAGGGATTTTGGAGGTATGGAGATTTTAGTTAGTGCCACTATGTGTCATTTTTTGGTTGTTCTTGCAGGGTTGTCTTTCATTATGATTTATCAACCAGGCATGTTACATGAGACATCTCCTCAGTGATGCAGTGAAGAGATTTTACAAAGCAATGCTATCCCCCTCCCCTCACCTAGCAAAACTTAAAGGTATAGTCAGCAACCCCCCCCCCCAGAAAGCTACTGTCAGTCTGAATTTACTTTGGCTATTCCTCTCTTTCTCTCTCTCTTTTTCTGTCACCAGTGTTCTCTCTCTCATTGCTTCACAAGCTGTCTTTCTCCTCCCTATTTCTCTGTCAGTCTCTCTCTCTGTTTCACCACCTGTCTTTCTCTCTCTTCTTTCTCTCTCTTCTTTCTGTCCATTTCTCTCTCTCTCTCTCTCTCCCTCTCTCTCTCTCTGTTTCCGGTCTTTCTCAACCCTCCACCCTTTTCCATCAGGGCATCTGCTCAGTAATTTTGTTCTTTCCATTACCTAAAAAAAGTGCTGCAGGTCTCACTCAAAGGTCCTTTCATATTCTCCACACTACACTGCAGCCTGGCTGGGAAAAGCTATTCTGGCTGTTGTCGCAACTTCGCAGCACTCGTTTTTGCACTCCCAACTGGGTGTGCGGAACGTCGGAATGCCTCCGCTGCCCTCGGTCCCATGCCCCTGTGGGTACTGATCCCTATCTGAGAAATAAACGGCTGGTGCTTAGTAGCGCGGCTTCCGTTGCAATTTGCCATCCCCCTAGGGAGACTCAGGCTCCAGCTTGGAAGCAGCTCATGTGTGTCGGTGCAAAAAGCAAGAAAGACCAAATATGAATGTTAAAATAGCCTGTGATCCCTCTCCCCTCCACGCCTGGGGTGTACGGTTTCCACTGGGCTGTCTCGTCTCGGGGCTGAGATGAAAACTCTCGGGGTTAAATGTCAGAATCGACCCCTCAATGTCAAAAAAAGATTGGTTTCACCATTTTTGTCTGCTGATTTCTGCTCTGCAGCCAAGAGGACTTCTCGCTCAGCGAGGCTTGAGGAGCAATTTCGGGATTAAGCCAAAACGGTCCGGTCCAAAAAAGGTCCAATCATAGGCCTGAGGGAATTTTTCATCCTAGAAACAAACCGTCGCCAGCTAGAATGTCAGTGCTTGGGGAATGAAAGTGAGAAAGTTGAAAGCTCGTGGAGAAGGGCGAAAAAGACTGGCGCAATATTGATTTAGCTGCACATTGTGGATGACACCATTAATCATGAGTCGTAGCACTGTGGTTGTGTGTATGTGTTTTTGTTATTTTAATCTGAGAAAGCTTGAAGGAAAGCAAAGCTCAAGGATAAGATAACCTCCACCAGTGGACATCTGGTAACACTTCTCAATAATTGCTGTGAAACCCTGAAGATCTGAGGCGAAATTCCCGCATGCGGCCCCCCCCCCCCCCCCCCCCCCGCCCCCTTCACCGTTTTTTCCTTGTGTTTGAATTAAGGTGGATTTTCTTTCAGTCTGCCCGTAATACATTATCAGATCACCAAGTATTTCTTTGACAATCTGGAGGCTGATAACAACACACACCGACTTTCACTGTGAGTGAGCATTATCTCTAAAGCCTAACACAACTGTTTTATGTTTCAGCAGAGGACATATCTCACTTAGGGTCCTGTTATCTTATATTGGTTTCCACAAAGACGGCCTGTCTTGTATGCATTTTACACTGAAAAAACTACAGTTCACCTGAAACACAGTAATGGCTTGTGGAAATTTTAAAATACCAAGACACTTCAAGAAAGAATGATAGTCAGCATTACCTGGAAGAAGGTACGGTCACTCAAGTGTAATGTGGTAGAGAGACATGATTTGCTTGCTCAACAAACATTACTCTCACATGAATATAAGGCATTGAGCACATCTGCCGCTGTGGCAGGCTGAATCATGTAAACATTTTAATGACGAGCCTACATAGCCCTTTTGAATTCTTCAAAGGTGATCTGGCAGTACAGTGCCCCTCATCTGCAGGCCATGCCACAGGCGCTCCACAGGGCTAACATGGTGGATGCACTGTGCGTCAGATCAGCACTTCTGAGGCCCGCGGTTCAGACGAGGCCACCAGCATTGGCACAGGAGGTGGCACCACCCTGCCTCCCGTCGTCTCACTTCTCTCATCTCCTGAGCTTGGCTAGTCCACCCGCAACCCTCCACCCACCTCTACCCCCAGCCGGTGCCCACCATGCCAGGCAGTGGCACAGGTCCGTGCAACCCCCACCCCCTCCTCCATCTCTCTCCAACTCCAACCCCACCCCAAGACGCCCGCAGTGCTCTGATTACAGGGACTAATGAACCACAACCAGGAAGGGGCACCGCCAGGCGGCCGACCAGGCGCACCCCTCCTACCCTACCCCCCACTACACCCCCACCCATGCACACCCAGGGCCCCCCGCCTCCTGGGCCGACCTCCAGGATGCAGACTGTGGGTAGGGTAAACACTCGGGGTGGGGGCTGGGGAGGTTGGCGGTGAAGGGGTATGGGGAGATTGGCATCTCCTGGGCTCCTGGGAGAGCTGAGCACTGGGACAGCCAGCTGGGGACAGCAATGGGGGCAGACAGAATGAGCGGGCGGAGGCCACAGCGACAGGCAGGGGATGGATGAGGATGGAGGAAGGGGGGGGGGGGGTGGAGGAGACCGATGCCGCTGTGGTTTCCTCAACTAAACTTGGATGGCATTTGCAGCTTGTGCCACCCACCCTGCGTGCCTCTCAGAGGTTTCACATGCAAACAAGCCCCCCCTTCCTTCCCACCCCCTGCATGATGTATCATTCTGTCCCAGAGCATGATCGTTTGTTTAGAAAATACTAAAATGTGCTTAATAATAAAATGTGCTTGGAACTTTTCAGTGCTGTGCTCATAATTCATGATTTGATTCATGATCTATGTTTTTTTTTTACTATGGTTGGATCCTTCTAAGCAGAAAAATGAATGTTAAATTCATCCTGCTATTGGCTGGGTACATCCAACAGTGGCAATATCTCTCCCCACCACATGCAGGTACTCATATGCAAAAACAGGGTGCCCTACAATGGCACACCACTTTTACTTATCTGGACTAAGTGTCTGCTCTTCAATAAAGAGCAAAACTACGAAACGCTACTTTCCCCTGGCACAGAGCTGGTTGTCACGCAGATAAAAGTCAGGTTATCCCAATAGGATGCCACAGACAGGCTGGTGCAACTGTCACTGAATGAAAACGAAGTGCATGCACAGGCTTGTAGACAGACAGGCAATGAATCAAACCACTACAAAATGTTCATGTGATTTTATATATACATTTGTATTATTGTGAAATGAATTAGTGCATAATAATTCTGATCATGAAATCATGGAATTATCATGGAACTATGGTTAGAATATTGTACCATACTAACAAAATGTATAATCATTTATTATTGTTGTATCCCTACATGGAGGTACTGAGGACCTGAAACTGTAATAGGGTCTGTCACTTCATAATGAATGTAAACAGGTTATGCCCCCTTCCAGTAGCCTGATGCATCAGTCGCTTTCACACAGTTTCACTTCCTCCAAAGCATCTGAAACCTTGGCATGTATTCGCACGCTACTGTTTGGTCGTGACGAATGTTACGTGCTGGAGCACACTGTTTGAATTAAATATTATCACTTTCAACCTTTCCTCTGTTCGCTGATTCTCCCATCCCAGCTCAGAGAGGGTGTGAACTGAAGCTTACACCCAGCTCCCTGACGCTGTGGTGGAGCTAAATTCAGCAGAAGCACTAAGTGGCACTAGCCTGGCTAACCTTTACAGCTGTCTAACTAAGTATGTTTGAAAGAAAGTTTTGGCCATTTACACTATAGTAAGTCCCTAGTGTTGTGCTGTCCTTAGATACAGAACCTAGTTCCCAAATGTCTGTGGTTAGACAAAATCCCAGGACAACTGTCATTAAGGGCTAAGGCACTCCCTCAAATTGGTTCATTCACAATCAAGACCCACTAAAATGACCCCAAATATGACTAATTGGTTGGAATTTTGCCACTGTCCTCCCTGCCAGAAGGCCAAAGGCATGTTGATTATGCCTGTGGTGAGAAGACAAGCCCTCTATGATACACATGAACCAATCTGGCGCATCTGTGAAATACTATCCAAGTGCAAACTTTGACTCTCTCTCAATAACTCAATTCACACAACAAAAATCCTGAACAACAGCTCATGTAAAAAATAAAATAAGAGAAAAATAAGATGTTTGGCATCAGAAAAGTGACCATGTCACCCAAATACAGAAAACTCTGAGACGTCCCAACTTGGCCGCCTTCCAGCGCTGTACCAGACACTGTTTTGTCTTCCTGTTTGAGTAGTTGCCATGGTAACAGCGGCTGAGCAGTACACGTTCCATCAGCACAGGTCTCTTGACCGTTTTCACAGCTGAACGTAGAGGCTGCAGAGCCTGCTGGTGGAAATCAAATCAAAGCTGATCACAATTTATTTATACAAGCGATTTCACTCATTCATTTCTCTAGAAAGGAGAAAAAGACAAACACGATGCCGACACCAAGAGAGCGCTGATCCAAAAACCAAAGAGGAAAAGAAACCATCCATGTGTGCAAAGAAATTAGAGAAATATGTAACCTACCGTATGTGATTCATGCCATGTCTTATGCATGCCGTTTGTTAGCTGGATAGGCTATTCATCACAGACATTTCGCACACATGAGAACTGTAATTTTTGGTCCAAAGTAGTCCATCAAATTCAAACACCTCACTCCCTGAACAAGGTCAGCAAAAATAAATGAATACATACAAATAAAAGTATTCAAATGTGAGCAGAATTTGCACAGATTCATTCAGATGATTTAATCATGTGTGGTACGACTTGCTGTTCAAATGTCACTTCCAGGAAGACCGTTAAACTGTCCGTGTAGACGTAGTGGTAGTTTTAACGCTAGCATAAGTGTATGTTAGTAATCCTCCTTTTCTTTGCCTTAGCAGATAGTAAATTAGTACCCTGTGGTGAAATTAGCACCCAGGGGTTTTAGCTTACTTTCTAGCATGCTCACCTTCCAGTCCATGGTGCTGCAAGTTGTGGGTTCAGGGCAGATGCAGGACAAATTACACCTACACAAACACATACATATACAGTATGCACATGCACATGTATATGAACAAACACATACTAATACACACACACACACAAGCAAACATGCACACAGGTCTAATATAAATACTGTACATGTCTTTTGTGTTTTAATAACACTTAAACAGACAGCTGTGATTGGACTACCTGAGCCAAAGGGACAGACAGAGAGAAAAAGTAAAAGGAAGCTTGCCAGATTTCACAGCCTTTTAACAATGTTGAAGTGTCAGACTTCCCCTTGAGCTCTTTCCATTGGGTCTTGGACACACACACAGACACACACGTACATGTACACATACGCATGCACACAGACACACACGTACACATACGCACGCACACAGACACACACAAAAACACTGCCAGCCACAGATACCTCTACTGTTACTGTTAACTCCCTTCAAGGCTTCTTCTCTCTCTCGCTCTTTCTCTCTCTCCCCCTCTCTTTCTCTCTCTGTCTGTGCCCATACAACAACTGTTGCTGATTTTGTACGTGTGAGTTTTTACCTGGTTTTTAACAAGCCCTGTTGGGGATCTCAGGATTGGTCCCAGACAGCGTGCAGGGAGTTGCTGGTGCAGCCCTGGCCCGCTCAACCCTCCAAGCTGGCATGCTTTAAGTTGCATCCGAGCCAGCTTACTTGATGTTTCATTATGCGTAAATACACAAGTAAATCTTTGTGTGAGTGTGTGTATATGCCTTAGAGAGAGAGAGAGAGAGACAGAGAAAGAGATGGAGAGAGTGACAGAGAAGGAGAGAGAGAGACTCAACAGTAAATGAGCACACGGAGAGCGATGTAGGAGAGGACGGACAGATGGTGCATTTGATTCTATTTTCCAGCACTTGAGAATAGGTCTCTAGAGACCAACTGGCCAAATGATCTGGCCCTGCAGTCCAGACAGAGGTGTGGGCCTACTTGCCTCTCTGGAATGAGACGCATGTGTGAAGACATGGAAGAAACTGCATGCTGGATCATCAGTGCATCAGAGAGGGACATTAGATGCTTTTATCTTAGAATTTTATAAGGCATGGCCTCCTCATAAAAACGTTCTAATGCAGAAAACAAAATGTATTCATGACTGCATATTTTACTTCACCATTTCAGTTCAAATCATCTGGGTTTCTTCTAAAGGCAATGTAGGGAGTAAAACAGTGCCTCTGTCAAACTGTGCATACTGCTGCATTACACTAAGAGCGCAAGTCAAATACTGTCATCTAGGGAGGCAAAGTTCACAGAGCCTCCTCCTTAACCATTTTTAGCAGATTGAAGCTTGGCTTGGCATTCAGACGTCATCACAGTGAAGACAACATAGGGGGAAACGCAAAGGAGTCTAGCTTGAACAGGCATCCAGGTGAACATTGTGTGTGCTTGCTGCAACAGACAAGTCCTGTAGTCTAATGTAGTGTGCCATAGAGGGGCTCAGGAGCTTGACCCGTAACGTGGCCACCAAATTCTTTTATCCAATACATTCCAAATTTATTTATTTAAAGAATAATGAATTTTTCGACCTCCTAGGAAATTTACCTGTCACACCACCACTGACCGTAACTGATATGACACTGTGACATGAATGTCTCAAAATAGTAGAAAACAAAGTAAATAAAGTATTGTGTCATCAAATTCAGTATGGGTTGAATGTAAGCAGTGGATGTAGCAGTACTTTCAGATTATCAAACATTTCTTTTACATTGTTGTATATAAGTTGTATAACTTCAACAATCACAATTTTATTCGATTATTTTTATAACCAGGTTGTTGAAATAAAATTTCGTATTTTGCATAGCCTACTGAATTACTACGGGCACTTCTGGTTTCATTTGTGGCTTATCAGCACAATGTTGACTGATGAAATGTCATTTCAGATAGTGCTCAGGACCACGAGGGTTTAAGGGATGTCTCAGTGCAACTCATATTGTCTGGTTTTGTGCACAAAGCCATATGAAAAGAAATCTGGAGTAAATAAATCATAATCCCTGATTAAGTCATCATCTAGACTAGACTGGTTAAACCAAACACTGAATTATAGTGCAAACAAGGAAATATCTGGCACAGAAGACAAATAAGGGAATAAGCCGATTTAAGATATAAAATACAACTGTAATTTCACAGGTCAGAGAAGAAAAGCCAGTGTCACCTCACACTGAGATCCACATCTGGGCAACTAAATGATAACCTGTCACAAAAATTCAAATGATTTCCATCAAACCAACACAAACGAAAGAGAAAAGCAGATAAATACCTTTAGCTGTGCTCTACCATTGTGCTTGGCACAGGAGTGACATCGTCACAACGGTGAACTTTCCTCTTCACCTCAACACTGCCTCTGGCACATTTGCCAGTGTGTGTGTGTATGTGTGTGTGTGTGTATGTCTGATGTGTGTGTGTGTGTGTGTGTGTGTGTGTGTGTGTGTGTGTGTGTCTGAAGCGCTGAGGCTTGTTTCCTCCTTCGCTAGAGGTATACACAGACACACCTATGACCACATCATGTCCCTGGAGAAGCACCAAGGCTTACTAATCCACAAAGATCTGCACTCCTCATGCAGCGGGCTAAAGCTTAAGTGCCCTTTGAGACAGTTTATCTGGAATTACCTAATCACTCCGCTTGATCGTCAGTATTATCCGCTCAAGTCCTACGTTCAACCCAACCGTACATGCCCACAGCATCACCTTTTATTTCATATTTCACAAAATAGCACAGAAAAATTTAAAGCAGTACCAGGCAAGCCTGCGATTTTTTTTTTACCTATGGAACTCCCCCATACAACCGCTGATTTTGCTATTTAGAAAAATAGCAACAATATCATACATTCTTACCAATCCATGTGGTAAGACACATTTACAGTTTCATTCAGTTTCGGTTTTGTTTCTGTGGCCCAGCGATGAGAAGATGCAAGTGCCTATAACTGCACTAGGAAATCTCTAGAAGGCCTCACACTGAGCCTCCAACACCCAATTAATCTAAAACAGTGTCAAATGTTGCCTGGTGCTGCTTTAAAAATCCTAGTAATTAACGGTGCACGCAGGACATAATGCAAAATTGGAATGCTAAAATGCATGAAAAATGGATGCGAAAATTTTGTCCTCTGTTTTGAAGGGCTTGTATAAACTCATGTATTTTATTGATGGCATTATTTCATGCTAAAAACTGCTCTTGGCATACACTGACCTTCGTGATCATGTTTCACAGCCTGCTTTGTAATACTAGAAGATGTTTGACAAAGTTTTTCAGTATTTTGTTTGGAGATAAAAGCTCCACCTGTGGACAAGTGCCTCATAGTCACTCTTAGAAAACTCTGTGGTATTAACTCATTCAAAATGGGTTGAATGAAATGAAGGATGTAGCAGTACTTTCAGATTATCAAACACTCTCTCACATTGTTGTTTATATTTATTATGTCACGGTGATGTGCCATGATGTCACACCACTGAGTATGTGGAGCGTGTGTGTGGGAGTGTGTGTATTTAAACTTGGATTTTCAGTACAAATAAATACACAGCATGTTTGTGTTAGAGTTTTAGACTGTGACACTGAGGGTTTTGGTGTGATGAATGATATTTTCCCCAGTCACAAAGCAGGGTTTCCACCATGTTATCATAAGAGAATCCCCTAGATCCTTGTCTCTTATCATGGCCTTTTGGGTCCTATTGGTTTTCAGGTCAAAACATGCTCTCTCTCTCTCTCATGCAGACTTGTACACACAGACACACACAGATTCGAGAAAATGCACACGCCCACTCATTCTCTCATTTTTCTTCCTCTCTCTCTCTTAACAACACACACACACAAACACACATGCACTCACATGCACACACACATTCTCTCTCTCTCTCACACACACACACACACACATATTCTCTCTCTCTCTCTCTCTCTCTCTCTCACACACACACACACACACACACACACACACACACACACACACTTTCTGTCTCTCTCTCACGCACCCTAACGCATCAGCAGAAAAAAAAGACTTTCATCTCTGTCCCTGCTATGCTATGCACCACCTGCGGCATTGCTGTCTGCGCATGATGGATGCATTTAATGTTCTTGTCAGCACCAAGGCAATCTAGTGAACATGGCGAGGACACAGGTGAGATCAGTCAGAAATGCCAAGGGGCTTATCAAACCTGGGATGTACATAGAAACACAGCAGATGCATCAGCCACATCCAATCACCAAGCTTCGTTGCCCTGTCATACCTAGTGTTCAGACAATCATTGCACTGACACTACGGCACGTTGTGAGACAACTCTGTGCTTCTATATGTTGCTCGTTCACACACATTTTTTTATATATGTTCAACAGAATTTGTTTCATCATGTAATAAAGGTTTTGAGTGGCAGTCACTAATGGGAATGTTAGACTGCTCTCACTACCAACCTTACATATCTACATTTCGGTGCAGTAAGCAGTAATCAAAATAGCATTGAATTGCTAAGAATCAGCACTGAGACACCAACATTGTTCCATTGTTTTTAATCAAGGCTTGGTAATGGAAACAGGATAGAAAATTGGCATCTGGTAGACCACTCTTCTTTCAATTACTCTCCTCATCAAAATGTTTCTTAAACATTAAATGAACTGTTACATGAAGTGAGTGCTAACTATTATCACTATTATATTACATTCAACCCTAATCAATGTGTATGTGTTTAGCTATAAGCTGTGTTATTTTTCTCATTAGGTAAATTATTTGATTATGGTTGCCACATACAGCCCATCTAATGACCAGTATCATGTGATTTATGTTTTTGCGGATCATAACAGACTGTAAGGCTTGTGACAGCTAAGTGACAGCTATATCAACTTCATGATTAATTCAAATGGTTCAGGTTAACAGACATGATGACTGCTATATGAACATGGCTTAAGGAAGTGTATTGTCTGTTTAACTGACCTAGTGAACCTAAAGCAAGCAAGTCAAGAATCTCAAAGCCTGAGGCTTAACCGCTTCAAAAGAGCAAAATGCACACACACACACATACTCTCTCTCTCACTCACACACACACACACACACACACGCACATGCGCGCACACACACACACATTCTCTCTCTTTCACACACACACACACACACACATGCACACAAACACACTCTCTCTCTTCCTCTCTCTGTCTCTCTCTCTCACACAGAGATGCTGTGTGATGTGTGACATGTGATTTACTGAGCCCTCTGTCCCATGACAGTGAATGTGAACATGTGAATGTGAGCGTTTATGCGGTGTGTGTGCATGTGTGTGTACCCCATAGTGTATACTGAATGAAGTCTGTGAGGTACTGATGCGGAAGTGATTAGCTCTGAGAAACTCAAGCTGTTAGTGCTTTTAAAACGCTCAGCCTTTGCCTCAGGCTCTGGGGCCAAGCGGTCAAATCACAGAACAACACACACACCCACACACACCCACACACACACACCACACACACACAGACATGACAAAACACTGATCATCACCCTTAGGCTGACACTGTCTCAGGTGTCACTTAACACCTGAACCAAACACACACACACACACAAACAGAGAATTACATTTACAAATACTATACACAAAAATATCTAGATTTGTATATTTATTACACATTAAGGATGATCAGCACTCTACAAGGTTTCATTTTAGGTCAGTTGTCAGAGTTGACAACTGAGTTGTTGAGAGCCTATATATAAAGCCCCATACTGCCTGTTTTGTGCCTGTCCCATGATGGCAGACCGTGTTTTGACACTTCTGTGTCTACTTGTATGAGGTGCAAATGATTGATGATGGTTCATCAAGACAAATGAGAGGCCTGACATATTTGTGGCAGAAATTATGTACTGGGGATATATGTACATAAATGTATGTGCACTTTTGTTTATGTTTATGTGTGTGTGTGTGTGTGTGTGTGTGTGTGTAATCAAATAAACTTAAGTGTGTTTAAATGTATGTGTTTACTGGCTGTACATCTCACTGTGAGTATGTCTGTATGTCTGTGTGTGTAGTGACTTTTATACATATATAGAGAAGTGGACTGCAGTATATGTTGGGATATTTTGCACATATTTGTGTCCATGTTGTATTGTTTTGTCAGGGTGTGTGTCTGTTTGTGTGTGCGTGTGTGTATGCATGCACACATGTGTGTGTGTGTGTGTGTGTGTGTGTCGGGGTGGGGGTGGAGGTGGAGGGGGTACATTTGTGTGTGTATGAGTGTGTTGGTTTGGGTGTAGGGGGAGGCTGTGTTCAGAGAGTGGATTAGGTTTAATTCAGCCGTAGTTGCTGGAGGCCAGGCCCCTACTGTTCTCACCAGGTGTGGATGAGTGGGGGTGGGGGCTGTCGGATCAGACCAGCACGCCCTCTTCTATTGACTCCACTGGCCCACCACTGCCCTCGGGGATCACATTCACACACCCGGTGCACCCACAGAGCAGATTTGCCTAATTGGTCAAACAAGTGGCATTGTGAAGCAGCACTATGTAGCAATTAGCAGTGTCTGATGGCATTCTTTACCCAACTAGCTCTGGTATCACATTCATGTACATCTTGATGGTATATATGAAAGGATGCATAAACACACACATTGTTTCCAGTTCAGTCTATATGCAATGCTCTGGTCCACAATGAGCCACCCAGTAAAATTGCAATACATTCTTGTGATTGTTTTGTATTATTTTAGAGAGACAGAAACTCTGGACAGGACCGACAGGACCGACTCTCCATCATAGAGGCTTTGTGATTGACCCCCCTCACAATGGCAGTGTCAAATGGACCCTCATTGTTACCCCATGACCCATCTCACTCCTTTGAGTTTGACACTATGTCTGGCCGCTGCTACATTGTCCAGCCATCATTCCTGATAACCACCTATGGACTGACCATGTAATGCTAAGTGGGATAATACTCTATTATGAACTATTATGAACCTTAGCTAAAACCATAGGCAACTTGTAGTCTGTCATGGTTACTATTGATTGTAATTTTTCTGCATGACCCCTGGCAGTTGGGTTAGCCCCTTGAGTCGTGGATCTGCCCAAGGTTTCTTCCTAGATTAACTGAACATATGGGAGTTTTTCCTTGCCCCTGTTGCTCTTGGGTGCTCCTTCTGTGAAGCGCCACAAGACAATACTATTGTAAAAGGCGCTGTATAAATTCTAACTTAACTGAAAACTCAAAACTTAATTGAATTGAATTGAATTGAATTGAATAGAGTGGACATCTCACATAGAACAGCTTAAGGATATCATATAATCTTTGAACAAAATGTTAAGTGTGTTTTATCAAAATGACAAAAAGCTAAATTAGGTATTCTAGCGAACTATAGGGTGCCGGTTGGCGCGAATAGCAAGCCTCAGACGTGAGATTAGTATCCATGGTTACTGACAGTTGACTACAGTTAGCTTCTGCTGCTGTGTTTGGTGACGCACTAGCAAAGCAAGTCAGGACACAAAGCCAGTCTGGCTTATCTGATAGCGAAGGTGTAGCAACAGTCAGATATCTGAGATATAACGGTTAAGAAGACCACACCCGTGAAACATAGTTTTTATTGACGTGCAACCAATGTGGAGGCACTCAGACTGTTAATTAACCATCTGATGTGCTACTTTGTTGATTTCCTGTAATGTCATTCATTTTCACAGAGGATTTTTTTGTTGGGAGCCGGAACGTTTTAAATGCTAATTCACTGCATACAAATTGGCTGTAGTGGCTTGCCGACTCTATTAATGGTTAATGTTACAAGCATGTTACAGTAAGATCATGGAAACAAGCATGAAATATTTACAGGTGGAAACAGGCACGGAACAGCACGTATGTGTAGTATGTGGCTACACTATCCATAAACCATCCATATCATCCATATTGAAAAGAGATTTATGCATGTATGTATGTATGCATGTGTCTATGTATGTATGTTTGTATCTCTGTGCTCACATGCCTAAGTCATCTCCTGCTCTGACTTCTTACAGGCTCTGGCGTCCTACCAAATAACAGACACAGTAATTCATCACAGACAATATTTCAGCCTGCTAGCGACTGCTGTAAGGTTGCATAGAGAGAGCCAACCTACTGCAGTGACTATGCAACAGCCCCTTATAATTTACATATATGCATAGTTTACTTTGATCTTGAAAACATGTATCAACATGGCTGTTTAATGAATGTTTGAATGTTTGAATCATAAGTTCATTTCATCCTGAGACCATATTCAAAGCTATTCTAGCTGCTATCACAGTCAGTCATCCATCATGAAATCACACATTACATTGCTGTACTTTACTGTTCAGTTCAGTTTCAGTTTCATGTCAGCCTCTTATCCCGGTGGCTCTGAGCCAGTCTGAGTCTTCTGTAAGCACACAGAGTAAGCCCTTCATCCTCTGGTCCAAACTCACTCTGTCTCTGACTCAGAGCAATGGAGATGGAGACGGAGCTGTTTCAACAGAGCTACTGTACCTCTGGGGAGATCATCCTCCCAGCCCTGACCTGTTCTCACCTCAACCCACTCTTGGGTACACTCTGATGAAGTTGTTTGTCAACACTGAAACATTATTCTTTAATTTTACATAGCACCTTTACTTGAAAAAAAAAAAGACTGAATATTATTGAAATTACAGTTAGTGAAATATCCATTGTGGCTCCGATGATCTTTTGTTTCTCATTAGCCACTCTGGGGTGTGATGGATAGGGGAGGGCTCCACACTGTCATCTCTCCTGGGCTCTTCTCTCTTTGCCACTGCCCCCAGGAGGAGGGCAGAAGGCAGACCTGTCAGGACCTGCTCATGGGTGTCTGCTCCAAACGGAGGGAGGGAGAAAGAGAGAAAGAGAGAGAACTATAGATGGGGTTAGATGGGAGAGGCTTAGGTGGGAGGAGATTGGTGAGAAAAGACATGGTTGGAGGGAAACAGGAGAGGAGAGAGAGAGAGAAAAGAGAAGTGAGAGATGGGGTAGAAAGGGAGAGAGAGCCAAAACATAGAGATTGTGTGTGTGTTTTGTGAGAGTGTGGGTGTTTGTGTGTGTGTGTTAGTGTGCGTGTGCATGCATGTGTGTGTATGTGTGCTTGTTTGTGTGTGTGTGTGCGTGTGTGTGTGTGTGTCAGAGAGAGAGAGAGAGAACAGAAATGCCTGAGAGTGGTTCAAAGGCAGTGCTAAGTCAGAGTAGGCAGCTTTGAAGTGAGTGCCAGGCATCAGAGAGGAGGAGCCAATCAAATGTCCCCATGAGATGCCCACAAGCCAATCAGATGTGTCGCTTGAGTGTTGACACTCTCCTCTGACTCCATCGACCCCTTCTACATTTGTCATGGACTGTCTTCCTGACTCAACAGACACATACATATGGTTGTCTAAATGCATGTGCTCATTTTCTCTGTCTCTCTCTTTCTCTCTCTCTCTCTCTCTCACACACACACACACACACACAAATGCATAAACTCACAGTGACACAAATACACCCATCCACAAACAATCACACTGTTAGGCTTCACACACACAAACACACACACTTCACCTCTTCACAGGTGCTTCAGAGACAGAGTACAACCATGCAAGCTTTTCATATATCCCTTATTCCACTAGATGCACTATTGTCTGATTAAGGTGCACCCGTGACATATGCTATAATGACTCCTTGCAATGGCATAATAGATATGTATGATAATCCTACGATTACAACCTATTTAGTCAAATGGGTATTGGCTGATATCTACAGTGGATGCATATCTGTTCAGGTCATGGAAGGTCATCCTAGAAAACAGACTGTAGCCTAAGGCACAGGAAGAAAGACAGTCTACGCAAACAGCAAACAACGACAAAAAATCTATCTTTATCAAAAGATAATCTCTCCCTCTTGCAAACACATACACTTGTACACTTTCATAAACACTCCCCCCCCAAACATACACACACACGGGTGCGCACACACAAATCCACCCAGCAATACACACGCACACAAACAAATAAATGACCAAATAAGCAAGCTGTTATTATGAACCCGTAGTTTGGTTATACAGCACATGATGGTGGGCATGGCATCACTTCTAATGGGATCAGACTTCAAATCTCATGATATATTTTTAGTTTTTGTTTCACAAGAATTGCTTTAATGAGATTCAGCTCCGTTACACTGGAAATACAGCATACACCTCTGGAAAAGCAAAATGAGACCTATTTGTCTTTGTGTCTATTGCAGTAAATTTAATGTACATTATGGTCATGACTATCATTACAACAACAACAACAACAACAGATTATATAATAATAATAATAATAATAATAATACATACATACATACATACATACATACTTAATAGATAAAAATGATAAACTGAAAACATCACATATCACACAACAAATTACCTGAAAAAAACCCGCACAATTGTGAAGAATGTCCCTTCTTTTGCATGCGCATGCCTCTAAAACCCAAATAGTTTTCTTGAACATGTAACGGAAAAAACAAAATCCCAATTAATTTACCTATTTCCTCAAATAAACAACTAAATATTTCCTCTCTGAGGCTACCTAAATAAGCCGACAAACTCTTGAAACGTTTACAGAGAATGAAGAAAAGCCCCATTTCGGGTCTGTGTGGCCAGATACAGTTTCCCTGTATGGTCCATTTTCTTTAAAGCCCCTGGCTGATGGATCAGAGGTGAAAACAAGCATCTCACTGTGGAAGCATCACACAGGTAACAGATGGTTACAGATCCATTCAAAATCAATGATGGTCTGGGAAGTGGTCTGGGGCTTAAATGAGTATGCTTTGTCTCTTGTAAAAAGCTGAATAAATACAGTACATCCACTGAGAATAAAAACAGGAATCATGTAGGGGAAAAAATCAATTACCACTCTTATTACAACAACAACAAAAACAACAACAACAACAAAACTCCACAAGTGACTTTGTGGATATGACATGCTGGAATATGTTGAATTTAGCATTTGTTATCAAAGTTTTAAAAATAAACTAGCTCTCCGGAGGCACCTGGCAAATAAATAAAGGCACAAAGCCACATTAAGTTCCTATTTAATGCATTATGTGACCGTTTTGTAGGCGAGGAGGAAGGTGTTATTTTAATAGAAGCTCGGATAGCTTGAAAACACAATAACAAACACCTGCACATTTTCCCTTTGTGAGACAAATGTTAGGGGGAGTGTCCTTTCAGCATTTTCTGAGACCTGTGGCAATGCATGGACCTAATTGTGCCACAATTGCTCCTTATCCTGTTACAATAATATGCCCGTGGGCATTGTAGTGGGGGCGTTATTACATCTAAATTATGTTTGCTTTGGTAGAGAGGACTATGGGTATTCTTCAAAGAGGATTCCCCTACACCCTGTACAACCACAAATCTTTACCATCCCTAATTGAAGTCGTTGTTACTAATGCAGCCCTGCAAATCTGTGGCTCACGCCTATGACATCCAATTCTGTGAATTAGGAAGTAAACGCACACGCTGTGTTGTCAGTTGGTGAAAATTTTATTAAAAGTAAACAATAAAAACGACATTCTGGTAACATTCTGGTAACATTCTGGTTGATAACACCATCTGTTGCATGAGTGGGCGGGGGTTACACATCTTTTGTATCATCTCTTGTGAACGGTTCCAGATCTTTGAAAGCTCATGGTTGTCTATTAAATACCAACAGGCAGCAACATGAATACAGATTATACCCCTTGGAGATACAGAATATATACTGATATTGAGTCTTTGGTGAAGGATGGTTCTGAAATTTTGGAGGAATTTGTGCAGTTCACAGTGGATTTGTTTTAGCGTGCTGTTATTGGGATGGTCACTCACCCAAAAATCTTCTCAGTATGAACTTGTTTAAACACAACAGCGAGTGTTGTGGCATGTGACTGTTCAAATGACCAAACCCAAGCGTACATGCCAACACTCATATTCTGCACATGCATGCACAGACATTATGATTGCCACACACACACACACACGCACATACACGTGTGGGAGGGCAGACGCCACTGTGTCTGGGTTGAGCTGGAGAGTATTGTTATTAACTTCTCTCCCTTCAGAGTGAATTGGAGCTGCAGTGAGGGCACATCCTCGCACCATGACTGCGGGGCCTGCCTTTGTTCTCCTCCATAATGTACTCATAATTACAGCCTTTAAGAGAGTCCGTGTTCACCTCTCTCTCTCTCTCTCTCTCACACACACACACACACACACACACACACAAACAGGCCACAGAGATTAAATAAACAGGAATACAGTTATGTTTATCACACACTTTCACTGTCTCAGTTTTGTGTTCTCTATATCAAACACTTTTTCTGTTTTTGGAGATATTTTAAGATTGTTAAGATTTTTAAGATATATATTTTAGAATTCAAATGTTTCATGGTTTACAGCAGGACCGGTGAACAGATGGAAGTATAGTAAGCATGCTCACTTCTGCTCAGTCCCTGCCTTGATGTAAATCCATTTCGCCTGGTAGTATCTCTGTCAGACACCAAGCTGCAAAAACAATCAACTTCTCTTGGCTGCTTCACTTCTAGACTGCTTCACCGTGCTAAAAGTTAGAAAACCTCACCATGCAAAAAGTTTGGATGATTTTAAGGGCCTGGCACTGAAGGGCCCCCAAATTATTTTCTGTCATATGGCCCAAAATTTCTAGCCATGCCCCTGGGTCTAAATAACCTTGACCAAGCAGGTGCATCCATGTAAAAACACAATACAGGGTCAAGCTCGGTGACCTTAGTGTAGGTTAAACGGCTCACACGCGTTGTAAACTAAACCGCAAAGACTGGCAACAGTGCGAAGACATGTCACAGTTCGGGGCTGAGAAAGGGCGTGCCCAGACGGTTGTACAGCTGTAAATCAAAGCGCCGAGGAATGCTGGCGCGAGATGAAAGCGAGGGGGATCTGCAACTCTCCTCACGTCATTGCATTGGCCTAATAACACGAGTCCTCCGGCAGGAGACAAGCACCAACTGTACTCCTGGAATGAGCGCAAAGCCTTTGTTTGTTGGAACAAACTATTATGTTTAAAGGTGTGTACATTACCTAGATGAGGCGAGGCTAATATGCTTTGCTACTGGATAGTTAAATACAGGTTTAAATAAATAAAAATGCGCTGGGCTTTAACAAATGATCGTGTCTTAGCTAGAGTTACATGTCAGTTATCACATGTAGCGTTAGGCTACTAATATTATAAACATTCTAAACTACTGCACTAGGTCTGTCTGCAGATTAGACTGTTTTAATGTTTGCTTCTGAGTCTCATTCCTCCACTGTTTGTATTCACCCACCAACTCAAAGCAAGAGAGAAATGAAACTGGCCAATGTCCAGTTCTTAAATCGAGGATAGGAAGGAATTCACATAGCGACCAAGAAGCGAATGGCATCGGAGATAGGATGAAAAACAAAAACAAAATAACCCCTCAAGAGAACACATTTCAATGCGTCGTTCTTAATTTTCAGAACATCTTAAGTCAGGAGTGTATATTCAGGCCCTTTTTAAGGGGTTTAATTTAAAAAAATGTGTTGCCTATCTAAAGTATGTGCATTGTTCCACGCACATAAGAAACTGACACTAAAGGGACACTTAGTGCGTAAAACGAAGGAAAAGGAACTTCGAGGCCTGTCCCGCCAACAGTAGGCTACCAGTCGTTGGGCCGTATTTGCAATGGAAATGACGAGGATGCAATCGTCGTTATCACAGATCAGAAATATCTTGAAGTTGTTCCAAAATACATTAACTTATGTGTTTCAATATAGAAAATAGAACACGCCATTCAACGAAAGAAAAAATGCCAACGAGCCCCTATAGGAATAATTCAAAAGAGCGATCCAGAGACGTCTAATATTTTACAAAATTATGATCAAGAGGCACCTTCATTTTAAATCAAATGTTAACCAATAGATAGTTGTGTCTTAAAAGTCTTTAGCCTATAGCTCGACGCTGGACAACAGTTTTTAAAAATAACTTTGTTATCAATTAGTTTACACAAATTGATGAATTAATTACGATAAAACCTAGGGCTATATGTTGTACATTTGCCGAATGCATCAACTTCAAACTGGACTACCGTTCACCTGTAGCAACTGCAGAAAACGTTACAATGGAATATGGGCTCGTTATGTGATTAAGGACCTAAATGGAATTGGAACAGTTAGTGGCACAGCAACTAATGCCAATCAAGTTTTGATGTTTTTACATGTATATTTCTGATCATGGATAAATTGTTTAGCTAGAGGTGTATCGAATATCAACTGCAAACAAATTGATATGCAGGCGTGACGTCCCCATCATAAGATGTTTCTAATGGAAAAGCTTGATCCGTTTAATCCGAATAATACATCTTCAGTAGGGCTTACCCATTGCCGTCTCTTCATACATACATAAATTAACAGGTTTCATCTTCATTTGAACAACATACTTTGAACGCATTTTTTGTGGCGTAGGCTTTTAATATACACTGGAACACAACATGACCTCTTATAAATAAAAAGTCCCGCGACAATGTGTCCGTAATGACATCACTTTTTGTTTCATAAGAAGCTGCATTGCATGGTAGAACCGTGTGTGCTAAGGGCAATTATATCAGACCATTAACTATCAGTTAAATTATTTTAGCACAATCAACACTTGACTCAAGAATTTGATGGCGTGACTGTTACAGGTTCCACATGCGTTTATGTTTTTTTTTTTTAATTTTGTATAGAACAATTTATATTCTGCATCCCATCGGCTATTTCCAAAATAAATACAAAATAGGCTATAAGCACTTACTGTGTAATAAATTATGAAATGCTCTAAATAGCTAATTTGTGCTATAGCTTAATCTATTCCTTACACATGAGAATAAGCACATTTAAGACACTGTTAAAGAGCTATTTGAGAAACGTTATATTATCAGCTTCAACGTGGCAATGGAATAAATGCGCATCTTATCTTTAAAATAACAATTCGTGGACAGTGCCAGTAGTAGAACTACCTTTAGCATAATGCAGAAGCACGGCGGATCAGTGAATACGAAATTAGGGGAATTGTGGTCGAGAGCAAAGTTTGAAATCGGTGTATAGCAGGATAATTTTCCGGGACCAATTTCTCTAGTTATATTTGCACTTTTAGTTGAGCTGATATGCCATGTGAAATGATAGGCTAACTGGATCTCCGGACTCTATTGCCTAGTTTTGAATGATTAAATTTGAAAAAAAAAAATTAAATGAAAAGATCATCCGATATGGATAAATGATGTGGCCTAATATCTGGCAGTGTGTAAGTTCTGGATATGTAATTACTTAGGCTACAGAACAATAGCGTTTATGGCATGTGCTGTATGGGCTATGTGATAGGCTACTCTGTTACCAATTTCCTGACAACATCATCCTGTTGCCAAAATGTACGGCATCAATGAGCATAGAATTGTAGTAATATTAAAGGTCATCCATCCGTGCAAGATTGTATTACGAATCCGAGTGTTTATCAGGCTCAACAGATTTGTCCCGCGTCCTTTGATTGAATGACATATATCCTCGACCAATCAGAGGAGGTCTCCATTTGGCCAACGGAGACTGGAATACACCCGCCCCCAATATTCGAAATGTGGAGATAGTCTGGGAGCGCCCATGAATCATGACTAGTGCACTGACGTTGCTCTTTTGTTTGTGGTCTGTCTGTTCCGAAATTTTGCGGAATTTGGTTGTTTGTGTGCATTCGACACACTAAAGGATGCATTTGGTGAGTTGGATTTATTGTGCGTTCATCCATACCTCTTTACGGTGCTTTAATGGACCCCTCGCTTAATAATGACTATGAGTTCGCTCTCTGACAGTTTGGTTTCTTCGGATCCCTCCAAATCGGCGTTTTTGGAATTCGGTCACGGCTACCCATCTCATCAACAGCATTCTCCCGGTCTGTCTCACGGACATTATCCCGTTCATGGGTTGCATCCGGGTGGACATTCGCAGCACGACACTCCCTTCTCCACCGGCGCGTCCTCCTATGGTCGTTCACTTGGTTACTATCCGGCCACGGTGGGTGCCCACCATTCAAGTACTTACCTTCCATACCAACCCAGTAGCCACAACAGCGGTTTGGGGCACACAAGAATCGAAGACTCAGGTAAATCCGGCTGCTCGGATGACACATAATCGGGTTCTTTGAAATAACCTAAACTGGCAATGTAAATGGACAATCTAATCACATTCCAAATAAATAGCTATATTATAAATGTGTTTACTGACATTTTGCTACTTCTTTGCTTTAATTACATTTGCTGTTTGGACATAATTTTGCACTTGACTGTTGTGTGAAGTTGGCACCTTGACCAGACTATTGAACTATTAGAGTAAATAACTTGACATACCCCATCACAGCCTGGCCTTAGAAGGTTTTGCTAAAGTAGCTAAACGTCTGTGCATAGGCCCATGTGTGGTGTTTGGAGTCCATGTCTACCCTATGCATAGCTTCATATCGGCTATTCCTATTTATTTATTTAGAAGCTACCAGCGCCTCTGATTAAATTTAAACTGCAATAATTCCCCAACTGTCCCCCGTAAGAGGTTGTATTTAGGCTAAATTAACTGGGCCAAGTACTAAACTGTTAAGAAAGCGCAACATTCGACAATAGTTGCCAACGGTCGTCGTTCTACTGCCTTCACACATGCCTTCACACGTGCAGGGTCTATTTATATAGGTGAGTTGCCAGCTTTAAATGAAACATTATGTAAATCATCAAATTATCTGTGAGTGAATGCTTTGCGATTTTGCAGATTTCGTTTTGTTTGCGACAATCAAGGAAAGTAAAATGTTAATGTTGATGTTGATGTCCACAGGCTGACTGTATAGGTGACAAAATCCGAGGCCATTTATCATTGCATTTGACAATTTGGAGTTTTAGCAGGGTTACTGTCGTGGACAGTATTTGTCTTGTTCTAGATCAATGACTCCTCTAGATAAGGCCACTACATAGTCACTTGCCTACAGTCTTATTACTTGCTTTGTGGAAAACTGTTGCGTTCAAAGTTGAGACTTGAATAGCCAATTTATTATGACGTTTTTCAAAATTATTTTGACAAAGTGTAGGGGTTGTATTGTATCATTTTACCTTGTCAAACTCAGTCAAATCTTGGGAACGTATCCAATAGCTTTATTAAAGATTCTTTAAATACTTAACCTGTGGGCTAAACCTACCTAAGCTGATCCAATCATATTTGATAAGATTTATCTGGATGATTTTTTCAGATAAAATTAATGTTTTACAGTCCAATGTGTCCACTGACTGTCGAAGACCAAATAAATAGGCTACATTTGAATTCTTTTTAAAATGCAAATAGGTTATATAAATAATAGGTTTGAACTTTGAATTTATATTTTTTGAAAAAGTTTCTTTCTGGCGTGTTTTCTAATAGGCATAGTGAGCACCTGCGCTTCAATAATCTAATCTCATTCTCATCATAGGCCACTCATCTCAAGTAAGCGCAAACCTAACTGAATGACAATCGATTCCAAAAACATGGACTGATCCTCTTTCGATAGGAAAGCTTAAAAGGAGATAGCTTTGGAAACATGACAAATAATCAGCCTTTCGGTTTACCGTTTACCGGAGTTTTTATATATTAGACATATATATTAGATTACATATATTAGATATAGCTCTATAAATCGAAAAACCGAAAGCCCATCCTGTGTCTCTGGGTGAAGAGAGGAAAACGTTTATTACTCTGTTTTTGTATACTATGAACATAACTTATTATTTGGTTATTATTAGCCTAATCAGAGTTTGTGCTGGCCTATCAGCTGCAATCTTTGAATTTGAATTTGAAATTAGTCTTTCAGTGTCCCCACCTTGGTGCAGTAATGTAATTTTGTAGTATTTCATTACATTGTAGATCACGAAAAGCCAACTGTCATTGAAAACGGAGAAATTCGTCTGAATGGGAAAGGAAAGAAGATTCGCAAGCCACGGACAATCTATTCCAGTTTACAGCTGCAGGCCCTAAACCAGCGCTTCCAGCAAACACAGTACCTGGCTTTGCCTGAACGCGCTGACCTCGCGGCAAAGCTTGGTCTCACACAAACGCAGGTACAGTGGACCGCTGATTCTGAGGCTGTTTAAACTCATTTGTCTGTTTGCAAGTGGCTGCCAGCGCTCCTGTGAAATTGGGAGGTCACTATATTGTCGAAATGTCTGGTAGTCTTCTAATGAAAATATATTTTTAAACGTTTTCTGTCCCGAAGGCAAAGAGGTATTGTGTTTACAGGTATTGGTTGGTTAATTACATTGTTCTGGTTTATCTCCTAGGGCCAGTGAACAGAAGTTTCTTAAATAACATTTCTCAAAAGGAAAGCATGAAGTATTAATGGCTTCTCATTGCAGTCAGAAATGGCACCATATTCAGAATGCTTTGAGGGCAATGCCACTGTTATGAATGTTACAGAACATGTGCAAGGACAGTATTATCTAAATATTTTGAATAATTTCTCATATAACCTCTGGATGTAACCTCTACATATGAATACAGCACATCCTCAAGTTTAATACCATAATTTACAACAGACGATTACTTTGTATTGGCTTTGTGGATGTGACAAAGAGTCCTCTTTCCATATGAAATTACCATTGAATTAATATTCCTAAATAATGCACATTACTAAAATATTCAAATTGTTTGCTGGATGCATGCATAATCAGTCATGGATAGCCTACTTTTTGTGGGAAGAGGTTTCATGTTGTTTTGAATTAGTTAAACATGCCTCAGAATTGATTAAGGTGTAGGCTTACTGTATAATATGAGATGTTCTATGCTTACCCTCTCCTGCAGGTTTCCACTACAATACATTTTTAAATAGGTGTGTTCCTTGGTATGATAAGACAATGCCAGCCCAGTGTAATATGTTGCTTAATTACTGACTTTCTCTATTTTGCCCGTTCTGGTGGATGGTTGAGACCCATGGTTTAGAATTTAGCATCTCTGACCATATTGGTAGAGTAGTCCTGGTGAAGTTGAGAGTTGAAAGATGTGTGTGTGCATATATGTGTGTGTGTGTGTATGTTTGAGTGTGTACGTGTATATGGATGTCTGCACCCGTAAAAGTGTAGGCGAATGTGTGTGCCCATGTATGTGTGAGTGCGTGTGTATGTGTATGTGTGTGAAATCTATCAGTGTGTGTTGTTCTGCTGTCTGTCAGTGTGTTCTGCTGAGTGAAGGCCATAAGCATTGTTTGCTGGAACCCAGTCCCAGGCCAGCCCTGCTCGGGGGTCCACTGAAAGGGCAGTGGATGAGAGAAGCCATTTTGTCCATCATCGGACTGGCCTGAGTGTATTTAGCTGGAGTCTCCTCAGCCCTGAAGGGGCCCCGCGACTGGAAACGGTTTCAGTGGTTGCCAGCTGCACGGCTTCTTTGCTGTCAACTTTCTCTGGGCCTGCTTGGGTTCAGTTCACTGAGATGCTTCATTCTGTAAGTGCGAGCTGAGCTGAGCTGAGCTGAGCTGGGGGCCAGTCTCACGTTTCATTTGAGATTGCACATTTAGTGTAGTGTTACCACAGTTAACACCCACCTTCGGTTTTATGAGGAACTCACTGGAAGTCCACTTATCCAGCTGATATTCTTAATCAGAAACAAGAACACAAGAACACACATGACATAATGAATACATGTGTATCTATTATCTGTAATGGCTAACTGAGAAATTAATTTGCTCTTAAAGTGTCTCTTTTAAATTCAAATAGTTGATCCCAGCTGTCCATTTTTAATCAAACATGTTACAAGAGGCCATAAATAACCAGTAGGCTATTAGATATTCTTAACATTGAAGAACTGTCCTGCAATTCTGCCAGTTCTCCCATAAATGTAGAATGCAGAAGAAATAGAATGCTGAATCATCCAACTCTCCAAATCAAGCATTGGTGTGAGAGTCTTGATCATATCTGTAAGTGAACCCTGTGTGCCTGTCCACATCTTTGAGCAGAATGACTGTTGGAGGATTTTGGATATGGCCCCACAGCAAAGAAAAAATGTTCTTACAGTCGAAGCATGTAGACAGATTATAGTATGAGGCTCTGTAAAATTACATCGTAATAGACTCTTGACAACAAGCTTTTAAACAAATTTCTACACATTTCTCAAGGTTAAGTAATTCTCTCTTCTTGAGCTTTAACAGCTTCAAAAAGAGCAAAATAGGCCCTTTTAAATGATGCACGCTGACATTTATTGGGGTATGCAGTCATTGTGTTCTCAGCTTGACAGTTTTTTCAGCATAACGTAAATAGAATAGTCTCACTCAAAATGTTATAAAGACTCCTTATGCAAAAAGGGGGGTTTCTAAAAAATGTTGAAATATATATTTGAGCCATTTCTTCAATTCAAACTTATGCATATGAAGTGTGAAACACATGTGAAGTTGTAAATTTAAATCCATCCCATCTGTAGAAGATAAAGGCTAAACACTGGTGATTTGGAAAGGGGATTAAGTACTGTATATTTAAATATTTCTTAAAAAAAAAAATATATATATATATATATATTTACTAGAAATAATTATGCCATCTGTATATCTGTCTGTAATAAACTGTAGGACTGACCAGAATTTTAAAACAGTCAGACTCATTATCATACTTTAATAGAGAAACACACATGAAACTGTTTATATATTTAATTATACATGAAATAGTAATGAATCTATCGTTTATACCCAGAAATTATTTTTTTCATTGGTTGCCAGTTATTTTAATTAGGTAAGCATATTAGATATTTAGCTTTCCCCTGTGTTTTTCTTTTATACACATCCTCAGACCACACATACACACACACACACACACAGAGAGAGAGAGAGGGAGACAGAGAGAGGGAGAGAGAGAGAGCTGGCCACAGCTTCATTTCTGCTGGCCAAAATGCTCCACTCTGTCGTCAATGGCACTATTTATCTGTCAGAAACATGTGCCTACCCCATTGCTCCTTCCTACAATTGCACCTGCAAAACTGCACGCACCAACTCCACACAGACACACGCATTCATGCATGCATGCATACACACACACACACACACAGCAATGAATGTAGCAACAAACCCATACCAGTATCACTCTCACACATACCAACAAACACACACACATACACACACACACACACACACACACACACAGCAATGAATATAGCGACAAACCCATACCAGTATCACTCTCACACATACCAACAAACACACACACATACACACACACACACACACAGCAATGAATATAGCGACAAACCCATACCAGTATCACTCTCACACATACCAACAAACACACACACACACACACACACACACACACATTGAATGCCCATCTTTTCTTTCTCTTTCAGGTTCCTGCATCATTCACATTTTACAGGCTTGTTTTTTCCCCCATGCAACCAGAGAGCTATCTGGCTCATTTTCATGTGCTCCCTGTACCACCCTGATTTTGTGCTTTTATTTATTTGGTTAGTCTTTCTACTGCTTAGATGCAGGGGCATTACACTGTTTTTGTCCACACACCGTAGTTGTCCACACACTGTTTTTGTCCACACACTGTAGTTGTCCACACACGGCGCTGCTAAAATCTGAAGGCTTTCTCTCAGTTCTTCCATTGGTTGACCACCCAGTGTTGCTGTCTAACAGGTGTCAAGAAGTCTTTTTTCATTTTTTTTTCATCCCCCCTATTAGTACACATATCAAACTAAAAGCTCTGGCTGTTCACGTCTGTTGCTATTGAAATCCACACCAGTAATTGCAGCATATTTGTATGGTCCCTGGTTGATATATAAAATGGGAATGGCTAGCCCTTATTTTCACCTCTTGATTGATCTAATGTGCTTTCATGTCTGGAATTGAGATTTTGTAACCATATGCTGTATAACTAGAGGTCTTGTTTTCACTATCTGTCTATTACGTGGTGCTTGGATTAGGCTGTATTTATGCACCAGATGAGGTATGGAGAATGATTGAAAAATCAGAGATGATTATTCTGTGAATGGTAACATTTAGGAATCAGTGGATTAGGCCACGTTTGTGTACCAGATGAGGTATGGCCAATGATTGAAAAATCAGAGATTATTATTCTGTGTATGGTAACAGTTAGGAATTGGTGGATTAGGCTGTGTTTATGTACAAACTGAGGTATGGCCAATGACTGAATGATTGAAAAATCAGAGATTACGTATTATTCTGTCAAAGGTAACAGTTAGGAATCAGTGCCTGCATTCTATGATCATCTTGTCAATAGTTTTACTGTGCTATTACTGTCAGCTCAGCGTTTTCTTTGTCCTCATTGTCCTCTTCTCGGGTAATTTCACTATAATCCATTACTGTACATACAAAGCGATTAGCCTTGCCTGCGATGTGTCTGTGACCCAGCTTTGGAATACATTACCATAATTGCTTTTTACTAGAGAGAATTTTACTACACTGTGGGTGTTGTGGTTCCATAAACATTTTGCCATCTTCTTAAATGAAAATATCTATAAAATGCTCTCATTGTTCGTATCATGCAGAAAACAACCGCTAAAGCGTGCCAGGCCCACAGTGACTTGCCCTCTCATCTTAATTACAGCACATATTCCCTGGCAAACCACCCATGCGTTGCTTTGTTCCGTGTGCATTTTGGGTGTCACAGGGTTGTTTCCAAAACCCATGCGCAGCACTCGCATGGAAATTGTGAATGTTTGCAATTCTGTGGCACCCGGAGAGCTGTCACAGCAATTAAGACACTTTTAAGCCTCTCCCCCAGCCACCAGAGCTCTCAAGCCAACACTTCTTTATTACTGTCAGATATTTATGTGGCCAAGCTCCGCTTGCATGCAAGGTGAATGAGTTGATGTGTGATTGGTCTCATCAATAACGTTTTCATATGTCATTCATTGTGATTTTAGACAACACCTCAGTCAAACATATATTCTTTGATGGTAATAAATAATGTTTTTTTGTCTCTCTCTCTATCACTCTCTCTGTCACTCTCTCTTTCTGTCCCACTCCTACTTCCCAGGTTAAGATTTGGTTCCAGAACAAACGCTCAAAGTATAAGAAGATTATGAAGCATGGCTCAAGTGGACCTGAGGGAGAACACCTCCATGCGGTCTCCTCCGCGCCGCCCTGTTCCCCTGGAATGCCACCACTCTGGGATGTTTCTATGACGAACAAAGGAGCCCCAATGCATTCTGGGGGATATATGAACTCATTCAGTCCCTGGTACCCAGGTCACCACCAAGACTCTATCCCCAGGACTCAAATGATGTGATAAAGACTAAAGACCATCTCCTGAGTGTCCTCAGCATTTCCTCTGTCACTGCTGAGAGAGTGACTGCCTTTAAAATGGGGATGCACACTTTCTGTCTGTGTTATTTTTCCCCAGATATGTACCCATGCAGGAATTACCCAGTATGAAGGTTGTAAACAATTTTGATGTTGCTGAATTTCCATCTTGACTTTTTTTTGGTGTAAGATCCAAATGACTTTTCCACTCAAACAGATGTTGACTTCACTTTAATTGAACAGATGGACAGATGGAGCAAAGAATGTTGCATCCAGCTGCATTTGACATGGATTTTCTGTTATAAGACAAAGTGTGAAATACCTTCACTTTTGCTCCTCTGATTTTGATATGTGGATCAAAACTACACAGCTAGGTGTCGGCAAAAGACACAGATAAGATGATGCCTTATGTTCCAAATGAAAACAGTTTGGTCCATCTCAGCAGTCTGATTTCATTTTGAATTTTTATTTGAAATACCTTTTGCTTGTTTTATCTTCTTAATCTTAATCTGTAGCATCAGATTATGATTCTCTTGTAACTTTACATTGAAGAACACATATTGTCCTGAGTAGTTTGTCAAAAGTGTTTTGCTCATAGTTTTGTCTTTTTATTTTACAGGAAATACTATTTTACATTATGATGTCTAAGACCTTTTCATAGACAATAAAGAAAATATTTGTGGTATATTTAATTTTAGTATAATTTTATGTTGCTATTTTGATATAATGCCTGGTAGAATATTTTCATTGAACTCCAATAACCTTAAACTATTTGTGTTATTCATGTCTGAAATAGGATGTAGGTACATTGCTTAGGATTTATGTAAATATTGTGTGTCATTGCAAATGCGCTGACTTAAGTTCTTGTTGATAGAAGTTTATTTATTGAGGCTTTATCGCTAATCTCCCCGTGTTTTACTATGACTGACTGCAGGTGATAGCAAAGCATCTGTTTTAGTCATAGGGTGTGACACATCAAAATGTAGAGAAGTGGTCCATTTTTTTCTTTGCAGACATCTGTATAAGCAAAGGGGGCCTTATTTGAGGAATTCCCTAAGCTTTGTAAAATGCTCACGTCAATTAAAGGTCATTTAGGGCATGGTTGTTAAATGGAGCTTTCACCCCGCCAGTATAATTACTAGCAATTTGCAGACTACAAATGTCTCTTTTAGTATGAAAAGGGTGCACAGGGAAGGCACGACAGAGACGTCCTCTGACTGTTGGGGGTTTGGAAAAGGTTTCGCCACTGCATGGAATCAAATGCAAGTGTGACGCTGATAGATAGGCGAAAGTGAAAGATGGGAAGAGGCAGTCACATGAAGGTAAGAAATCCCCATGTTTTATGACTCTGCGTGTGACTGATTGCTCATTGTTGAACGTCCCGGACGACCGTGAAATGTTTGCTTACAGGATTGGAAGTTTTACCCCCGACATCAGTATTTATTTATTTATGTATGTATGCATGCATGCATGTATTTATTTATTTATTTATTTATTTATTTATTTATTTATACATACGCATTTCCAGTAATCAAAAATGAAATAAAAATCATTTAATTTCATTTAATCTCTTTAGGCTATTCGTCAGAGAACACGAACACAGTCATTTTAATGGCACTATCTTAATATATACTAGCACACCAAATTCAATTAAATTTCAAATGAATTGTGAAGGAATGGCCTATGGTAACCTTGGTCTTAACGTAAATAATGTTGTTGTTTCATATCTTGAAAACTGAATATCAAAGGGGAATGTAGGTTGGGATCAGTTTTAAAAATTCATGCTGACTACAGAGTTCTTCAAAATTTGCGTACTCGCTTACAGGATGACAACAGCATCGCTAGCATATGAATGCAAGCTTTAAACAGCCTATGACCTGATATGGAGTCAGAGGGACATATGACCGTCTCGAATGAGCTGTAGGCTATATTCAGGGTCAGAATGTTCTGCAGGGGACAAGGCTTGCTCCACAGCTGCATGGTACAGGGTGCATTTGTGTTATGGTTTGTTTATTACACTGACGATAGGTTGTCCCTGAGGAGCCTGCTCGGCCGAAACCTAACCCCTTCGGGGCTTTTGAACTGACATGAGTTGCAGCTGGTGGCAGCACTGCCCTCTCCCCATCCAACCTCAAACTCACCCCGCTTACCAAGTCTGTGGCCGAATCATGGGTTTCAAGTATGCCAAGTGTGAACACTACAGCTGATGTTATCGTAACATTAAGCTTAAGCGCTATTTGCTGTATGACTTCATTTTGCTTTGTTTTAAACCAAAAGGCCCACATAGTGGACCATAATCGATGGGTAGCTGCTCGACACGAGGTACTCCCTAGTGACAGACATAGCAGAGTCGGCTGCGGCATGACCACACACGCAGTCTTAATGACGGTGCTACCAAATTTGTTGCCATCATCAAAGGGCGCACCGAAATTTGCAGAGGATTATGTGTCAAACCAAAATGCATAATATAGGCTTGCTTGCCTTTTGCAGATATATAGCTAAGCACATAAGAATCTCAAGAAGCCAAGAACAGGCCGGACGCCACTGTTGTAATAGGTCAGCAGAGAAAATAATACTGTACTTCGTAAGAGGTGACAAAACACAAAATGCATTCAGGTGGCATTCTTTTGGCCTTTCCAATGCTTTACTATCTACGCTCATATAACAGCCAACTCGTATTTTGTATTAAATGCATTTTGACTATTGATGCCTATTCCATGCCATTGTCAACGCTATGATTTCGACCTTAACATGTTTCACCATCCATTACTGGTTAAGTTCACATTTTCGCATAGCTCACCAGCTTCACCATCAACGTTAGGCCTTTTTCTGATCAAATGTAGTCCGTATTGCACAAGACAAAATGTATGTGACGCGATAGCACTTTTCACGTTATTATAAAGAATTACCTAGGCCTAATGTAAAACTGTATCCCGAATTTACACACATGGCCTTAATAAAAGATTAGGCGTATTCTCAAATAAATGTGCCATTTGTCTAAGTCTAGGTTTTACAGTTTTGACTGATTTATCAAAATAAAAAACAAAGGCAAGTAAAACATGGCTTTGTCAGAGCACCCTCTAAAAGCTATCCTGAAAATAAATAAGAAATTGCAGTTGCCTACTTTTCACCTGCATACTATTTTTAATCATGGTATTTAGATACAAAGACCCAATTTGAAATACTCCGACTTAAAGTTTAGAACACTGATAGCGCATACAGTAGACTAGCAAGTGCGATGCTGTCCAAAGGGTAAGCAAAATGACAGTGCAAACAAATAAAGATGACTTAACCAATGACTGTTATTTCCGTTATATTATCATACAACCAAAAATGTCCAATGCCATTATAGATCTTAAGTTCACTGTATAGAGCGTCCACAAAGGTCAATAGGCATTCTGTGTCGCGGGAGACGTATGGTGTACCGAACTCTGGTGCTGAACACCAAAATGTGATCTCTGCTGATACCAGTGATGGCTGCAGTCATCTATACAAGGGGGTGAGGAAGGATGGGGTAGTGGAGGAATCTGCCCCCTATTGGCTGCGTTAGCGTGTGTGCTGGAATCCCAAGCTGCAGGGGAGAGCGGCGAATTGCATGCCATTGAGTCGCTGGCGTTCGGACTGTGATCCAGAGACAGCTCTCCGTTTTTGTACAGTTTCTTGAACTTCGACCGGCGATTTTGGAACCATATCTTCACCTGGAGGGAGAAAATGTACTTTGTAATTATGGCATGGTATGAAGAATATATTTTTTTCTTTTGAGCATATGGCCCATAAAGTAGGGTAAGCAGGTAGCTTCCAAACCCACATATTATGTGTTGTCTTTAGCCTGGAGCTGAATTAACTGCATAATCAATAATTCCCAATTTTGATATCACAAAATATTTTGTGTTGAATAGAGTAAGTTAAAATCACACCCGAATACTGAAGAGTGTTTTGTATTTCGTAAACTTAAAATATGTGAATATGAGAATTTCGTGCGTTTTGTGCTTCGAAGACTCTTATAATCAATGCCACAGAAATAGTCCAATTATAGAAATAAGCCTTGATCAGAACGTACATGCCAATTTCTTGGGGCTAATGTTGTTAACACACCTGTGTCTGAGTAAGTCCCAGCTGTGCCGCAAGCTCTGCCCGTTCAGGCAGGGCCAGATACTGTGCCTTTTGGAAACGTCGCTGTAAAGCCGACAGTTGGTAACTGGAGTAGATTGTTCGTGGCTTGCGAATTTTCTTTGGTTTTCCGTTGACCATCCGCACTTCAGTTTCCGGTTCTTCTTTCACTAAAACAGATAGGCCTATATTATAAAATGGTTTCACAAAATAACTAAATGATCGAAAAGTGAAAAATTACAACTAGGATGGAATGCCTTCTTGCATAACTACAGTACAAGCAGCCCAGCACTGAAACCAAAACATATAATTTAGAAGGGACCTCTAGTTCTCCCTCCTTCTCTCTCTCCCTCCCATTCTCTCTTTCATAGCATGTAGGCCTAGTATATGTGGGTGAGAGTGAGCGAGGAACAGAGAAAGAAAAAGAAAAGATGTTTAGGCCTACAGTTTAGAGATTTAGCACATTTGCGCATATTTCGACTGTTTAGACGAATAGACTCGGCCAGTCACATACGATTTTATTTAATAGGCCCACATATATGTCATAAATAACACTCAACATCATTTTGCACAAAGACAGGTCGCAGAACTGACAGGAGAGAATATTTGATGTGGGCTACACAGGCCTTCCTCAGACTAGGTTCAGCAGATCTGAACGCAGTAATTACGAGAAATAAACAACAAATGAACCGATAAATAGACATTGTTGTTGTTATTATTATTATTATTATTATTATTATTACTACTACTACTTCAAGAACTATCCTATTGACGTATTTTCGTATTCAGGATATCTAAGGCAATTTTGGCACAAGCATTCTGTTTGAAATGTTCCAACTGAGTGACGCCGACTGGCTTACTCCTCCAAAAAATCGATTCGATTTAATTTCGTAGCCTATCACATAGAGAAAGCTTTGTGGTGTAATTGTAAACTTATACTGATTAGGCTACTGAATGTAGGCTATTGGCTGTTTGATGAATTCTAAGCGAGCTCACATTAAGCCCAACCAACGTCAGATCCCGTGTCTTATTTATTTTATTAGTTATCTTACCTGTTTCTTGGGGTGGATGTGTTTCCCTACAGTAATGTCCATATTGCCTGTACGCATGGGAGTACGAATACTCCGTCTTCATGGAATAACCATTTGATGCTCCTAATCCATTCGGATTGTACTGTTGATAGGAATATGGACTCATCGAATGCGAATATGGTTGGTAGTACTCCTGGTGACCGCTATAGTAACTCATGCCAGCGACTTCAGACTCCAGAAGTGTATGTATGTCTTTTTCAGGTGTTTGTTCAAACACCGATGGGCAAAGCAAGTCGGACGAAACGCTGGAAAACTTCTTCTCTGAGAGGATTCCACTCATTGCGCACCGTCGCCTGTGAAGGTAGGAGCAACAGTTTCTTTCGCCCCCTGGAAACCGTCAACACAGGAAAATATAATCCAAATGATTTCCTGAATAAATGAATGAATTTTAATACAGCTACAAACTCGGTTTCCTGCAAGGCAGAGTCCCTTCTGTCAATTAATTTCGTCGGTTCTACGTTTCCCAGACCGGTGAAATCGTAGACTACCCAAATAAGCTCCACCACTAGGCTGCATCAAGTCTTGCAGCGCAGGAGTACTGCATTTTCATTGGTGCCCTCGGTATACAGTATTATACAAACCTCTGTTGAAAGCATGATATACACCGCGAAAACTCCCCCTCTTTATCAGGCACCTTCATCGGCGTTAATGTATGTGATGATAAATAAGAAATAATATGGCGATGTAAGTTATACTTTGGTGGAATATGCAGTCCTCTGCATTTGTCTTTTTAATGAAAACACGAATCGTATGCTCTAGGTTATGTAACAGAGGGCGGAACACCCCAGGGAACATCCTAATTCTAACACAGAGTTCAAATTTTTAGTTTGTCGGATTTACTACTATAGCCTGTTGCCACTGCCTATGACATTCAGTTACATGTTGGTGGTGATGACACACACACAAAAACACACAAATAAAGTGTACAAAGACTTTTATGGGAAGTGGGAAGCAACCAGTCAACTGCAGTCGGCAGCACACTCTAGTGCCGAAAGTGTATGGAGGATGCATGGATCAGAACAAATGTATTGTGCGACTTTCACACTGACACTTTTGTCCAGTATAATTGGACAGCTTAAGCGATAACTATTGGACTTTAAAGGTCTACCATCATTAACCATAATCTCGACAACAACGTAAATTGTAATTCACGGTAGGCCTACGGTAGGTCTGAGGAGTTTACATGGACATATTGATGTGTACACACTGACATCTAGTGGAGACATGGTAATCGTGCAGTTACGAGGCATTTCATGCGCAAAACTTTCCCGGGTCCTCTTCTGTCGTTCAGGGGCGTAACCTATGAGACAAGCCGGGTGAACAACTTCATTTCATACGCTACCGTGTATTTACTTCGTGTACAGTCTCAGCACGAAAACACCACGTCTTCACCAAACAAACATTATAGTATAGGCCTACTCTACAGCTGTAGCCTCGTAGATCCGGGCCGTTGATATTTCAAGGTTCAACTTTTTTTAGGGTCGTAGAACATGAGCGCGACTGAATATGAGGTGTCCGTGCAGCAGCTCAATGATCTATTGACAGACGAATGTGGACTGTATATGATGCCTTCTAAACATTTCAACGAGGTCTACCCACGGATATTTGTCGGAAATGCGTGAGTATGGCATGTTGTCTGTGAATACCGGCTTATAGGAGTCTTTCATCGATAGGTGCTATTAATCAATACACGATAAGTGTTTTTCTTTTAGGCTTGGTATTTCTCAGAGGCTTGGTATTTCTCAGATTGTTGGGAATTATCATAGTAATCATTTATTTGCATTTCACTGTCAGATAAATTCAGAAAATTTGTGCCTGAGACTGGTTTCTTTGCGTCGCCATTTAAGTCACAATAGTCATTCAGTTTTAATATGGTGGTGGTGGTGGTGGGGGCGTGGGAGATTTTCTTAAATAGAATGACACAGAAGCTACTATTCCCATGGTAAATGTTTCAATTAAAATCGTTTCATGTGTGAAAGCAGAGCACCTCATAGACTACAATCTGTCTCCCCTGGTTTGCTTGAGAGCTTTAAATAGACTCGCTATATTTATGCCATCTATCCCCTCCGTCTCTCCCTCTCTTTCTCCAACACATAGCTGGCAAAGAACATAGAGGACTGTACAGTAGAGCAACTCTGCCTTGCATTAATAGGTTGTGATGCAGTCATTAAATGACAAGTTATGGGATATCTTCCAGTTTTGACGGGCTGAGGAAGAAAAAGAGATTGGATAAGAATGGGACCATGTTATGTAATGAAGACAGATGTTTTTTTTGTCTGGGGTTGACGGCATCCTCAGCAGACCTCTTTGCTCTCTCTCGTCTTGTCTTTCTCTAAAGGAGAAGGAATGATGAATAATTGACCAGATGAAAAATAAAATAGGAAAACTGTCACTGGGTGTGTGCTTGCTTGACAACATACAGCTCACGCAGACCAAGAATCGTCACGAGGAGGATTGTTATGCATAGAGAGTCCAAACATGGAATCTTTACCAGTAATTCAAATAATCAAACTGAAATAAAGAAAAAATAAAAAGTTACAGTAAGAACATCCAATATTCTATCATCATAAAACATAAAAATATACCACATTTTTTAGCTTAAAAACTCAGAGTTGTCAAAATCTGTTCAAAACATTTATTGACAAGCTTGTTACATGACACTGAATTGAAGGTATTCAAGGTATGGGTATAGGACACATCATGCTGTAACAAACATGTCAACAAATGTTTTGAACAGATGTTGAAAACTCTGATTAAGAAAGAATAAACATTGTAAGCCTTTCATTTTCTCATTTTCTTAGAATATTGCTTGTGGATATTCATTTCAGTGTCACTGACATGAAGACAAAGCACCTGTAACTCATTTCCCAGCATATTGTAAACCACAAATGACTTTCTCATGCACTTCATGACTTCAAGTGCAAGAACATCCTCATATGTCAGAAGAGTCAAAAATCAAATTGATGCTGATCATAACTGGAAAAGCTGCATGTGCAGATGAGCTTGCCATTTTACAGTGCTAGTGTATGAAATATACCTTGGGGTTTGATGGTAAAAAAAATATAATGCTCAAACACAGGAATAGCTACAACATAAAGCCCTGAACATAAAACATAACATAAAAAATGACAGAAAAATCTGTCACCACAAAAGCAGAACTGGATGTGAAGATGTCAAGTCCCTAATGCTGCTGGTAGACCTTTGGTGGACTAAACAGAGTTTAAAGGATCAACAGTACTCCTTTACAGAACAGTATTCCTTTAATAAAAAAAAACAACTATAAATGCCCTATCATATTATTGATCATGCAAATCAACCAGCATTGGGCTGGTTTTCCTGTGATGTCATGTTCTACCACGTGTAGTCGCTCTATGAGCGAGTGAATGCAA
This sequence comes from Tenualosa thibaudeaui, assembly GCA_027481765.1. Classification (NCBI taxonomy): domain Eukaryota; kingdom Metazoa; phylum Chordata; class Actinopteri; order Clupeiformes; family Clupeidae; genus Tenualosa; species Tenualosa thibaudeaui. Next base: position 12,419,423 of record JAIFZK010000024.1, read on the forward strand.
AGCTACATTCAAGACAAATCAAAACCAACAGAATTCCATTAGAGCTACACTTAGCAACTTGAGGTGGATCAGTTCCGTCTGTGTGTTGTATTGTTACATCTCTTATGATTGTGAACAACAGCAACAGGAATCTAACCCCATTTTCAAAATGTGTTTGAACCCAGTATTCATACGGCATTATGAACAAATTCATAAAGGGTTATAAAACATTCATAATGCTTACCATGTGTTTCTACAGGTTTGTGGCCACCAGTGTGATGCGGCTGCAACGTCTAGGTGTGACCCATGTGCTGAATGCCGCTGAAGGAAACTCGTTTATGCACGTGAACACTAATGCGGAGTTCTATGCTGGCACGGGCATCGTGTACCATGGGATGCCTGCAAGTGATACAGACCACTTTGACCTCAGTGTCTACTTTGAGGAAGGAGCTGATTTCATCGAGAAGGCACTTGCCTACAAAAATGGGAAAGGTAAGTAAAGTGAGATCAGTCAATTTGAAATTTGGAATAGGAATATTGGACTAGGTCAGAATAGGTTTAGAGTAGGTCAAATCTCATCATAACATTTCTTATGATTAGCCTACATGAGTGTGATCTACTCGAGTAGGTGACATCTTGATAACTGACTATTAATACTACTATTAACTATTAATACCAGAGCATAATTATAGTATAAGCAGTAAGTATACCAGTGTTTACCATTTTGATCACTGAGGAAAATGTGTGCTCTGCATTTTACCCATCTGTGTTTAGTGATCACAAGCACATAACACAGTGAGTAGGTGTATAGTAAATACACACTAACCCAGAGCAGTAGACAGCCACTGCTTTGGGGCATGGGGAGCAGTTAGGGGTTTGCTTGGTCTTGCCCAGCAGTTCCTGAGATGTGGATATGGACATGGGAGAGTGATGTAGAGCCACCACACTACTCACATTTTTACCAACAGACAACCCTTTGGTCACAAATCCAATCTCCTAACTGTCCAGCTGCCCACACAAGGCAAAATAACATCTCATCATGCAGGCAGGAGTTTAACTGAAGAATGACACAGGCCTTCCTTAAAATACAAAGGGCAACAGATAAATCAGAATAAAGACAATAACACAGAATAACTATCAAATGATTTTTTTCATGTATATTATTTATTGTTAAATTTTACCTCATTATTTGCTTATGCCAAGTGATGTATTAAATATATCTTGGATTTTTTTTATTTTTACCTAAGCAACCCAGACATTGAACATTATTTATGATTCATTCTGTTTAATTAATTTTATATGTTCATATTTCTATCTAACAATTACTTGAACCAAAGATATATGAACCAGTGTGCTTTTATGCAACGCAGTGCCTTACAGGAAAAGTCCAGTGTAAATCCTGGCCTTTGGTCTAACTGGTCTCTGGTCTAACTCTAATGACAAAATTCCGTACAATGAAGACCGAATTTGTGAACTGGCAGCTAACACTAACTGAAAGGGGCACAGAAAACTGAAAATGAGTTTACTTGTCCTCATTAGAAAGCATTAGCTGCTATTTGGTCCTCGTATCAAATGGTCTTGTTCTTGACTTTACCTTTAGCTAACATTATCTCCCACTCTGCTCCTCCTGCAGGTAAGGTGTACGTGCACTGTAGAGAGGGCTACAGTCGTTCTCCAACTCTGGTCATCGCATTTCTCATGTTGCGGCAGAAAATGGATGTGAGGACAGCTCTGGCCATGATCCGACAGAAGCGGGAGATTGGCCCAAATGACGGCTTCTTACGGCAACTTTGCCAGCTCAACGATAGACTAGTAGCAGAGGGCAAGCTCTAAAACAAGACTTTTAGCATTTGTGCTAGATTGGGCACAAAAAAGTATAAACTGTGACAGACATACAAACACACTGACACAAAAGCATACATTTAATTACTGTATGCTTGTGTACTGTATAGACTGCACTTATTCTCATGGCTTATTTTCACACTTTACTGTATATGTCTAGGCAGCACATGCACACTTTTTCTTGCACACTCTTTCATGCACACATACAAACACACACCACGTGGAACAGTGCTGTCTCTCTAAATACCCCCCACAGTGTCTGTATGGTTGTGTTCTGTTTATGTCCATGACACCCAGCACAAACATTTACACACATTTGCATTAACACACATGCACATCACTCTGATATCTTGCTGGCTGGTGCAGGTAGAACCTCTTACATTCTTCACAGATGATTTGTTTATGCTTTATGAAGCTTATTTGCACTTCTATTTATTGCAGTGCACTGTTGTTGTGCAAATTGTTGTTGCATAGACCAAGTGCTAAACTGTGGGATTGTTTTGTCTATTGTTGATTGTAAAGGAGAAATCAGATGTGATATTGATCCATAGCTCTGTTGTTTGAGGTCACTGAGTGCTGTATGAAAACACGCCAACTGAATGAGACATGAAACTGAAAGTGAGAGTTTTTGTACCCCATTCAGTTAGTGTTAGCTTCCAGTTAACTATTCGGCCTATGCTGTATCAAATTTTTTCATTGTTTTCCATGTCAACAGCTCTTGGTGACCTCGAACAACAAAGCTATGGATTGATTTACATAGGATGTCTCCTTTAAGAGGTGGCAATTATTATTTGGTGGGTGTCATCACCCATAGCAAATAACCCAGTTGGATGGAGTGGGCATATCCTGACAAACAGTTCAAGGTCTATGCAGACGCAGAGCAACAAGTTGACATATACAAGTTCAAATATTACATTCCATTTACATGTTATATTGCATTTACATGTTATAATGGGAAATTCCAATGTTATGAATGTGAGCAAGCACTGTATTTAAAGATCTTTTTTTTTTTAAATATATAACCTTTACAGTTGAATACAACTTCATATACCTAGAAAATATAGAAATATCATTTACATGATACAAATACATTTTATTGGTGTTAAAGATGTGATCTAATTCTGCTTTTTATTGACTTTCCCTATATAAGGACACCTGTGTATGTTTTGTCTGTCTCGCTTTTGATAAAACCACTGTAATTTACTACAGACTTTTCTCACAGTGTGCTTACCCTGTGTTGTATGTACTGCATATTCTGTATATCTAAACTTTCAATTTCATTCAGTTAGTCAAATGGAGAAAATAAAAACTTTTTGATGAAAATACAGGACATCACAAATACACATATGTATCATTAAGAAGTATTTAATCATTCCGATTTATTTAGGCTACTATAACTTTTTACAAAAAAAATAGCACTCTTGAGCTCTTTTGTTCTAATTTAGTAGGGAATTTTGAAAGGCAAGCAAAATCAGGTCTATTTTAGAAGAAATGCTTGACAATAATAGTTGTATCTGAACGATTTCAATGTGTCCTGGCTAGGTCCCACATCTGCACCACACCACCTTGTCGGGGGTGCCCCAAAGATCGGTGCTGGGACCCCTCTTTGCTGTGTATACCACCTTGTTGGGTCAGATCATCTGCTCACATGACTTCTCATATCACTGCTATGCTGATGATATCCAACTCTATCTGTCGTTCCCATCTGACAACTCAACTGTCTCAACTCAGAATGTCTCTCTGACATATCTGCATGGATGAAAGCCCATCCCCTCCAGCTAAACCTTTCAAAAACTGAATTGCTGGTCTTCCCCGCCAAGCCAAACATACATCATAAAATCTGCATCAATAATTAATTTATCTCTTACTCCTACCAAATTAGCAAGAAACCTAGACAAGGACGTTGCCATTTTGCACTATTCAGTATAAGAAAGATTAGACCATACCTAAAACAACAGACCAACAAATTTCAACCATGGTTATCTCCCGCCTTGACAACTGCAATGCCCTTCTTACAGGCCTCCCAGCTTGCGCTGTGAAACCCCTACAGAATGTCCAGAATGCAGTGGTGCATCTGGTCTTCAATCAGCTCAAAAGAGCACGTCACCCCACTGTTCATTGAGCTACACTGGCTGTATAGGAATACCACATAAGTTGAAATATCAGCAGCCCACTGGAGAATCAATGAGCAAAAACGCCAGCATCCTGCTATCTGGACAGGAATTGCATCAGAATAGATAATTATTTCCAGATTTTGTGTGCAATCCTGTCTCACATATGTGTCTCAAATTATATTTTCATCATGTGGATTTGCAAAAAAAAAAAAAAAAAGGATAGGGACCAACAATTATAATTTTTGAAGAGTTATGCTGACTGACAAGATAATAAACAAAATTTTATAAGGATTATGCATGAATTTCAGCTTTGTTATTTGGCAGGGTGCTGAGGTTGATCTTAAGTGTGTAAATTGTGTTTTTTTGAGGCAATTGAACAAGCTGAGAGCATCCTTTGACCATAACTTTGAATATGAACTTAAAGGAACTATATGTAAGAAATTGTTGTAATCCTATAAACCTTAAAATGACCACGATGTATCATCAAAAGCAGAGGAACATTAGATTAAATTATTATCTTCACTGACAGTAGTACACTAACAATAGTACAGTCTCCAAATTCACTACTGAATGTATTTATTTACAGCATGCAAATCCTCTTTTTTGCCTTGAGTTTCTGCTTTGGTCCATTGTGCCAACTACCAATCACTCAGCTGGAAAATGGCTTTCCAATATAGGCACTGGAATTGCTGCTTTGCCTGGAATGCAGCCATTTTTATGCCTCACAACGCAATCAGTGCATTCACAGTGCAGACACTGTCTTGGGGCGTCTTCGTTTAGAATATTAATGCTCTCTGTGCAACACCGCAAATAGAAAAGAGTTGGATTTTTACGTACGCTGCATGCAGTACAAATGCAGTCTCTGTAAACTTTAAATGAGAGCTTGAGACTGCTTCTGGTGTGAATACATAAACGCACATAGGCTGCAAAAGCACGGCAACTGCTACACACCACTTAAACACCGATTGATGAGTGTATTACATATTATATGGGACTTCAATGCTAACATGAAACGCTAGAGGGAGCAAACTTACTAACTCCTTTACAATTCGTGCATAGTTCACCAGCAATTCAAGTGTGATCATACTACATTTGGAAAATGCACTCAATGCCCCCAGACTACTCAATACTCTAGCCTTATTTAATATGGTTATGGTTATAATTATTATGGGTTCTTTGCAGATGCTTTTATCCAAAGCGACATACAATACGCATAATATATAAACAAAGAATAGGCAAATAAAATAATATTATGTCAAAATTAAATATAATTTAAAATTAATATAAATTAAAATTAATATTATGAACTTGTATACACAAAACACTTTACTGTGGTATCAATGTAAGCTTCACATTAGGCTGTGGTTTTAGTACTAATTTATTGCTATTTCCTTTAAGTTCTCTGTGCAACTAATCTGGCTGGCTTACATACTGCCTTTGGAAAATGGGCTTTAGGAAACATGTTTTTACTAGACATAACCCCAGAATTCCACAAATGTAAATAAAACAGAATTTTAAAGCCCCAAAATAATGTTATGGGTACTACAGTGAAATGGCAGGGGGGAAAAGTATTGTATACAATCTGTAATCTATGTGTAGTTTGAAGGTAATTCTGCCTCCTATCTGTGTCATAATAATATCGGTACATTTTGGTTTTTCAATACCAAGCTGTTGCACAAGAGTGTCTCATGGTGGTGAAGGCAAAGAGGTCTCCCAAGACATCTGCAACCTTATTTTTGCACATGCATATGAATCCAGCTGTTCACAGATGTCAAAACTTCTGGCTTCTCCAGTAAGGACCATTGGGGTCATTATCTGCATGATGGTAGAGTATCTACCATCAAACAGACATTCACCGTAGTGCCTTGCAAGTTGACTTCCTGAATGGTTAACCTGCAAGATATCCTCTGGGTGCCCAGTTTACAGTGGAGTGATGTTCCTCCCACTTGCAGATAATGCACTTCACTTTTGCGTGTGTTGCTGGGTTTCCACTGAATTTATTCACATTTAATATTTGCATGTGCAAAAAAAAATAGACTCAAGTATATGTGCGTCTGCATGTGTTTCCATCAACCTTTTAATGCAAATAAAAAATGAACATTAGGCTAATCAAGTGATGACCAGCTGTGGGATCAACGTCTATTGACAGAAACGTGGTAAATGAGAAGATATGCAAATTTAACTGTTTCCATTGACTTTAATTGCATTATGCCTTATTCGCAATAAAGAGTTAATCCACCCCCCTCTAGTGAATTAAATTTATATTTGCATTAGGGGACTGATGCAAATTTGTAGGTGTTTCCAAACAAGGATTTCTTTTTTGTATAACTTATATGCACATTAACTAGCTGGATGGAAACTCAGTTAATGCTGAAGCTGAAGCCCTGACTGAAATAGATTATGGTTTATGAATCTTCACATGATAATGGCCCATATGTATCTATCTCGCTACTCATGAAGTCACTGCTATACTAATCTTGGAAGAGCTGAATTATGTTTAGACTAAATGTCAAGATCTCATGAGGCATGGCTATAAATGTCAAAATATCCTTCAGATGAAAAGAGGGCATACATACCATTATGAATCATGCAAATACATTTAATAAAATGCAGTCATTCCAGCATAATGTAGATTTATGTGTTGTGAAAGTATATATTTATATATGAGATACATTAGTACAGATAAGAAAATAAAATGATCACAATTAATTACATAATTCCTCCCATCACTTCAAGAGAATACTTTTACAGAATTACTGTGTTGCATTAATTTCTAGTAGGCCTATGTTCTTGATTTAATGTTCTTTAAAATCCAGAAAGCTTATAATTAAATTTTCCTTCATGCTAAAACAATACTGTCAATGCCAAATAATACTGTATTCAACTCCTTGGCCCTTTTAAGTGATCAACTACATGGAAGGTAAAATGTATTTAATGTAAGACATCCTTAAATTGACTTATTCACTCTTCCTGACTGCAAATAAGTGCACTTCTGCAGAAGTTTCCGATGACTTTGAGTCATATATTCTTTAAAGGTTGTGAGGACTCAAATTGCAGGTAAAGTATTACAGTCAAGGTGGTTTCTGTGTTCTTGTAAAGGTTGGTGCTGGTGTTACAGAATAGACAGGTATGTCAAGAGGCCATTATTTTTTATTTGTTTACCTGTGACCATATATTAACAGCTGTTTCGAGTTGTTTAACCTTTAGTGCAGCCTTCTTCATTCTGTCCAGTTTGTGCTTAACTATACGACGCTCTTGTGGTAGCACATTTTCACCTCTTGCAATTTTATCTAAAATTTCAGCTTCCTGCTTCATTTTCTTCAGTCCAATGATTCGATCCTCAAACCCAGGCTTCTTCTCTTCCTCCTCTGTTCTGATGAGTATTTCAATGTACTCAAAGGTTGACATGGAACTTGGCTTTAGGGCAATCTCATTAAGTCTCTTCAAGCAGTTAGATGACAACTTGATCAAATACATCAGTTTGTCCTCAATCTCCTCAAAGTCATCCTGTAATTGCTCTAGTATCTGCTTGGTACCCATGAATTTTCCTTGGGCGTCTATGAAGTTTTTCTTTAACTCATCTATGGTCTTCTTCTCCCACTTGGTCTCATATGTCCATAAGGCTTTCTCTCTCAGATGCACTGAGTAACGGCAGTTTTTTGGACAGACTACGCAGTTCCCATTTCCATCCATCACAGCACATGTCCTGATATCATCACTTTCGGGAAGGAAACAACCAGAATGGCACGTGAACAGACAGCTATTACAGTTTGTTGCAAAGAAGTTCACATTGCTCCGTACAGCTGTCAGTACCTCAACTTCTTTTTCAAAGTCCTTATTTTGTTTCATGATTTCATCCTCATTCTCCAGACACTGTCTAATGCTTTTGATTTCACTGAGTTTGGCAAGCCCAGCTGTGATCTGAGGAGTCAGTCTGGCGGTGGCATTCTCAAGACGTTCACGTTCTTCTAGAACTTGCTTTGTCAATGTGAGATCTTTCCCCTCTGTGCTACCAAGGGCCTTAAAGAACAATTTCATCTGTTTGAATGTGGTTGACCAGATAATGCTCTTCATTTTCTCCTCCTCATCACAGTCCTCATCTTCATCCCCATCTGAATCATCTTCATCACTGCACCTGTCTATTTCTTTCTTCTGGACAAATAAGGTAGAGTTGTTAAACTTAAAGTGTGTAGGTTGCCCTTTCTTGTTCTTCTGACATGGCAACTCTGCTGCTTTTATTGCATCCAGTACAGGGATTTTGTCACTGTCTGCAAATGTTACAAGAACCATGATGTTTTCACCAATGTCCTTTCCAAAAATGGACAGGATGGAGTCAAAGATGTATCTCTGGTTTGCACTCAGACGGGCAAGGGATGCCTGAACAACGAAACAGACAGCATCTATGTGATCAACCCCTAAAGGACTGCAAAGGAATCTTTTCACTTGCTCTGTAATCAGTTTGTCTTGAGCCATTCCCCTAGTGTCCCCAAATCCTGGTGTGTCAATAATTGTGAGTGAATATGGGATCTGAAAGCCTGGTTGGTTGTAGAGTTCATAGGATGTTACCACAGACGTCTGGCTTTCTGCTTGTGATCGGTTAGTGACCTCATGGATCAGTTTGAAGCGGTACTGATCCTCCCATTTGACCCCAAGAATGTAATTTATCATCACATTGACAAGAGTTGTTTTTCCAGCTCCAGTAGATCCCAGAAGTAGAATTACTTTATTTTTCACATCTTCCACCTTTCTACCAAACACATATTGAAAGAAATCAACATCTTCTCCATATTTCCTTTCTAAAGCCAGCTGATAAATAGATGGGTTGCCCTTTTCCAGACGAGTTGATTGTTGTAAAAAATGTTCACTCCTGCCCTGCACTGATTTCTTTTTTTCAGACTTGCAGTCTGGCCTTGGTGTAGTAATAAGTGTCTCAGGGCTTGGCAAACTTTTTCCTGATTTTCCTGTATTGGCCAAAACACGGAGACTGTAGGCAGTGTTTGTCTTCAGTCCCTCCAAAGTGCACTCCCTCGTAGAGGCTTTCACACTCTCCCATGGTTTACTCTCAGAGTCGTCTTCAATATATTGTCTGTATTCAACGTCATAGCTGATGACTGATACATCATCTCCAACTGCTGTAGGGATATCCCAGGTAATAGTAATGCTGTCAGACGCCAAACTTTTCTCATTTGGTGCACCTGGAGGACTGCATGGACGTGTGCGGATGAACTCTGTGGCATCACTAGCAAGACTTACTCCTGGTCGACACCCTGCCTTACTACTAAATCGATACTCTGTATGAGGCTTCAGGCGACTGACTGTGAAATCTGTTGCTTTTCCATCCGTTCCTATTTCTTTCCAGTCTGTTTCCTCAGAGGTCTGGTAAAGGATGCGATAGGAGGTTACAGAACTTTCTCCAATGGATGGGGGGTTGATTTGCAAATGCACTCGATCATGTTCCAGTTTCAAAATGGTGGGACTAGGAGGCTTGCAAGGCAGCAAAAATTCTGAAGCAAGAAGTGTTCCTTTCTCATACACATGAATTGATGCTGCTGTGATAGACAAGTTGGGAACTGATGCTATACAAAACTCAATATTTTCTTTGTCTCTATTAGACTGAAAGAAATCAAGGAACAGGTGAATGCTTTGCCTGGTAAGAGTAGTCACTTCCCCAGAATGAAACCAATTTTCCTGTCTGCTGGCACTTTTGGCTTCATAAGGTACATCAGAGGCATTGGCCTTGGACTGGACCTTCAGATAATCTTCCAAGTCCTGCAGATATTTGCCATCACCACTGAGTGAAGAGAACACAAAGGCCACTACAAAATCATTTCTTGAATGTAGTACAACCTTGTCCAGTTCACTACTGGACTTAGTCAGCCTGATATCTTTCATAATCTCAAGATAGGATCTCATAACATTCATCTCACGTTCTCTGTCAGTCAGATACTCTGTGATTAATGCACTCTGGAATGGGGATCTCTCTCTGCTGTTTATGGCTATCACCAGTTCTTGCTCCTGTGTTCCTCCTCCGCGAATAGTAGGGAGTAATTTGCAAAGCTTCTTTTGAAACACCAGTTTGTACTCAGAAATCAGGCCTTTGAATTTCCTAAGCTTGGTTGTAATCTCAGGGAAGAGGATGGCTATCTCATCTTTCATCAAGTCTTGGCACTGAATGACGGTCTCGTCTATCTCATCAAGAATACGCTGACACTGGCGCACCAGACCTATACTTATCTCCCTAACAAGTTTAGCTGCAGTGGAATCAAGTTTTTCCAGAGGATACAACCACACTGTCATGGGCACAGCATCTTTCCCATTTTCTCCAAGTAGTTGTGGAAGCTGACAGTATACTCTCAATGCATCTTGAAAACTGACTGGGTTATTTTCTAAAGCAAAATCACCATGGAATGTACAGCTGAATTTGTCAGCTTCTTGTTGTTCTGCTTCAGTCATCTTCAAGGATGCCTGTCCCTCAATAGACACCATTGGGATCACTTTAATTGTTGCTTGCAGACTTCCTTGAATTTCCTGATGGTTTTCACTTGAGGAGACTTCACGATCAAACACAAAGAAGGCTTGAGCACCATACAATATTGCAGTCACCACATGAGTGGCAGAACCTTCTTGGAAGACATTGCAATGCTGGAAATTTCCAGTTCCCAGATGATCCATGGTAAGCTGCTCAAAACGTGTGGTTGTGCGATACTGAAGAGTGACTCTGGACTGATTTTTGGACTTTTTCTTGTCATTCATAAACTCTGCAGAGCCTTTTACACTCACTAACCCACCCAGAAAGCTTGCCTCGAGTGATGCAGACACCTGGAGAGCCTCTGCTTTAGCCTCTGTTGAGTCTGAGGCAATGATCTTGAAGTCAGTGTTTGGTTGTGATTTCACACTAATGTCCTTCTGAAGCATGTTAGCATCCCAGAGTGTAATACCTATAAACAAATTGTACCAATAAGAGGATAAATACAAAGTCCCAAATACACTGTTGGTTGCATTATACTACTCACTGTCACTGCAAGTTTTTTAAAAATTGTATCAATAGAATGTGTGCTCATAAATTGTGCACCAAAGTTATTTATCAAAACCAGGCTGGGCCCAGGACAAAATACTCTGAATGCCCCTCCCACTCACCATAAACTCCTTGAGATATTATTCATGTAAAGTTTGTCTTTCTTTCATAAAGTACACATTAATGTGTAGATTTCGATCATATTTCAGTTGACCACAATCAGTAGGCTACTTCTACCCAGTCTAGGTGTTTAGTTAAATGGTTAGCAACAGGCTAACCTTCAAAACGCCACCTATATAGCATATTGCTTACATCAGAATTTACCCAGATGGTAATTTTCACACTCTCACACTAAGGTCAACCAGAGAGCTGTGTATGTTGGTATGGCCAAATTCTCTGTCAGGAAGCTAACCGGAGCTAATGTGCTACATGTTAGCAAATGCAGTAAGGTTAGCCTGAAACATCAGGATTGCAGGTGAATTTGGCTGCTAATGTACATATTCTTAGCATCGGTCAGATATGTGAAACACATTGTTTTTAAACCATTGTGGTTATCAAATGATTTATTTATATCACTTATGTCCCGGCTTCGTGCAGCCTTTGTATTGTCTAATGTAGGCTAGTCACTTAATCAGTTTTTTTCAACTGACAGAAAGGGTGATTGGCCAGAGTCAATCAACCCACAGGTATGTTGTTCTAGATTGCAGAATGCTATATATCGGTAGGGATAGGAATGAGAAAATTTGGTTACATCTCAGAAGGAATTTGTAAACTGACAGCTAACGCTACTTAAACAAGTCACACAAAAACAAAACTAAAACTTTCCTTGCCCTCGTCAGTTAGTGGTGAGTGCTGTTCCACTATTCAGGGCCAGCCCTATGTTCCCAGGGCCCAGTGTTCCCGTGGCCCTATTTTCCCGTTTTATATTGGTACATAATGGGATTATGAGTTTCCAGGGACCTTTGTTCCTAGGGCCCTATTTACCCCTGCTCTGTAAAGCATCTGAGTCTCACTTCCTTTTGTCTCACTTCTGTCCAGGTGATGGGACCAGTGTATTCTACATTATGTTCACAGCATGGTCCAGCCCTGTATCCATTCAGATATAAACCCACAACTCACGCATGAGTGGTTCAGCCCTGCTTCCACCCAGACTTAAACCTATTACTGGCAACACCTTGGATTCAGAAGCCAGCAGGGTGCTAATTTCACATATTGGCAAATGTCTTAATCTCTGTATGGTTAGGTTTACCAGTATACATGCTGCAAAGCTATCAAAGCAGCTAACTACCATTACACAAACACTCACATACACATAAGCTGTTGTTTTTGGCCTATTGGTGGTGCTAGGCTGTTTGAGATGTAGACAAGAAAAGAATCAGGGAGATGGACCCAAGTGAGTGAATGAATTTTTGCCACAGACCTGTTGGGGTTTTATGGGCATGTAATAGACACCCAGGCCTAAAGAACCAAAAAAAAAAAAATAAAAATACGTTGGCTGCTTGGGCCCCAATTATTATTTAATTATCATTTTCCGCAGTACAACACATTGCATTGTTCAACACATTTTAAACAATTCCAGAACATTGAACTCAAGCTCATGAACTCTGGGAACATAAAGCATTGGGAACATAGGGCCCTGGGCACATAGGTACGCTCCCCCACTCTTCAGTCTATACTGAATCAAATATCCTAGTCCAGACAGCGCTCGTAAACCTCTAACACTTACTGCATTCCACTCAGAGCAAAAACGGTGTTAACATGCAATTGGGTGTCAGGTTGGCATTTTGCTTGTTGGTTCTCCGGCAGTTCGCTGGCAGGCTGCCACTCTTTCACCATATGGTATTTTTGCTTTCTGACAATACCACATAAATTTAAATATAGGCAGTCCGCTCAAGAATAAATGAGCGAAAATGCCAGCATCCTGCTATCTAGACAGGAATAGCAACAGAATCGATAATTATTTCCAGATAAAGCAGCAAACCTGTCCAACTTATTCTACTTTGTGCAGATTTGCAACTATTAGTGATGTACCCAAGACTGTTGCCTATTGTTATCTTAATGCCACATTCACGATACGATTAGAAACCATGGGCTTCACCGTTACTACTTATTGGACAAAAAAGTGTACCTGGGATGAGAACATCTCTCCTGCAGTCATACAGCATTCCCAGCTGGAATGGGCGGCCCAAGCCGGCAAGCTCAATGGTGTTAGACTCAGACATTTCTGTTCTTGATGCCAACTGGAGACAAATTACAAGATGTTTCAAATCACAAAAGTCTACATATAATCCTGTGAATAATGACTGTTAATGCGATATTCAGACCCCCTATTTTTGACCACTATAGCAGCTAGATGTTTATACATCTAAAAATACATATAAGATACACATAAATATAAAATACATATAAAATTCCATCAATAGGGGGAGCTGTTAATGACATTTAACAAAAGGCTATGTAAGACTTGTCATACAGGTAGGATTTGATTTTGACCATTGCACACTTTTCAGCAGTTGTGCGTACACCTGACACTAAAATCCTATCTCACAAGTGTGTCTCAAATTGTATCTTTCTTCCTTACTTGTATCTACTTCACAACCTACTATAATTTTGGATTGCAGGGACCAAATGCTCTGTTAAGTTATCAAAGGTGAAGAGGCAATAGCTAGATTTAAACACGTTGAACTTCACCTTGTTTCACTGAGCTTTCAATTCCTTTTAATCTCATAGTGTATGTAACTTCTTACTGAATTTTGTCTTCATAAACAAATCTTTTAGTTTCTTTACTTCTTTACTGGTCTCTTTGTAGCGATTCCTCTTTACAGAGGCATTAAACCATGATTCTGCAAGTGTTTCTATCAGATTCCCTATTCTCCCACCTTTGCATTATTCAAATGTGTTCCCAAATATAAGTCATGTTCATTACATTAAAGGTACCCTGTGCAAGTCTGAGGGATTTTTTAAACCCTGTGCAGTGTTTGCCTGATATTTTATGGCCTTAGCTTAATTTCAGCGAAAAATATGTTAATGGAAAAACATCCTATCATACACCTAGACAGTGAGGTCCTTCAGTAGGTGTTTGGGTGAAACTGATCCGAATACATATTGAAACACAGAAAAGTACCAAGAAATACATCATAATGAACCCCATAGCAGGACAGTAGAAGAGCCTCATAGTGAGCCAGTAGATGATCTGATATTTTATCTGAATTTGTTTTGATCTATAGAAGAACACTATATATTAAATTGGTTTTACTTCATTTTTAGCAAATCTATTGTTTTTACATGCCAAAATAACGACCCGGGACAATCTGACCTGAACACAACGAAAGGCAAAATCTGAACTTAATAGAAGCCCCTACAGTCTGTTTTTTCTTTTTTTCTAACTTACACCAACACCTTAAGTGCAACCTGAAGGTTAAAACCCCTTTTCATTAATGTGCAGAGAAACAAAGCAAGAACTATTTTCAATTACAGACAAACTTTGTTAGTATTTGTAGTATTTTTTTATGACTGTCTTTATGAATGTTGAAAAACAGATTTTCCTTAGCACAAAGTCACATGAGGGAGCCCAGCCAAGTCAATAATATATATAACAGCCATTCAGTGCATCAAAACAGAATCAAATAGACAGTGAATTGGGGAAACGTCCACCACCAGCAAATTAATGTAGTTGAGAGAAGAACTTTAATGCTAATAAATACATACAGGCAACTACGTTAATGTAAACATGTGTTGGCAGCTACCAAAGGATTGTGTTAGCTTAGTCACACAAGGAAAAGATAGTAACTTAATACCACTGTGCCACCTGCTACCTAATTAAAATGGTCTAAACATGAGCCCTCTAAACACAAAACCTAACGTACCCTATGGACAGTATGCTAGGTGTGTCATTAACGGTGAATTGATGATGTGATGTTCAGCAATAGGTTCCCCCTCCACACACCACAACACCAGACTGTTAGTTTGTAGTTTTGCCTCTGACATACCAGTTATAGTCTTATGTCATGCAACAATTGAAGACCGGAAGAACGTCGCTGAGAGAGGATACGGGTTTTCCGGCAAGCTGTTTACAATGGCCGCTAAGCTGTTTATACCTGCCTCCCACAAGAGGTTTACAAGCAAGTATCGAAAGCCCAGGTACTAAATACTAGCTCAAACAAGCAAGCAGCGTGATAAAATGTATTCACTACATTATTTCCGTGGTTTGTTTTTGTAATTATCACCTGGATGTAGTAGGCTACAATTTGAGACCTGCTGCAGCTCATCCGTGTTTTGTGAAGGAGCAGTGTTCCATCAGGGACTCAGCCAACAAATTTGACTGTTAACCATAGCCAGCTAAGTTATCTTTGCATCACATAGACCTACATCATAGTAGCAGAAACACCCATTTGATTTGGTACGCTACTTAACTTAATTGTATTTCTGTCAGTTTGTAAGTCAGCTGTAGTTTTTGTAGACCTGTCGTGCCTCTTTGTGAATAAATTTGAGGATGTAACTTTACCATTGAGTTGTCAGGCCGTATGAATACCAGGTCACTGTATGATTTCATTTGGTCAGGAAAGCTGACAACGTTAGCAGTGTTTTATGCATTTAAAATATGATTGATTTTAGATGAGACCTATGTGCCTGTTGTTCCAGCAAGGGACAGCTAGTGAAAGACAGAGACGACTCCCTCTTATGATGCATGCTATTCAAATGCCACGCATAGAACACTCAAAAGGTAAGGGATAATGACTATGATAATGTCTTGTGGCTCAAACCACCTGATTTCAAACATATCCAAAACCAGTTCTTCTGAGAGTATCTTGTGGCTTAACTACCTGGAATGCACTTACAATGCACCCCTCATGCTCTCTCTACTGCACTTTTATCTCACTCCTGCACTTTCATCTACTGCCAATTTCTTGTTGTACTCAGTAGTCAGTAAGGACCCGCATATTGAATAAATATTGATATTGAAGTCATACCAGAACCTTTTAAAACTAATTTTGAGCACATTTGTGTAACACTTCATGGATGTTTCAGGTATAATGGTAGCCTTGTTATTAACACATCTGTGTAGTTTATGCGGAAAACAAGAAACTGAACGGAGATTTTTAAAAAGCCATATTTATTGTCTGAAAACAGTTCACAAAATATAATGTATTGGCAGTATACTCTTGGGGTAGCACAGTTCACAAAACCCAAGGTTCGGTTTCACGGTTTAAGGGTCACAGTTTTCGGTTCTGTACGTTCTTGTTTTTTTTTTTTTATCTTTAACACTCCAGAAATATACTTCAGCAAAGGATATATAGTTTAATTATCCACAATTTCGGATACGGTATTTAAAAAGTTACAACAATAGTTAGTATAGTGTCCGTGAGGGAACTTTCAGTGGCCCTGGAGGTCCATCCATCTGTAGTAAAAGCTACGTGAACTGTGTCGGACAATTTCTGGACAATTTATCCTCGTGTCTCGTCATAGTTTTGGAATTACAGTGGTGCCGAAGTGTCGGCGGGAGAAAATATAATACCGCGGCTCGAGTGCTTTCATCAGCTGACGAAATCCTTCACCCTCAATTAAGATGTTCGGATTTCAGCTGTTCGGCTGTTCTTTTGCTATAAACATCTCCAATACTTTATGGCTATTTATTTATGACTATTGCCCTCATCACTGAGAAGCTGCTTAAATCCTACGGAAAGTAGAAGTTGTTTCCTAACAGGCTCTCTCCTTATGCTGTCTACCGACACACTGGTGTGATGTCTTCATAGAGTAACTGACATGTTAGAAGTGTTTTCATTAGTGAATGCGTGTTGCGCAATACCTGCATATAGTCGCAGTTCTATCTATTTTTTTATTACCACTGTCATCAGAGGTAACAGGAAATCCAAAATCTTCCCACCCACCAGACTTTCACGACGCTGGCGCATCCTTCCCTCCTCTCTCCCACTTGCCATTCCGACACGTGACGGCACTCACACTCCACACCTTCTTTTTCGCTCGAAACACAATTTCTGAGTTCAGATACGAGCACGAAGCTTCCTTGCGCATGCCATGAACCGTACGACGCACACTAGCTCCGAACCGTGACAAGCGAACCGAACGGTTCGGATTTTTTTTCATGAACCGTACCACCCCTAGTACACTCGTATAAATGGCCATGAATAGCGCAGAAACTACAAAAATGAAAAATACACCTTTCATGTAACATATCACATTAAAAGGAGAATAATGCAGCACCAGTATGTCCAGCCTTTTTGCATCAACATTGTATTATTTAATCCAGTGTTTCTCAATCAAAACATTAACACAAATATTAAAAATCCATGAAAACCATTCTTTTATAGTCTACTGTATATTACTGTTTAAATGTATATTTCCTTTCTGGCCTAGGGTAAGGTATTAATTGTAAGTTATTTTCAAGAATTATGCAAAATGCTAATATTTTGACACAGAAACTAATCTAATACAGACTTTCATGGTCTCCTCTCTGTGTGGGTGAGGCTAATGCTTCTTTATGCTTCTCTCATTCTTTATTTATAGTCTTATTTTCTGCTTAATTTACTTCCTCACTGATGCATTCTTTAGGGGTTCCTTTAGCATCTTGTAGTTCTTTATGGATTCTGTCTTTCTCGCACTTCTCCCTATCCCTTTGGGCTGCTTCTGTTCTACGTCGCTCCTCTTCCCTCTCTCTCTCTTGAGCCTTTCTCATATCAGTTTCCATCTTCATTCGTTCTTCTTCTATCTTTTGCTTCTCCTCATAAAGCCTTCGTTCAGCTCGATCTGCTCTTTCTGCGTCTTCGCTGCTGCCGCCCCCTCCCATTGTCAAAGTTACTCTGACAATGATACACACAAAGTATTTCAGCTATTTTAATATCTATTCATCATCATTAAGCACAACTCTTAAATCATGTGGTAGGTGAGAGAAGCTCCTATATGTGAATGATAAAAGAAGCTTGTTTTTGAAAAAAATTATGAAATATTTTGTAAAATATAATTTTGGCAAATTGCAAAGCATTATTCCTGTCTTGTATTCTTGTAAGCAGCGTTCAGTGTAACAGTGTAAATTATAAACCTGAGTAGTTTGTCATAAGAATCATCACAATGTGATTTGCTTATTTAATTTGCTTTTTTTAACTAGTTTTCTTGTTAACCAGGTATGAAGAGGGTAACCATGTTATACACTGATAAGTATTAAATTTCACTTACTGAAATGAACACCTCTCCTTCGTGACAGTATTCTGGTTTCTGTTGACCCAACTTCTGTAAAATATTTAGAAAAGCCATGTGACATGCAAATAATGAAAAAGCCATTTGAGATAAATATACAAATGTGCAAAATCTCACCTAACTCGGCAAATGACTCGTCTTTGTGATGTCAGACCAAGTGCTGTAAAATGTTAAGAAAGATAATGTTACTTTTTTCAGTTTTTCACAATAGCTGCAATAGATCATACAGGCCTAATTTTGTAGAAATAAAATGGATTTAATAATTTCACCTTTTTTCAGTGTAACAAGAAATTCTATAAACCAGCAGTCAGAAGACATGCACAAATACAGCCAGGGACATCCTTAAATACTAAGCTGACCTTTTCTACAGATCGGTGCCTCATTTGAGTTACGTTTTACATATCAAAGCCAATTGCCTTTGGCTAAAATCTGACCAGGAAACTGACACGACACCTTTTCTTTTTCTTCCTGAATAGGTCATTTACATACATACATCTCATTTATTCCTCTGTGCTGATTATGTATTTTTACTGAAATTATGTTAGCAGAGTCCTTCTATGGCAGGTCCATTCAGGTCCATCTTGTAACGGGATTAACAAGACCAGGCCCTATCGAAATGAATGGGGTGCTAACCAAAACTCTGATATCCGACATCCAAGACCATGTCCAGGTATCTGATATCCGGGTTGTACTGAATTAAAAAGTGTATTATGCGAATCCTTGTTTTAAGTCTAAATTGAACAATGTCAAAATTAACTCGTAGATTGCTCAAATAAACCTAAAAAATACATTATTTAACGGCAATTTGCTCACTATGTTTGCGTGAACATTTGTGGCATGGCTATCACCATGGTGACAAACAGTAAGCAAAAGCTTAACCGTCAGTCATACCATGTCTAACAATGCGATTGGTTACTTTTACTGCAGGGCAGGACTTCCAGTTTCTCAACTGTGCCCTCTTTGTGTAATGAACGGCCACAATACATTCCTATGGGAGGACTTTTTAAGCGATGTGTACCCTCCTATATAAGTGTGTAAGTGGCTGAGCATCTCTGCCATGACAAAATATAGTTCCTATACTTACATATCCTTAATAGATTTAGAAAAGGGGCCAAGGGGTTTCATGGGTGACATGTAACAAATATGACTGATGTAGGCTATACATGTGTGGAGTATAGAAGAGGAACTCAGCCCTAGAGAAGCTGAGTTGGTACTTGGTGTTCAAATAAGGCTGTCCCCAGCATCGTGAAAAGACTGCGGTGATCCACCTACTTGCCTGCATAGCATTTTTTTAACCACAGAATTGAATCACTCTGCTCTATAGGCCTAATCAAGAAACAACATGACTGGTCAACACAAAAACCGAAGCAGCAAAACAAAAGATCAGACCGACAATTTTAAATATTATTACAACTACTACTTCTAATAATAATAGTAACCTGGTGTAACCCATAACTAATTTAGTGGTGGACCTAAGAGCAGGAATTTTTTAAACCCTCTTTATGTGTAGGCTATTTTCATTTAAATATGTGGTAACTGAAAAACTTGTGACCTGACAAAAAGTGGATGTGGGAGTTTCACGACAGTCTGTAGCGGTTTCATATCACTAATGTTAACCCAAGTAATTCACCAAAAAGTGATTCAAAACAGTTTTTAACTTTTATTTTTTAATTTTATTACAAAGTGGACTTAACATATTGTTATTGTCTGTGTTAAATCCTGCTCATTGCGTTAGGTTACAAATACTCTTCATTTTGCTGACATTTAAAGTAAATATCCTCTATCTCTAAGACATTCTATACTGAAGCCTCAAAAATCTCACCATGTCTCTCCCTCCCTCTAATTCTTTTTAATTTCTTCAGTATAGAATAAAAGACAAAAACATACAAAAACTCAGTCAATTCAACAAGTTACATAAACCCTATCAACGATTGTACTCCAATAGATTATTGTGTACACATTTTATGCCAGAAGAAATGGTTAACAAGATTATGTGCTTGTTGTTGTATGACAACTGTAATCCATGGCCTGTAGTAATATTTGGTAAAAGTTTGCAATAGCTGTGTATTTTGTCAGAAACCTCCATATTACAGATTAGCCAGGTGAACCTCTGCAGATGCCAGATTGATTACATGTACCTGAAGGTGGAACGGGAGATAATGAACACATAACGTCCTCAGGTACCAAGAGGTGCTCCGGTGAACTGTCTGTAATACTGGTCAACACAGAAACCAAAGCAGCAAAACTAAAGAACATCAGACCGACAACTTTAAATATTATTACAACTACTACTTCTAATAATAATAGTAACCTGGTGTAACCTATAACTAATGTAGTGGTGGACCTAAGAGCAGGAATTTATTTAACCCTCTTTATGTGTAGGCTATTTTCATTTAAATATGTGGTAACTGAAAACTTGTGACCTGAAAAAAAGTGGATGTGGGAGTGTCGCAACACTCGGTATCAGTTTCATAGCACTAATGTTAACCCCTAAGTAATTCACCACAGAAAATAATTATTGCACTTCAAGGCAGTGGAGTTAACATATTGTTTTTGTCTGTTATTGTGACAATGACAATGCACATAGGAACAACATAAATAGCTGAAAGCATTGTCCTCAGAAATGAGTAAAACGCCATCTAAATTGTGTTAGGTATAACTATTACCATGTCACCTGATTGACTTACAGACAAAAACTTCTATTTTCCCCCACAGTACCCACGAGGAATTTTCTTAGAGGGAGTAACGGAGCATTAACCTGACTTGCCGTCTTTATCTGTTGTTTCGATCTGATCCTTTGTGGCCAGTCTCAGATGGGTGCAACCAGTCACAGGGGTACATTTCCCACCATCTTCAAACAAGCTCATGAAAAACTACTGCTCAAAAAACCTTCTCTCACTCCACTCAAGTGGAGAACTACTGGCCCGTCTCAGCAAAGGCGTTTTGTCAGACCCCCTTGTTTTTGCCAATCGAGGATTGGTGGTTCAGTGGTAGAATTCTGTCTGATTTGTTTGAGAGGGTAGCATAAGTAAAAGACTTGAGAGAAAAATAAAACAACCAAACATAATCAAAAGGTGTGTGTGCATGTGAGAGTGAGGATAGATGTGCCTGTGTCCTGATGTGCTTGTGTGTGCACTGTGTAGCCGTGGCAGAGAGAGTGTGTGCGCGCGCATGCTGTAGTGTATTTGCGGAGAGAGCTGGGTAGCATGAGTGAAACTGTAAAGAATCAAAAATCAAAAAGTGTATGTGAGTGAGAGAGAATGTGTAGTGTTGTACTTGTGTGTGTGTGTGAATGCATGGCCGCCCAAGTGAGCTTGGTGTGTGTATGGTTGGTTGTGAATGGCAGAACAACATCAAAAGTAAAAGACTTTAAAAAACAAAAACAGACAACCAAGATGTGTGTGTGTGTGTATGAGAGAGCGTGAGAGAAAGAATAAGAGTGTAGAGTGGATGACTGAGTGAGAGCAAGGAGACCTAACAAATAGCAGTCAGATCTGATGGATGAGTGTGTGTGTGTGTGTGTGTGTGAGTTATGAGCCCCTAACCATCAGTGTAGGTGTAGCATGGATGATGCAATGTGTGCAGAAAGAGCTGACTGACTAAACTGTGTGTGTGCATGCATTCCCATGTGTGTTTGTAGAGGGAGCATGTAAGGATGCATGTGTGTTTGTGGAGGGAGCATGTAAGGATGCATGTGTGTTTGTGAAGGGAGCATGTAAGGATGCATGTGTGTTTGTAGAGGGAGCATGTAAGGATGCATGTGTGTTTGTGAAGGGAGCATGTAAGGATGCATGTGTGTTTGTGGAGGGAGCATGTAAGGATGCATGTGTGTTTGTGAAGGGAGCATGTAAGGATGCATGTGTGTTTGTGGAGGGAGCATGTAAGGATGCATGTGTGTTTGTAGAGGGAGCATGTAAGGATGCATGTGTGTTTGTGGAGGGAGCATGTAAGGATGCATGTGTGTTTGTGGAGGGAGCATGTAAGGATGCATGTGTGTTTGTGAAGGGAGCATGTAAGGATGCATGTGTGTTTGTGGAGGGAGCATGTAAGGATGCATGTGTGTTTGTAGAGGGAGCATGTAAGGATGCATGTGTGTTTGTAGAGGGAGCATGTAAGGATGCATTGCAAACATACTGTAAAAAAAACAAAAAAAGCAAAACCAATGAAAAGGTGTGTGTGTGTGTTCAAAGTGTGCCTGACACATGCAGTGTGTGTGTAAGGAGACCTGACATATAGTGTCTAATGTGATCTGTGAGCGCTGTGAGTGGTATGGACAATGCAATGTGTGTCAATATGCAGTGTGGATGGCACAGATCCATTGAGAATGTAAATGAACAAGACAACAATGGATGTGGATATGTTCAATAAGCCTGCCTATAGTGTAAGGGGGAAAAGGCCAATGTTCAGAGACTCAACAGTTTGGCAAAACACTTCTATATCTAAACAACTTGCAACATTTACTTAACAGAACTAGAAAATATTGCATTATTCCCAAAACAAACATGAACATTTGGGACTAATTTAACAACGGATATATAAAACTTTTAAGAGCATGTTGAGCAAGGGCCTTTTCTACTCTGGATAAGATTTGGGAACCACTGGTGTGTGTGTGTGTGTGCACGCACAAGTGTCTACATGTGTCTGTATAGGGAGAGAGTAACAGTCACATTAACACATCAGTTACTGAACAAGACACATCAATTGTCAAAGAAAAGGAAAAACACCCATCGTTTCCTCTCTGCCTCATAGAAACGAGACTGCTGAAATTCATCCCAGCTCATCTCCTTAGCCATGCCCTTGACTCTGTAAATAGAGTACACTTTAGAAGGGCAGTAAATGTATTTACCTGGGAAGCCCGTGTGAATGTGAGGGCTGTTTGGTCCCTGTTTAAGCTCAAGGCGGCAGAATGGGCAGAGACGGCCTGTCTGTTGCAGTTCAGGCCTTTTCCTCTTCTTCTCAGACTTGTCTGCCACCCGTGTCTTGGTGGCGTCCAGCTCCCTCTGGAAGAATTCGGTCCCTGTGAATTCTTCAAAGGGCATTTGGGGGTCAGAAAGTCTGATGAACTTTCTTGGAGCAGTAAAAGTAGCGCACTGGGCCCATCTGGTAAAATTGGACAGAGGACCCCGTCAGTCTGGTAACGCGACTTGGGCTGACCACAAGCAAGACATGTCTTGGTTTGCTTCCTTTTCTGCTCTCCCTGCTGCTGCTGTTGCTTCTCCAAGATGCCCTCCCCAATTTTTGTGATGGAATCCTGTCTCAGAGGTGCGGACAGAGAAGAAGTAGGGGGGTTGACAGGGGCAGGATCCATGGTGACCACAGGAACTGTTGTAGTGTCACTGCCCTCTGTCAAAGAATGCCACAGTTGCTGAGTCTCCAGAAGTTTCCCTGCACTAGTGTTCAAAGACGTGCTGGTGTTGAGAAGCTTTGCCGTGTGCTTCACATAACGGGAAATGTGGGACCTGCTGGTGGGATGAAGCAGGCTATTAGGATCCTTGGCAGACTGATGGACCATTTCTGCGTAGTCCTGGTCCACAAGCTTCAGGATGTCCTTCTTCCCACGGTGCTTCTGGAGAAGGTTGTCGATGGCATCCTTCATGGGTGGCGTCCAGCGTGTGTGATCCAATACAAAGACCCGTCCACCCGTCTTAATGGGTTCAGTGCGGGCGCTCCTCGGTGAGGCTCTCAGCGGCATGGGCGGGGCCTATGAGATATCTGAAGAACAATACAAGCAACACAAACAACACTTGATTAGTATGGTGCATAGTATCAGAACATAAGAATCATGTGAGAAATGTGCTTACCCATGGCTGCATCTCCCACTCTAGCGGAGGAGGAGCAGGATGGACAGCGGGCAATGCTGGTCCAGGGGATCCCATGCCTGAGGGAGTAGCCCCGCTGGAGGAGGTTGCCACATCTGGAAGCGGGGGTGCAACGGGAGGTGCAGCAGGAGGAGGTGCTGGAACAGGAGGAGCTTGTCTGTGCACAGGAAAGCACAGGAGCAGCACGTTCCTCTCTCTTCTGGCTTCTGTGTTTATCCCAGTCCAGCGGGATTGGGCGGCAGCCTGGCTCTTTGTACTCAAGGCCAAGCCTCTTTCCGGTGTCTCTGTCAGAGAGGTGGAGTGCAGGCACTTCTCTTGGCCCGTCACTCGCCTAGACGCAGAGTTCAGTTCTGCAATCAGAGCCGGATCAAACACAGAGGGGAGGATGACACCCGGCTGCTTCAAGTCCACCATCCTTTGAAAATTCCAGCGTGCCACTCCAGTCATGCCCTGAGCCTGGAAGGTCCGGAAGTGGCCCAAGTGACAATGGAAGGAGTAGTCTTCCATCCGTCCCAGGTCAGATGCTCACCAGGAATGCTGTACGGAATCCTGAATGGAGCGCAACAGTCCCTGTCCATCCAGTGGTAGCCAGCCTTTTCGATGCCCGCGGCGCCGTATCTAGTGGCCAACCCGTGGTACATAGGCTCCAGGGACTTCGCAGTCTCGGACTGAACCATGACCCACGAGACGATTATCCAGTTCTCATTCATGACGGCGTAACTGGACATGATGCCAGATGACAAGGTGACCTTCCTCGCCACCTTCCTGGTGTGGTCTGACCTAAAGAGCTGGCCAAAAGTTCCTTGGAGCAGAGCGTTGATGGCTGGCTCCTGGCGACGAAACTCCTCCAGCAGGCAGTCTGTCAGGTAAAACACAGCGGCGCGCCGTCCTTCCTCAAGAACTGCCCCAATGTTTTCTGTCCATAGACGCCTGCCTCGGCATCCCTGACATTTGCTATGGCCTGAAGATAAGGAAGTAGAATCACAATACATGTTCGAGTGATAAATGTAAATATAAAGTGATGCTGCCTGAAATCAGCTGTGAGTTTAGAAACTGTGTGTGAAGTTAAAACATTTGCTCTACATTACACTGGAAACACACCTGAAGTTGACTCTGGCCTCTCTGCTACTGGGCTGCCTGCTGTCTCCTTCACCAGGAACGCCAGCTGTGGAGGAAGGGAAACAGGGGTCTTCCTCTTTGCAGGTGCTGAGACAGGAACTACAGTAAAGCATAGGAAGAGCATAAATTAGGCATTTATACATATTTATGGAAGAATGCAATTACGCAAACTGGATAAGTATTTTTACCGTCAGCAGTCTTTTCAAGAGGCGTGGAAAGCACCGCAGAAGGAGCTACAACAGACAAAGTCCTCTGTTACACACAAGGTTCACGATGTGTTGAGTTGGTGTTAGTAGAAAAGCAGACAGCCATACTCATACTGCTCCCATCTCCACAGCTTCATGCACTTTATGTGTATTTCTCAGACACACCAGTGTAAATGTTAAATCCTAAGTTCTCTTAGCTACTGGAAACAGCAAGAGTAATATGACTGGCTTGTTTTCTACCCTTTGATTAATGCAGCATGCACTGAGAGTAAAAATGTGTACCCTTACCATTACCGTGGTTGGAAGCATTTCATCAAGTTGGTCCTTAGGATGGTTAGCAGAACGGCAACAAACAACCATATTGTTACAGGAACATGGCCTGAACATGGACAGACAGACAGACAGACAGAACATGGCCCGAACGTGGCCAGAACTCAAAAAACAGAACAACAGCAGCAGTATAAGACCAGGTTCAGTTGGGGAGGATAACTAATCATGTCATACTCCAGCCCTGAAACCTTTTTTGGTTTGAAAACCTGTCTCTGAAGACAATCCGGGCGGGGTAGCTACCACCGGCACAGCGCCTGTTCACACAAAAACAGATATATAGACAGGCGGCTCAGTTACAACATTTTCATCAGTTCTGAATTTTGCACTGTGTTTCTAGTGTTACAAAAGTAAACTTACAGCTCTGGCAGCAGCATCGCCTTCTCCAACTCCTCATCTTCATCCATAGCTACAGAAGACACTAGAATTAGCTTTCCCAAACTAATCAAAGTCAAAAGCACATGTTAATAAAATAAGGCTAATATAAAATACCCAGGGGTTGAGCCTGAGCCCTCGGGGCAGGAGTGGCAGCAGCATGAGACGCCTGTCTCTGTTGCAGGTACCGCTGCAGCCTGAACATGCGGGTCTCCAGGACACAGGTCTTCCCCAGGATGAATCCAGCGTAGCCGTCAGCCCTGGAGTCCCAGATCTCCTTCCAGGTGCTGTTGGTCCGGGTCCCAAAGCCGACCAGCTCATCGTCATCGTCGGAGGCTGCTGGCGCTGCACCCACGCCGCTTGCCTTTATACTTGCCGAACTGCAGGACGTACTCCCCCAGCACCTCCATCCGGTCTGAGGCGTCTCCCCCTCTCTGGCGGACGACAGCCAGGGCGCGCTCACGAACCTGGGACTCCCTCTGCGGGGGTGACTTATCCTGCAGGGCTGGGGTGTCCCGGATGCGCCTTCTCGGCCATCTCGGAAGGGTCCTGGAGGAGGAATCCGGCTGGACCCTTGCGGAACACAACACAGACTCTCCCCGGGAAAAACACAACCTTCCTGTACATTCTAATATGCAGAGAGAAACACTTAATGCAATAACATTTTAAACTATTATTAATCAATACTAAATAAAGAATGACAAACATGGTGGAGAGCAGCAGGTGTGCAAGATGTGGTGTGTATGTGCATGCATCTGTGAGTGAGAACATGATGGGAGACTAGGGGTCATAAAGGATGGTGTGTGTGTGTCTGTCTATGCGAACATACATAAATGATGTATGTGATGTTTAAGGCAAAGAGCAGGTGTACAGATTATGAGGGGGTGTACAGACTATGATATGTACAGACTATGATATTTCTATGAGCAAGGAGAGGGCAAAAGAGTAGGGCCAGAATAAATGTCTCATTTAGCGCAAAGCTTTGAACCTTCAGTAATCTAGACTACCAGATCAACACTGCTTTGACACAGTAGGCTTATTCCGTGCGTCACTCCATGCGTAATTCTGCACGCCATAATTTAGTTTGCAATTTTACGCGCCAACATCGATTTACTATGCAAACACTGATAAGATAGCAATACTGTGACAAATAAATTAGCGAAAGGTGTTATCACAAATTATGTCTAAGTCTAAGTACATTCATTTTGAAAACTCTGATGTCCACTGCTTTATTACCCATTTTAAATTTTGGGCGCCATTTCTCTGTGCAGCAATATCAATCTCCCTCCCTTATGATGCAGCCGTTGACAAAATGACGGTCAAGTTTATTTAGCGTAAAGATATAAAATGCACCGTGTACACCGACACTCACATATATATATATATATATATACACACACACACACACACACACATACATATCTAACTACCATGCCCATTTAGTAGTTCGTGCGTAATTCTATGCGCCATTGTCTATCATTCTATCTATATGTTTTATCTATTACGATACAAGGGCTATTGGAGGCAAGAGACAAACGAACTTTACTTAAAGTACTAGAACGAAATCGACAATACAAGACATGTAAGAGTATCGTCTACTTTACTGCTCCATGCGTAAATTCATTACAATCCCAATCTTTGCCAACCCAAATTGTGTGCTAACCTAGCCATCGGTCACCCGCCAATGTGCTAAGCTCCCGGCGGGATATCGTGGAATAGATAAGCGAAAATACACATACATACTACCTGCAAATATACCGATATTCTTTGTTTTGCAAATGCCTTGGTTATGTTTTTCTACCCAAATGCTGATCGTTCGTTATGGTGGTGAACTAGCAGCGGATAGTATTGGCTTGCAATCTCTGAACGTTACAAAAGTGTAAGTCACCCTTCGATATTACTACATTCACCCCATAGTTGTAAATTTATCCCCAGTAACCAATTTTACCTGAAATCGATGGAGAAAACGCTGAAAGTTAAGCAGTTAGTCGATTGTCACCTGTCGTCTCGACCAAAGCTCACGGAATAAACTTTTAGGAGACGGGCTCGTCCTAAAAAACCTGCGCCACAGCGCCATAAAGGAAATAGTGGCCAAACGTATATAATATCCGTAGTGGTTTAGGTGAAAATGGAATTTATATATATATATATAGTGGATTAATCAGAATGTTAGCTGAATTGTTCATGAGGGAAAAAGTACATTAGGTGGTAGAAAACTGTTTACTGGGCATAAACATACTTTATTTCAAGGCCCATGATTGCCATTTCAGGAAGACCTGCATGATGAACATTAATTGTTCATGTTTGGACTTTAATGTGTAATGAAGGATATAAAAAAGGTAGTTTTCATGATATGGAGACTAAAAGGCTAAAAAGATATTACTTAAAATACAACAAGTAATTTCTAATTAAGTGCTGTTGATAGAAAAAAGAAACATAGAATTTGATAACATGGATTGCATAATGAACAGGCCGTTTCATTATTTGCGAGTTTCTGTGTCCCATTCGGTTAGTGTTAGATGCTGGTTTGCTTCTCAGCCTATGTTGTATCAATTTTTTCATTCTTTTTCTTTCCGACAGCACTTGGGGAGCTCAAACAACAAGGCTATGGATTGATTCACACCGGATTTCTGCATCTTTAATAGCGAACTTTCTGGCAATGGGACAGGACGGGAGTGAAAATCTCCCTCCCCTGTCACCCTCTAGCCCCAAGTTAGCTCCAGTTTAGCAAAAATCTAAGTTTGCCCCTTAGCAGGAGACAATTATTGCAAAAGCCAAGCAGGAAAAGATGATAAAAATGTCAAAAACGTCTGCATTGCAGACTTCTCCGTGACCTACAGTTTGACAGCAAAAAGCCATTGTTTATTTCCTTTAAGGCTTCAAGGCTTAAGGATGCAAATGTGCACGTGAGGTTACTCGTGGGAGGTACACATTCCTCTGGCAGTTGTGCGGCGCCACTAAGCTCAAATGTGTCTCCCTTGCAGTGTGCCACACATGACGTCATCCATGTCTCCCTATTGAGCTGGATGAGTTTGCGCCACAAGTCATTGAGCCCTGGCTACACCTTATGGCAGCTTCTCTCTCACTTAGCTCTTGTTTGCACCAGGTTGCCTGCTGAGCTCAAGAGGGTCTTGCTTGAGAAAGGCTTGCGGTAAGTGGGGCAACCTGCAGGCTGTGCACATACGTCTGGCTGTCGTGTAATGCAAAGCACGTCACCAAGTTTAAATGTGTTTCCCATGCAGAGCAGTGAACATGACAACTCGTCTCCCTTTCACACTTCTTGTGTGCATCAGCTGCCTGGAACTGTGCAACTTGAAGGATGTAGACATCTCTCTTGCTGTCGTGCAGAACACACCGCCCAGCCTATGTGGTTCACCTACAGTATGGCCCTGAGCTTGCGAAGTGGCTACTGCAAGCTGGCCAACCTGCTCTGTCTGTTATGCAGTGCATACCGCCTTGCTCATATGTGTTTCCCCTGCAATGCAGTTTGAGTGACCCTGTGACCCTTGTCCAACCCCTACAACATATCTTTGATAAGACAGCCTCCTTCCCTGGTTCTGCTTTTTGGACACCTCAGGGAGCTACTTGGGTTAGGCTGGTGTGTCTCCTGGGACCCACCTCCTGGCCTCGGAGTTCATGGATCATCAGCCCCTTAACCTGTCATTTATTGTTCACAATCCCCCATGGTTCAACTGGTATGCGGATTGTGGCACGAGATTCCATGTACCCAATCTCTGTGCACCAGCAACTGTCACGCTCCTTGAGGCACGGTAGTATATGTCTTCCGAATGTGTTGTCATCGAGCAGTTTGATTGAAATAGAACATCACCGTTACTTACGTAACCTCAGTCCTTAAATGACTTATACTTACCTTTGCACTGTGTTGCACTTTGCTAAAACAAAGCTTGCTTAGCCAAAAGATCTTCTCTGTAAAATGTAAAATAGCAAAATAGACAGAATTTCATACATGGCATTTGGCATGCACTTAGATGTTCATGTATGGATCCTTCTGTAGTGTGCCTCACATAGTCTTGAGAATTTAAAGTAGGTAGTCAATGAAGTACCCATATGTCTTTGTAGGTGTGGCACTACACCACAAATGGGCTTGACTTATGTGTCTGATGTGTGAACATTTATTGGCTTGGCCAATAATAAAGGACTACTGTCAGTGAAAAACACTGTAGTAAACAAATCCTGTCTATCAGTATAGGATTTTTTATTACAGTGTTTTTGTCTGTTGATCTAATGACTCACTGTTTGGAAAAAAGCATTCATCTTTGTTCAGACAATGAAAAGTACAACTTTAATTTAATTGTACATTTGTATTGAGGGGGTAGAAGAAGGCCCCTTAAATACAAAGCCTGTGCCAGGTTTTCAGTCAAAAAAAAAAGTTTGTCCATTTATTCTGGCAACTTAAATCCCTATATGATTGCATTGTAGTCTGCTGTAGTGCTGCATAAATAAATGTTTGAGAAAGTGCAAACTTGTGTCTTTACAGGAACTTGAGATTAGGCAGTTAAAGTTCAATTGAAATTATAAGTATCTATTAGTTAAATGCATATACATTAAGGACATTTTTGTCTTGTCAGTTTACATCATTATAACATGCAAAGTTGTCTATTGTACAGAAATTCACGCTCTGTCAACTGGCATGGTTTGCACACTTGATATTAAACCTTTTATCATTTAAACCATTTACATAACATGATAGTTTGGGTTACCAAAAGAATTGTATGTTTATTGAGTTTATAAGGATTTATAGTGTGTCTGCGAGGTCTTGCATAATTTCAACTTCGTTGCATGTCTTTGGAACAAAATTATCTTGGTAGCCTATAGGCTATGTCAGAAATATCATTCAGATGATTCAGTAATGTGAAAAGGTTCAAAACCCGACAGACCCACCATACTTCCAAATTGATCAAACACTTAGGTCATAAAGCAGGAATGACATTATCTTTTTACTCGTTTATTCTTTTACTCATTGTGTTATTAATATTATTAATAATATTTTCTTGTTTTCTTCATAAAATGGGCAAAGCACAAGGTCATTTTCATTCAGTGAGCATCAGCAGAATTTTGAAGTCTGTTTACCACTTCTTTTTTTCCCATTTCCCTTCTGAAATCGAATAATGAATGAATGGAAAAGTACACCGACCTGGGATCCATTTCCAGTGCAACTATGAATGTTATGGTTGACCCATCATGGTACCATGTAAGTTTGAACTACATAGCAGCTCAGGTACGGCTGTTTCCCAAAAATTGCCAACCAACATGGTAGGTGATCTATACCACCTTTGTTCCTACTACCATGTTTACACTGAAAATGAAAAACAATGGCTGCATTTATGATGGTCTAACAATAGCTGCATATACAATGGTCTGTTACAGTCGAATTTGCACATGAATGCCTTCTCATGTTTAAATTATTAAAAAGTTAGTGAGAAATATACCTGTTAAGTATCAAAAAGCTGTCACTGTAACTCAAAAACATGTATAAAATGATAGTGAACCAACTATCTCACATTAACAAGTTAGCAAGCTAACAACTCCCAAACAACAGCCCACTACATCCTACATATAATTGTTTTGGACCATATTCAGCAATGTGACCAAAAACAACATTACTCAATAGCCTTTGTCAAAGGTGGCATAGCCAATTTCCAGTTTAATGAGAAAATATAAGACATATTAGCAATAGCAAGTTCAGTCAGTGAGTAGCCTATCTACATAGAAAAAAATGTATTGCTCCAGTCCAGTAACAACGAGCATGGTACTGGAGGTTAAGGCCTTGCACTACACATAGTGTAACTCAGGCAGTAGAACAGTGTGTGGATCAAATCCAGATAGCTGGGGTTTGGACAGACTACTTTCTTGTTGCACGGAGTATATTTATAATTTATCCCACAAAGAAGACAATGACATTTTATTGTCAATGCTGCCTTGGTGATATTTTTCTAGTGCATATCAAACATTAGTGCATAACAGTAGGCCTACCCTTCAAAGACAATACAGTTAGGTCTGGGGTGCGTAAATGGACAGGGACACAGCATTGTGCATTGTCCCAGCTTGTTTCATATGCAACATCATCGATGAATGTCAACTGATTCATAGTTACAACAACCTTATAAATAACTAACCTATCTCCTAATTTAAATCACTGTCCAGAGACTGCCTCCTAACCGAAATCTGTCATCTGCAATAAAGATGGGCAAGGGAGACACAGAGGTTATGTGCACAATCACACACAGCACCGGTCTCGAACCTGCGAGGCTCTCACTCACAGCTCTTTCCGCACTCTGGCTATCCACTTACACCACAATTCACCTCTGAATCCTATGGTCCCCTCCCTGGTTTCTACTTAGTAAAATATTCAAGGCGATTAGCTTAGCCTACAATGACCAACAACAATAATTAGGGAAAAATCACATCACTAGCCCTTCACCAAGTCATGCTCAACACTGAAGTTTCAGCAGTTATACATTTGACAGCAACCCTGTCATGATCCTGTTTCCTGAGACTCTGGCCACCCACTGGACTAACTCGGTACTGCAACCTCTGTGTTCTGTTTACATCCCCATGTGCTTCTGTTCTGTGCCTGCCCTGCCCCTCCCTCCTCCTTTGCTCTACACCTGTGTTCCATGATCCTGTAATGATTATCAGCTGCTCCCTGTTTGTCCTAATGCTCCTGTTCCTTATTTAAACCCCAGTCTTCCCTCCGCTCCTTGTCTGATTGTCTGACCATGTCCCTCATGCTTGTAAGTTTTGACTACCTGCCAAGTCTGTTTCTTGTACCCGTTTCTGTTGATCAAGCCTGTTTCTTGTATTTTCTGAGTTTTGTATTTTGCCTGAACTTGTGGATATTTTTAGATTTCGAATTGCCTTCTTGTTATCTGGACATTTGGTTTTCCTGTGATCTTCTCCTGCCTGCCTGATCCCTGACGGACTTTGAGCCCTGCCGATCTTTTGTGTGTTTATTCCCTGAACTCTGTTTTTTGGAAACCCTTTGTTGGATTACTTTATGTTTTTTTTCCCCACGATCTTCTGAGCTTTGTCCCCTTTTTGATACTGCCCCTTTTCATTGTAAATAAACAATCTCTGCATCGATCTGCATTTGGGTCCGAGTCTGTATGTTACAAACCCATGAAGTACAAGGTAACATATTACAAATAAGTAGATTTCAAATAAAACAGGTAACAAAATGATGATATGATGTAGGTATTGACTTGTACTTGTAACCACACCCCTAACATTGGATTGCAGACTGTAAAATAAAAGTAGCACATTTAACCTGCCTTTTCTAAATACTTACTATTATGTAAAGACCAAAGACTTAAAAGACTTGTAAAGACTTGTTACTACACCATAACATTGGGTGTGTGGATTGTAAAATAGTCACACATTCAACCCTACCTTTTCTAAATACTCACTGATAGCCTCTGTTTCATTGGTCCTGATTCTTCTCTAATTGTAGTTTACCTCTTGCTATAGTGTCTATGTTGTTGCTGATATCATTTTTAAGGTCATACTTGCCCTGTGCTTGCTTTGTAATTATGACAATATTACAGGTGAATTTCTATTTTGTTTTCTGGTTTGTTTACCTACTCTGCACAATAATTCACGGGCTGCAATCTAAAGTATTACCCATTATTTTATATCCGTGGAACTGCCAAGGTTTCTTCCTAGACTAACTAGGACAAGGGAGTTTTTCCTTGCCACTGTTGCTCTTGGGTACTCTTAGCTGTAAAGCGGCATGAGACAATACTATTGTAAAAGGTGCTGTATAAAAATAATTGAATGAATTGAATTGAATATACACATGCTGAGTCATTCATTATCCCTTACATAATAATAATAATAATAATAATAATAATAATAATAATAATAATAATATTTCATATACTACAGTTTACCCATACAATACAGATCAAATAAAGTATAAATAAAAACTAGGTTAATCAATCTGATTGCGTGTGGGCAGCAATCAGGTTATCAAAAGATGTACATCACCTCTCTCAATCTGATTCAAAATTCATTCCAGTCGTGCTCAATTCAATTGGGTGAAGTGGAGACATTAGGTTTTTCAAATCAGATTCGGACAATAACATGTAAACTCGCCCAATGGCTCGTGTTTGCATCTGGCTCTCCCAATGTCCGCTGTGGTTACAAAACCTTGGCTCTGAAGAACAATACAGACATCTTAACCTGCAAAAACTCAGGGAGGTCTGCAAAAATTGCCTAACACATAGTACCGATCAAACCACTCTCCCTGTCCCTCTCTCTCTGAGTCTGTCACTTGTTCTGTCTGGGTCTCCCACTTGCAAATGAAACTTGTTGGAGATTGTTTATGATTCATGGGTGTCCAGCAACTGCTATCATAATGTCTTAATGTTAGCAGGTTTGTGAATGATCTATCTAATCCTCAGTTCATCTTATTGACTCCCTCTAGATGAAAAACCTTGAACATCTAAGGGTTGTGAGATACATGTGGACCAGACTGGGGCCCTTAAATGGATGGTTGCCATCTTAGCCTTCCTTTGCATCGCTTTGGGGGCTTCTTTGGTGACAGTATATGTGTACAGTGAGTGTTATATACATATATATATATATATATAACAACGAGCATGGTACTGGAGGTTAAGGCCTTGCACTACACATAGTGTAACTCAGGCAGTAGAACAGTGTGTGGATCAAATCCAGATAGCTGGGGTTTGGACAGACTACTTTCTTGTTGCACGGAGTATATTTATAATTTATCCCACAAAGAAGACAATGACATTTTATTGTCAATGCTGCCTTGGTGATATTTTTCTAGTGCATATCAAACATTAGTGCATAACAGTAGGCCTACCCTTCAAAGACAATACAGTTAGGTCTGGGGTGCGTAAATGGACAGGGACACAGCATTGTGCATTGTCCCAGCTTGTTTCATATGCAACATCATCGATGAATGTCAACTGATTCATAGTTACAACAACCTTATAAATAACTAACCTATCTCCTAATTTAAATCACTGTCCAGAGACTGCCTCCTAACCGAAATCTGTCATCTGCAATAAAGATGGGCAAGGGTATCTAGGGTGATCTATCTAATCCTCAGTTCATCTTATTGACTCCCTCTAGATGAAAAACCTTGAACATCTAAGGGTTGTGAGATACATGTGGACCAGACTGGGGCCCTTAAATGGATGGTTGCCATCTTAGCCTTCCTTTGCATCGCTTTGGGGGCTTCTTTGGTGACAGTATATGTGTACAGTGAGTGTTATATACATATATATATATATATATATATACATATATATATATATATATATATGTGTGTGTGTGTGTGTGTATATGTAGAGTCTATATATGACAAATCATTGGCTCTCATTTACACAACGATTGTACGACAGAAAGCTGTGCATACACTCACTTCCAAGCAAAACCTGGTACTTATCAATCTGAATGTGAGCCAAAAAGGAGGAAGTTAATTGCCATATTGGACAAAAAACACTCATTTATGTCCTTTCTTGAACATAGCTTGTTATTATTGGTATGATAGTCACTATCATGTAGCCACTGTCATGTTGCATTGATGATCATATTGGAGCGATATAAAGAGTTCCATAAATCACATGTGAGCCCTGTCATAAGATGATTCCTGTGCTCAAACTAGAGCTGATTTCTACGTCCGTTTCATAAATGAGGGCCAGTGAGTGTATAGGCATGTATTTCTTCTCTTTAATTTCCTTATGTATTGTGCAGGGCAGCAATCTAGTGTGTCTCACTTTGAAGAGCTGAATATTGAGGTCAGGAACATTATGAGAAGACTAAATGACACCAATGAGGAAGTACAGATTAACAAGATTCAATGAAGAACAATTGAATCAAAAGGCTGAGCTGGAGAAACTGAAGCTTGAAAGTAGGTGATGTATAAATGTGTGTGTGTGTGTGTGTGTGTGTGTGTGTGTGTGTGTGTGTGTGTTGGGCTATTAGTGTAAAGGGGACAAAAACTTTATTGTCTATTGGTACATAATATGACTGCCACACACTTCACCATGTGCCACCTGTAGAAAATTAATCTTCATCCCTATTCTTGACACATCTTTTGAACCACAACTCTGTTCATCCCCAAGTTAAATGTCAACACGCATACATGTATGTGTTATCACCTTATTGACGAGGTTCTCTTTGTAAGCTCTGTGCAAAACAGACAGGTGCCCTACGAAGACATACTATGCCTGTTTAAATCATTAATGGTAAAGAAACTGAAAGTGTTTGTGTAGGGAATCTCATACCTCTGTTCATCTCCACCTGTT
Organism: Tenualosa thibaudeaui; assembly: GCA_027481765.1. NCBI lineage: Eukaryota > Metazoa > Chordata > Actinopteri > Clupeiformes > Clupeidae > Tenualosa > Tenualosa thibaudeaui. The sequence continues at coordinate 12,455,729 of JAIFZK010000024.1, forward strand.
GATCTGTTTGAGTTCAACAACTGCAATTATACATTCATATATACATATTTGTACTGCATTAGAAACTGTATTGTTAATATATTTGAATGCAGGAACAAGAGTGGCTTTTTCTGCCTCTCTTTTGCCTACTGGTGAGCAAAATGCTGATGTTAACCCGTATCTGGCTTACAAGCATGTCTTCACCAATGCTGGAAATGCATATAACTCAGACACAGGTGACATAAAATTTGTTGGGACATTATCTATGCAGTACATTTGTACACAACAAAATATAGGTATAGATTAGATTTACAACTGCAGTTATATAAGGTCCTCTCAAGCTCAAAATACTGTATATGTAATAACACAGGCATAAGCAATAATGTGTTATTAGTGCTATGGCATATAGTTAGCATTTCTCTCTTTCTTCCACATTATTTTCCACTCCTTGATCTCAATTATTATATGTCTGTTTCACAGGCCATTATGTTGCTCCTGTCAAAGGCATCTATTTCTTTTGTTTCCACACATTTGACTATGGTGGTGCCACAAGTGGTGCCATTCTCACCCTGAATGGCCATCTGATGGTCTCGACATATGAGTTTGGCTCCAGCGATAATGGCTCTGACATGACAGGAAACTCGTCATTCTACAGTTGGAGCCTGGAGAGAAGGTTTCAATGCAGCTGTGGCAACATGGCCGTGTGTTTGGTGTGAACAACCACAACACCTTCAGTGGCTTTCTGACATTATCATTTCTAAGTGTTCATGCACACTCGCGACAGTATTCATAAGGAATTATAATGTTATCCAATAAGCCTTTACAAAGCATTACAAAGTGTTTTTGGCCTTTTGATACCATAGGGGAACATATTTACTTATAGTCTAATCGGTCAAATTAAAGGACAATTAATAAATTAAAGCTTTGTAATGCTTTGTGGCACTTCAGGTTGTAAAAGCTTATAAGATAACATCATACTGCCTTGTAAGCACAGTCATGAGAATGCCTAAACAGTTATAGTGTGACGTTAGTTAGAATGCATTATATAAATGCTCCTTTATTACACAAATACGTTTATGATGCTTTATGAATACTGGTGTCATAGCTAAATCATAAGTGCATTTTTTTCAGTCATATTTGTTTTACTTGTAAATGAAAGTTTGCACCAGTAACAAATAAGGTAGAGCAGTAAAATCAGTTTTGTGTGTTGTAAAAGTCAACCTTGTAGTAGATAATATCTTTTTTTTCAAAGCACCAAGTCTATTTTACACCTGTCAGAGATGCAGGAGTAGCCTAGGAATATAGACTTACCCTAGTGGTGGCAAATAGCTTTGCTCAGCAGGTGTGTCTAGTTACGCACCATAGGGCCTTAGTAAGTCTTCTACCAAGGTTTCGTAGGACCAAACCTCTATCTTTGTGAGAGTCATTGGGTGGGGTTAGCACGATGACGACAAGGTTATGATGGTACAAAACAACTAAGATGGCTTTGGCCAAGGAAGAACAGTCATTTGAATTGGTTTTGGCACCAACTTTGGAAGAGTTGGACCTGGGCTTTTCTTCAATGCCATATTTGCTGTGTTGCTCCAATTGGTTTTAACACTATCCTATTGTGTGCAGAGGCCTGGCCTTGGCCTGGACTAGCCCACTTTTAAGATCACAGAGTTCTGTGGACCAGGACAGGCTTTTGGATTTTTTGAAGAAATAACCTTACACGATTGCCCAATACTTATACACCTCCAACAGCACATTAAACAGACATTAAATAGCATTGCTGCACATTCCCTGGGGACCTACGATATGTGGTTATGGGCACAGTGTAAACCACACTTCTGTTTAGGTCAGTTTTATCAAGAGTTAACAAAAAGCAGTTCTTACCGCAAGCTGTACTCTCATTTCCTCATCTTTCTCTCCCTCTCCATCCTGCTCTCTGTGTGCACGGCAGGTTTCATCAGGGCAGTTTAGAATGTTGGTAAACAATAGTGTTCTGCCACCCAGGAGGATCTTATCACTATCCCTATGTGTGTGCCAGTTAACAGACAATTGTAGCTAAGCTATTAGCTAAAAGGTGAAACGGATGATTGTAGCCTAGCTATTATGTAACAAACAGCCAACCTCCAACAGCCAACAAACAACCTCTAAAACATACATGTCAGGTAACAAGATCATGATAACATTTTTTTATTTTGGTTAAATCAACATGAAGGCTTAGTTTAATAGAGGTGCTATTCAGTCCCACTGGAGAATAGGCTGTTCTTGCCACCCAACTAGCACATTTGCTAACTTGCCTCGCCCAGCTGAAATGTTGCACGTCACTTGACTAACTCACTGCCTGTTAAATTCATAGGGCATGTCAGAAGGATTAATTGTAGATGAGAGAGAGGACCATTTTGGCTTTGAGTGACAGAGTGAACGTTATTATCAATGTAATTGTGATTGCCATAGCATTTATCAACACACAGCATTTTATCATTTTTATTCCATTATCAGTTCATCGCAGTGGCAGTTCTAAAAGCTAAAAAAGCATTGTAGACGGATTCAAGCTACAGTGTCTTATCTTAGACCTGAAGTATGTGAAGCAGGTTGGTTGTTATACTTCTCAAGGCACATAAAGATAAAAGATAACTAACTTTGTACTAAAGGGTAATTAACTTTGTACCCAGCAAGACTACCTCTTTTCACTTCCTGAATCTGAGAAATGGAAAGTTTTCACTGCCCCCCAGTAAACTGAGAGGTTCATTGAACATTGTCACACACAGCAGCATGCTTGCATTTCCAGGCCACCGAGGACTAATGACCTTCTCTTGATTAGTGTCTTCTGGTTTCTGTGATTTCACTGGTTTATATTCATACAAGCATACATCACAGATACTCACAAATAATCATAAACCCTGTAAAGACACTCAGAGAGTACAGTAACACAGACATTCAGCCAACATCAAGTCAAGTCAAGTCAAGTAGGGATTTATTGTCATTTCAGCCATATACACAGTACATAGTGAGACGAGACAACGTTTCACCAGGAACAATTGGTGATACACGTAACTGTTAAAACACAGTATGGACAAGACAGATACGTAATAGTGCCTACATACACTATTGCAGGACTACACAGATTCATTCACCTACTCACACACGCACACCACACAGACAACTACACACGCACGCGTGCACACTGTTGTACACATATGTACATACATTACAACACAGTTGTAAACGTTGCAGGTTTCAGGTCAAAATACAGGTGACCTAAAACAAACACGCTAGACAGGGCATAGCTTTTTGCAGAGCACTGTGGCTAGTGGTGTGATTTGTAAAATGAAGACTGTTCAATATAAATATAAATAATAGCAGCTAGAGACTATTCTACATAAATATAAGTGATAGCAGCAAGAAAGTGTGGGGGGCATAAGGTGCAGTGTGCTGTGACGCGCTGGTTTGCATCCTGAGTTACTAAGAGATTCCAGTCCAATTGCACTACAGGTTGTTCAGCAGTCTGACTGTGTGCGGGAAGAAGCTCTTCCCCATTCTGGAGGTGCGGGCAGTGATACTGCGGAACCTTCTGCAGGGCCTTACGGTCTGCCGTGGTGCAGTTGCCGAACCACGCTGTGATGGCGCCGCTGAGGATGCTCTCAATCGTCCCTCTGTAGAAAGTTGTGAGGATGGAGGTTGGGAGATTGGCTTTACGCAGTCTTCTCAGAAAGTACAGACGCTGCTGGGCTTTCTTTGTGATGTGTGTGGTGTTGATCTTAGTGTAACAGCTCTCCCACCACAACTGTTTTCGGTGACCTGGTGTTATCAGACTTAAAAGTATATTACAGTTCAATCCACACAAAACTGAGCATCAAATGAGGAACATGTCAATAATTGCTGTTTGCAACCAAAGCTCTTTTCCACCATGTTAGGGCCATCACTTATCCTTTAATCACTGTACGGCAGCAAGAAAGTCAGCACACTGATGTTTGTTTCACCCCTAGTCTGAGGATGTCTGCTCCACGATTTCAACAAATGTGTTTATGTGAGTTATATTTTTGATCATAATTAAAAAATAACAACTAATAATAATTCAAACGTTTGGATGGACATTATTTTTCTTTCTGCCAACAGCATATTTCCTTTTTGTTTCATCTTTGACAGGTAAGGAGCAATGACTGACATGGTTATATTACATTATATTATATTATATTATATTATATTATATTATATTATATTATATTATATTATATTAATGATATTCATGGAGATAGGATAGCACCATTGCATTAGTTAACCAGATACTGCATACTGTGAACTGATAATGAGAGCAACATGTGTGTTTATCTGTTTCTTATGACTTATTTCAAATTTTTGAGGATTACAATAGCCTATTTACCTTCAAAAAAGACAGCCCTCACAATGCACAAATACCTTATATATTTAAGCAATACGAGAGGTAGGAGTGGGTTTGATAGCTGATGTCCCCATGGTACATTTATATGTTGTTAGACAGGCCTAAACATATACAATGCTCTTAAAGTAAACTATTCTGTCTTGGGATAAACTCTGGTGAAGGTCAAAGACCCTGATTTGTGAAAGTTACCGAGCCAGTGTCAACTGTAGGAACTGTACAAAATAATGATATGTCACTAGTCATGTAGCATAAGTGATCTACCTAGGGTGAACTGACACGCCGATATGTAATTAATTTTGCTGTATAATAGGTTAATTAATAGTCTATAAAATAGGAATATTATTGGCAGAGCCAGATCCCATTCCAGTTAGTGGTGATATATACATGTAGCTAATAGTCATCTCTTTTCACTTTTTTTTCATGCCACCTTGATTCCAATTTAGCAATTAGTAGCCATTTAATTTTGACCAAGTTTATGCCTTCTGTTATTTCATTATAATGAATTCATTCATTATATATTCATATTTCATATCTAAAACAGCTTATTCTGGAACACAATATGGATTTATGGAGTCATGATGACACTCAAAGAACTTGAATGATGTAGATGGTACAGTTATAAAGCACTAAAAGGTTGTAAGTCTCTTTGGGTGTTGCATAGCCTGGTCATGCCTTCCTATGCACTTCCACTTGATCATCTCCCTACAGTGCGAGTCTGGATTTGATCCCATTGAGCTTGTTGTCTCAGGAGGCATTTTAACCTGTCTAATCAGCAAACAGAGGGAGGTATTGTGAATGCAGAGCTATTTTGATATCAGCCAAGGCAAGTTATCAATCAAGGGCTGATCCAATGTTTTTAACCTTAAACACCAAGCAATTGAATCTCACTACAGAATGCCCAGACCCTCTGTACAAAACGAAGTGTAGAACGAGGGGCTTTTTTATTTCCAGGATAGGTGTTTTAGTTTTTTTCTGAGTTCTGTATGTATGTATATTTATGTCATTGTCTTAAACAAGCCAACCAAAATACAATATGAATTTCAGACAGTAAATACTCATTCATGTGATTACAGTACTAACTGCATATTGCAGCGCTGAGTATGCCAATAGGCTCCTTCTTGGATATATATCCCAAACAAAGATGTTCATTAAATTTAGGAATCTTTCTTTAGCTGTTAGGACTGGACACAGACACTTGAAGTCATTTAAATTGGGAAAATATTTGTCAGCAAGCTGGCTTTTGAACCACAGTGATGTACTCTGCACAACCCAACTTGTATCTAAGGTAACACTTTATTTGAAGGGGTCTACATAAGGGTGACATAAGCCTGTTAAACATGACATGACAGGTATCATAAACGTTAATGACTTATTGATCATGTTTATGACTGTTGTCATTAAGTGTCATTTGTTTTTTGTAATGTCTGCATTCCAAAGTCTGCATTTCAAAAACTGAATGCCGCTTAATGACAACAGTCATAAACATGATTCAAGTGTCATTAATGTTTATGATACGTGTCATGTCATGTTTATAACAGGCTCATGTCACCCTTATGTAGACCCCTTCAAATAAAATGTTACTGTGTCTAATAATAAATACTAGACTGCCACTTACATCACGACATTTCATGTTTCTCCAGTGACTGTTCTTCTCTCCAGTCCTCATCAAACTTGTGAGTCTCTTATTACATATGGATTTATAGAAACTCAGAGAAAAAAACATATTGTGCTAGCATTTAAACTTAAGTTAGTTGTTGCATCTTAATGTACTTGACTTGAAGACAAATATGTTTCACAAACATAAATAATGTCCTTTCGATAAATATTGATTATGTCTTGTTCCTATAGTTATTATTACAATCTCACTTCATAATTTAATTACCTCATTACCTTTGTAATAGTTCCTGAGATCCGACTAGATGGTGGGAGCACTGTTTGTTCTGGTAGAGTTGAGGTCAACCACAATGGCACGTGGGGCACTGTGTGTGATGATGCCTGGGACATCAATGATGCTCAGGTTGTGTGCAGACAGCTGGGATGTGGGGATGCTGTTTGTGCTCCTATGGGAGCCCACTTTGGCAGGGGGAGCGGGGAGATCTGGATGGATGATGTCTACTGTACTGGTGCTGAAGAATCCCTTACAGATTGTGGCCACATTGGATTTGGAAAACATGACTGCAGCCATGAGGAAGATGCAAATGTTGTCTGCTCAGGTTAGTGAATGTGTGACTGACAATCCCAATAGGCCCTAAGCCCTGAATGCTCAAAGACTTACACATCATAGGCCCTAGGTCATAAAATGGATGAATGGAGTATTGTACCTCATTCTCTCATGTTAAAATGTATTCAACATTTATGGGGATTGAAATGGTCTGTTCTGGCCAAATGACGTCCTCTTTGGTAACCACAATAGAAATGTAGTTGATTTCCCTAATGTGACATTACAATCAAGCTTTGTTCAAATTCACCCAATTTTATGTCTATTTGGTCTATTTTTGATTTTATTTCTATTTTGCTGCAGGAGTGAGTGAGCCTCCCAACATTTTTCTGACATTGTCACAGTCGGTAGTCTTACCAGGAGAGAGCATTGAGTTTGGATGCTCTACATCATCAGACACCTGTTCCACAACTGTCTTTCAGCTTTATAAAGATGGTGCCTTCATCATGAACACTACTAGTACTAGTGTCTGCGAGACAAGTGTGACTTTCCTGTTGCCTAATGTAGATTCTTCTAGCCAGGGCAATTACACATGTTCTTATTCCCCTAACTTCAATGAAAGCACCTCCATTCATATCAGTGTTGGTAAGTAGACTGAGAAATTAAAGAATTAGGGTAGTGGTTAGGGTTAGGGTTAGGGTAACCCTAACCCTAACCCTAACCCTAGTGATTAAGGAACCTGGCTAGCTTGCTAGTAGTCTTGAAATTGTGGGTTTGTATTCCACCTGCCCTGCCCTTGAACAATGTGCTTAACTCTAAGTTGCTCTAGGGGAAACCTGCCCCAATGTAATTGATTGAACAATTTTAGACAGCACAGATGAGTAAAGCTTTTTATATGTTTTATGTCACTTTTTTGGCTGAATTCTACACCCAACAACTTGTACTTGTGGTAGACAATACCCCTGTCAGGCTGATTGGTGGAAACAACAGATGCTCAGGTAGAGTGGAGGTCTACTACAATGGCCAGTGGGGCACCGTGTGTGATGATGACTGGGACATGAGTGATGCCGAAGTGGTGTGCAGACAGCTGGAATGTGGAGACCCTGTTTGTGCTCCCGCTAAAGCCCATTTTGGGTTTGGAAGTGGGGAGATTTGGATGGATGATGTCCTTTGCAATGGCACCGAAGAATTCCTAACAGAGTGCTCCCACAGGGGCTTTGGAAAACATGACTGTCACCAAAGTGAAGTTGCTAGTGTGATTTGCTCAGGTCTGTGAGTTTGAGGCATTTCAGAGCACTAAATGAACCTCATTACAGGGATGGATAAAATGTTTTTAAACGATTTATCACTTTGTATGCATTTTGTTGAACAGGTGCAAGTCAGGCGCCCTCCATCTCCCTCATATCTCCATTTTCAGCCGTCTTACCCGGGGAGACAGTTCAGATTAAATGCTCAACGCCATCTGATACATGTAACCACACTCTCTTCCACTTGGAAAGGAATGGAGTTTCTGTCATGACCACATCAGCTGATTCCTATCAGAAAAGTGTGATTTTCATCCTTGATAATGGCTCTCAAGGGGGCAGTTACTCATGTGCACTCTCCCCTAACTTGTCTAAAAGCAGATCCGTGGACATAACTCTGGGTAGGTACATCCAGTCGAAGTTGCGTGTGGCATGTTGTAAATTCTTTAGTTATTAGATATTAGTCATTCATTCAGCTTGCATTTCTAGTAAGACTTTTGCAAGAATGTTTTCAGTTAGATGAGTTGTTAGCTCAATGATTGTTAGATCATTGTTAGCTGCTCTGCATTTACAAGGATGGAAAGAAAGTTTATTGTCAAAAACATATGGTTGCTGGGTGTGACAAAGTGCGGTATAAGTGTCTGTTTGTCAGGCTACTTTATGCATTTTTGGGCAACTGGAGGTGGAGGTGGGGTGGGGTGGAGGCCATAATGTGCATATAGTGTGGTAGGGGACGGATTAGTCAGGGAGAGAGTTGAGAGTTATGAGGGATCCTTGGATTTATTTCTGCTTCATGAGAGGTCCCCGGTCCGGTAAAGTTTGAGAACCCCTGATGTAAAGGTAAAGGCGATGAATGATGTGCAGAGGGGGTTATATTTGTACAGTGCCACATTCACATAAAAGTGTCTCTTGGTGCTTAACAGTCATTAACAAGGAGCACCCAAGGGCAACAGGGGACAAGGAAATAGACAATATAGATATTCACATAAGAAACCTTGGACAGATCGACGGTTCAAGGGGCCAAGCCAACTGCGTTCATGCAGGTAGAGGGAGGGGGCTTGCTGATGATGGGCCGGGTGAATGGGGGGGCGGGGATCAGAGGAAGGTGGGTGGAGATGGGACTAAAGTAAGGGTATTTTGCTTATTGGTGAGGACAGGGGTGGAGGGGCAGTGTGCTGTGTGTATGTGGGGAGGGGGTTTACCGGTGATGGCAGTGGTGGATGGAGGGAGCAGTGTGCTGTGTGTATGTTGGGGGGGCTTACTGCAGACAAGTGGTGAGGTGATTTTGGGTTGTTGTATAACTGATACATAACTTCTGTCTGCTTTTGTTTTTATTAGTTACACTGCCAAAACCACATCTCTCACTGCAACCTTCAAGAGAACCTTCCTGGGGTCAGTCCGTCCAGATGAGCTGCTCCATCTCAACTCAGTACCTGGGTGGGACGTTTACACTGCAGCAGCTCTTTGGGTCTTTTAAACAGACAGAGATAGCGACAGGAACCTCTGCCACCTTTACCATTTCCAGAGTGGACTTTCATCACAGTGGATTCTACTACTGTCTGTATAAAACCACAGTTTCTCACCGTGACTTCTACTCCTCATTGAGTGATATTACCAGCCTCTCTGTTGTAGGTGAGTAACGTCATGTGAGGTGAGTGGTGGTCTGGCAAACTGAAATAAATATTGATAATTTAATTGAAGGGTAATAGGCCTATTATATTTTAATTTTTTTAGCCAATTCTTTCCTAGTGTGTTATTTGTATTGTAGAAAGTACCAATAAACATTCAGGAAATAGTTACATTTTCCCTTGTTTTCTTTCTCTTTGATCTTTCAAAGTAATACTGCCTCGACCAGTTCTCTTGCTTGAAGCTGATAGAGACCCCTCTTGGCATGAAGACATCCAGATAACTTGCTCTATCTCAACCCCACACTTGGGGGGATTATTTATCCTAAAGCAGCTCTCTGGGCCATTGAGACAGGCAAAGAGAAGCACAGGAAACTCCTTCACTTTCACTATACCTCAGGTGGACTTTAGTCATGAAGGATCCTACTACTGTCAGTACCAAGCTCAAGGGACCAGTCGTAACTTTTCCTCTCCTCGCAGCAATTCTGTCAGCTTCTCTGTTGTAGGTGAGAAACAAATCAAATGAAATATATGAACAATATGTAATAAATGGCACACAAAAAGGGCAATATAATATACAAACATTATCATACAGTACATACTGCATGTCTTTCAGGTTGAGACTAAAATTAATACAGAGATACAGTGTGTAAGATCTCAGTGAGTGATATCTAGCTTCAAAATGAAGCACTGTAGAGACTTTTTATTTTGTTTTGAAAGAATATTTAACATTAATATGGTTGTATTCCTTCCAGTTACTTTGGCAAAGCCACTTCTCAGGGTCCAAACTGGAGAAAAACCTTCTTGGGGTCAGTCTGTCCAGATGAACTGTTCCATCTCCACTCAGTACCTGGGTGGGACATTCGCCCTACAGCAGCTCTCTGGGTCCTACAGAGAGACAAAAGCAGCTTCAGGAACCTCTGCTGTTTTCACCATCCGTCAGGTGGACTTTGTCCATGGAGGATCCTACTACTGCCAGTATCAAACACGAGTGTCCAGTCGTGATTTCACCTCCTCTCGCAGTGATTCTGCCAGCTTCTCTGTAACAGGTGAGAAAGTGAATGTATTTCTCCATTATGTTATGCAGGGTTTTCTCAAAATGGGAGCTTTGTGTCATGCCTAACAACTCCCTTTTGCTCTACTGCACGTGCCAGAATTGTTCAACTAATACATTATTGAATTTTGTAAGGTTGACCATTCTGCATTACCAGGGTTTGCAAGATGCACAAGGAAAGTGAAAATGATCAACTGATCAATTGTTTTTTTTACAGTTACACTTCCAAAACCAATTCTGACACTTCAAACTGAAAGAAATTCATCTTGGGGTGAGACTGTCAAGATGAGCTGCTCCATCTCCACTCAGTACCTGGATGGGACATTCACCCTACAGCAGCTCTCTGGGTCCTACAGAGAGACAAAAGCAGCCTCTGGAACCTCTTCCTTTTTCACCCTCCATCAGGTGGACTTTACCCATGAAGGGTCCTACTACTGCCAGTATCAAACACAAGTGTCCTATCATGATTTCACCTCCTCTCGCAGTGATTCTGTCAGCCTCTCTATAGTAGGTGGGTGAGAAAGTGAAACTAACTTCATGTATCCAGTATATGCGTAGATATTATATGAAATACCCCAAAATAATAATTTTTCATGATTTGTTTCCTCCTCCAGTGTCCCTGTCAGAGCCCCTCATCTCTCTCAGTGCCCTAGTAGGAGAGCTGGTCTTGGGGCCTCATGGGACAGAGATCTCCTGGGGCCAAAGCTTCTCCATCCTCTGCTCCACCAAGCCACAGTACCAAGGAGGCTCCTTCCACCTCATCTCTGATAGGTCAGAGGAGATCTGGACTGAGCCAGCTGTCAATCATTCAGCCTCTTTCCACTTCCCTGAGGCAGACTTTATCCACACAGGGAACTACAGCTGCTTCTATGAGGTCATTTTGTCTACACGTCTCTTCACCTCAGGAAAATCAGATGTGCTCTCTGTGACCATAAAAGGTGTAGTGACATGCTGTGTCTGTTAGTTTTGGTGATGTGTTTTTTTCTAGTCTGGTAGACAAGACTGCTTTGCAAAGAGTCTGGACACTCTCGATAGGCATACGTTTACTTTGCAGTGGATTGGCACTTTGTTTAAACTTTACACCGATTGGTTCTGCCCTCGATTTCTGTTTTTTGATTGGAGGTAAATCTATTCAAAACCACCTAAATCCTCTGGAGATTTATCTGTCTTTATCCATTATACTTTTCCTTATTGCCACTGACAAGTGACATAACATCCCTTTTGTTTTCCAGCACTGACATGGATGGGGTGGTCTCGTCATGTAGCATCTGCACATCAGGTGGTCTTCTATGGAGCAGCATTTGGACTGTTGCTGCTACTCTTGGTTCTCTGCTCTGTGTTCTTGCTGAAGAAAAAGAAGGCAAAGCAGAAGTTTGTGGTCAAAGATGAATACTGTAAGCATTCACTCTACTGAAGCGTACTCTTTTTGTTAAAAAGTGCTAAGCAATTTCTAACACATAACATTCTTTGTAACATGCTGCTAATATCTCCTCGCAATAAACTGTAGCTATGCATGTTCTGAGTGCTACAATGTAAAAAGCATGGCCCTCTGGAAACAAAATGGAGGCAGCATGTCGTTCAAACAATTACAACACACTGTTTCTCAGACAACACTGAGGGGAGGTATTAGTTACTTCTCAAGTGTGTTTTATTTGGTGTGATTACAAGCAACTTTGGATTAAAGCTAAGAATCTTAAACAAAACATCTTGATGTCATTCCACATTGGTTATCCACCTACCATTGAATAATAATTCTAGCAGGGTGATGTAATTCATGTTGTAATAGGAACAGTAATGTATGAACACCTCCTGTTTTTCTGTCCACAAACCCAGGGCATGTGAGACCATATGATATCCCAAATTGGACAGAGAGCCAGTGAAGAGAGAATGGAACCACCCCTGTAGATGAGCAACTTGTTTTGTCTGATTTTGCATTGTTAGCCGACAACAGTGCATGCTGCATGTATGGATAAAGTTATCCGATTTTGCTTTGCTTATTTGGTTTGATTGTACTGACTGATAGTTGTTTAATAATTGATCTTCCAAAATAAAATAAATAAATGAATAAATAAATAACAAAATAAATATTTACTGTGATAAAGGTTGAAATAGTAGTTATTTTTAGTTTGTTATAATGGTGGAAATAAGTTATGTTTTCTGGAAGAATTTGTGCCTATTGTGTTGGAGATGTCCTGAGCACATCCCCATCACGCTCAGCTTAATTGCCCTGTGACCGTAAAGGTTATATGTGTTTGCCTGGGGAAACCCATCCTAATCTGTGAGCAATCTGATTACTCTCTGCAGCTCAGTATAGTCACTAGGCTTATTCGCACTTGTTTGCCTGAAATAGGGAACCAATCAAAAACTGGCTTTTACTCTTGATGCAATGGAGACAGGTTTAACCCTTTGAACCCTGCGCCCACACCATGCTGCTGAATTCACACTCATTCTTCTCTGTCAGATTACTCGAGGAGTTTTCACCACACACAGGGCTGTAGTGGAGGCTAAACGCAAGTAAACACAGTTTACCCTCCTCTCAAATTTCTGAAATGGGTTTATTCACCTCTTTTTATTATTTACCACTTAATACCACTACAAATATAGAACAATAACTTTCCATCATCAAACATGGTCAGCATGTGTTTTTAAACATCTAATTCTGCATGTCGCTGCCAACTTTACAGTGATCACAGAATTCATAGTTCTTCACCTCTTACCATGACAGCCCAGGTCACACACATATCACACGCATTTCATGTGAAACTGCGTGACCTGAACTTTCCAACGGTGTTACACGCTAGTGATATGCTGTGATGAATGATTTACAAGAAAAATAGCTTTTAATTTACATAATAATAACTATAACAATAATAATATATTAAACTGTTGTTGTTGTAATAAATCAAGCTGTTGTTATAAAACGAAAATCTCTAAAATAAAAGGATATCATATGTTTAGTGGCTCCAGAGTAATCCGGTCTTGAAAAAACATCAGATTTCTACATTGTCTCCAACCCCCCAATTTTTAGTTCTTTTTTAAATCTAAATAACAGGAGTGTAGCGACACAAGTCCATTATTATTTCTGTGTCCAGCACATTTGAAAAAAAATGACTTGGCTTTGTAAGGGCTTTGTAAGTTTTAACAAGTGGTTGTAACAGTAACCTTGCGATAATGAAGCAGTTATGTGGTTATGTTGGCTAGTGTGAAACCCTACACACTACAAGCTTACAGTTACAAAGTCTCTCTTTACAATCTCCAAGCAGTTGGTGGATGTGTGTATCATGTATGTCTCCCTCTGCTTTCTCTTTTTTGCTTTCTTTCCTTGCAATTAGTGAACTATTGTAAGTATTCACACAGCGTGTCATGTAACACTGACATGCTACAGCAGCGAATCAGGGCACAGCTCATTATCATAGGTGGAAAAACAAGGCACTTTACTCTAGGGCTATTTGAATAGGTTGAATAGGTTGCATAGGGCCCTGATAAGGTCTTCTCGGACCGTTTTCAGCCCAATTAAAGTTACATACCGTCTTTGGAAACCTCAGAGAATATTTTAAAATACCCTTTAGATGTATGGCAGGGCACCTTTAATACCATAGTGATGCCCATAGAAACAGCTGAGCTGACTGATATGATATGAAGTATGTGCACGCTGTGTGCACACAGAAGTCAATGCTGTCCACTGTAGAATTTTGCAGCCAGGCAACATAGACACACAATGGGCCTTAGTTATTGTCTGTCAGGGTCAGTGAACCAGTGTCCAGTAATCAGAAGCACACACTGTTATCACAGGGTAAATGAGAAAAAGGAGGTAGCATTTGCTTGAAGGCAAAAAAGTCACATACAGAAATCACATACACAAACAGCATGACTGCACAAGACTAGACTACAATATGCACACTAGGCACTAATATGCACAATCAATCTTTCCATTCATTCAGGTAAACAGCAACATAAGATGGGATCACTCAAAGAGTCATACAATGGAGAAATGTCAACAGCATTAAGGCTGGGAAAAGTGGTGGCCCTTAATTTGACATCTTTGGGCAACCTGAACACATTCATAAAGTGGATTTGGTATATGTAACATATATTGAGCAACCTGAACACATTGATAACGTGGATTTGTATGTAACATATATTGGTCAACCTGAACACATTCATAAAGTGGATCTGTTTATGTAAAATATATTGGTCTTTATTATTCAGACTTTCTAGAGCAACTGGTAAGTGTTCCACCAGTTGATCTTATCTAAGATGAAGCCCAGTCCTGAGTATAGCCAATCAGAAAATAAATTTTTGGATCAGATAAAGGCTACTTTTGAGTACAGAACTAAACCAACTGCAAAAGCTACCTCTTTTTCACTTCTTTTTTTTAGTTCAGTAAGTCTGAAGTCTGAATTACTGAGTCTTTATCAATGAGAAGTATTGACTGCCCTATGGTGAACTAAGGGGTTCATTACACTTTTGTACATGGCAAATGCATCACTGTTTCCACAGTTCCCTGTATATGCTAGGGATGCATGACCTTTATTACCCTAAGATGAGTGATTTATGATATTTCAGTTTTCACTGGTTTATCATAACATTACTTGTAACATAAATGTATTGCCTAATTGGCCACTAAACTTACTCAGAGTTCCAGCAAGCCAGAGAGCAAGAGACACTACGTTTTTAAAGATTATTGCTGCAAGCTAAGCTATTTTCCTCGTAATTCATGCATGAACTGCACTTTCCTGTTCATTTCTCAGTAGCACCACTATCAATCCGTCAACCCACTGAAGTGAAAACAGTAAGAACAAAGATGTTTGCTTCACTCCATGGCTTGACAAAGAGGGAGACAGAAGGATGCCCATTCCCCATAGGTATGCAATTGTTGGAATTCAATAATTATACATAAATGAACATTTAAAAAATGACATACAAATAGAAATGATAATATTTATGTGGGTCGGGTACATTTTATGTGGATCTGGAACATTTTACACAACAATTCATACAAAAAATAAATAATAATCACTTTAGTATTTGCTTCCCTCCATCAGCATTTCTACTTTGTTTTACAGCACATCTACTTTGTCTTACTTTGACAGGTAAGGAGACAAACATATTAATCACAATGTAGTAGTTTAAAGTGTATTTCATGGTACAATTATGAAATATGGAATTCTGAAAGAAATGACACAATAACTGTAAAATCTAGGTCACAACTTACTGACGTGAGTTACTGAAATTTTTGAGTCCCAAAGCAAATCCAGCTAAGAAGAACCACTGCTTTGTACATATGAGATATAATTGAGAACTAAACTGTATTGTACATATGAGAAACCATATTGTACATATGAGAGAGAGAACTAAATGTCTTTTATGGCAGAGGCAGATGTCTAAGTACATGATGGCATTGACTGTGGCACATGCTGTATTCTGTGTTAAAAATATTTAATTTTACTTTGACTTTTAACTTTGTCATTTTACGTTTATTTTCCTTGCTTTTAAGATTATGGTTTGTTATATTCTTGTTTGTTGTTTTCTTCATCCTCAAGATAAAAACAACAAAAGATATTTTCATACTTATTTTTGCTCATCTTTATTATGAATCTGGCTTCTCCTTTGACAGATCTCATTTCATTGCAATCTTATGCTGTCACATACTGTGTTTGTCAAAATGGTCATGACTAATATGACCATTCGTGTGTGCATGTGTGTGTGTACACATATCTGAATACCATTCAACAGTTCAGCAGAGTGATCCATGCCACAAATACACTGTGCTGAATGATGCATGGAGGGCCACCACCAACCAGGACCAATCAAACCTCAAGTGTGACCGGGACGTCGAATGGCAGGGCTGGTACCTGATGGTCCATAAGGATGTGAGCGTTCGGATGCCTGAGGTGTACGTTCCCAAGGAGCGTTGTGGTACTCATGCCCCTCTCTGGCTGAAGGGTTCTCATCCCCGTCCAGAAGATGGCATTGTGACTAGGGAGGTGTGTGGATACTGGTCTGGCGACTGCTGCCGATTCAAATCAACACCCATACAAGTTAAAGCTTGTCCTGGAAGCTATTTTGTTTACAAATTTGAGAAAACTTCTAATTGCAAATCGGCATACTGTGCAGGTACAGTAAATAATTTTTATTGTTTTTCACTTAATTGTTAATTGTAAATTGCAAACTTCTGTATTTACAAATCACCATCCATACAAGTTAAAGCTTGACCTGAAGGCTATACTATTTACAAGTTTGAGAAACCTACTATATGTACGTATGCATTCTGTGCAGTTAAATCAGTTGTTTTTGTATTATGTAGTTATTCTGTTCTGTTACTGCTTAATATAAATGTTGGCAGAAAAGGTCCAGTTAATATTTGTATACCATCCCATCCCCCACAGATCTGAGCTATAAGGGACCAATTCCAAGTAAGTTCAGCTACTTTACCTTTTCTCAAACAAATTTTTCAAATTTGCACTGAGATACTGTATACTCATACACTCATGCACACACACTAACAGATGTCAGTAAGGCAAATGCTTTGTTATAACTCAAAACCCACCTACATTTTCCTAAACATATGAATTATTTTGATTATTGAAGAAATGCCGTGGTATTTGTATGACGTGAATGATTACATGGAATGTTTTTCACATACGTTCTATTGCCAAAAATAGCAAATGCACAGCTTTCATGTAATCATTCACATCACCAAATACCATGACATTTTATTGGTGTTATGGATATGACATAAATAATATTTTGTGGAATTGCCTTATTTTTTCAGTTTTTCTTTTTTCTTTTTCATGTAAAGGATGTGATTTCTTTGATAAAAAATAACTAAATAGCAATAGTGAAATATTACTGCATTTGTGAAAATGTCCCTTCTCTAGAGCCTGCAGATATTGCCTTTTTGTTGGATGGATCTGGTAGCGTTACTGCAGATCAGTTCACTGCCATGAAAACATTTGTGAAAAATATTGTGAGAAGTCTCCTGAATTCAAGCAAATCAGTGAGTCTGACTCATTATACAATGTGAGTCAGACTCACACTATAAATGAGACATGTCTCATGTAGGTAGTGTACAAGCTCTAACTTGTTAACATGGGCACTAAAATGAAAATGGACCGCAGGTAATACAGCCTCTAGACTTGTCTCACTGGCTGTCTGATTTGACCCTAGTAAGTGTGCAAAAGGGTTTCCATACATTTTCAGTGTATGGAGAGGAGTTTTTCCTTGCCCCTGTTGCTCTTGGGTGCTCCTTGCTGTAAAGTTCCATGAGACAATACTATTGTAAAAGGTGCTGTATAAATATAATATAATAATATATATAGAATTTAATTTAATCCACAGTGTTCCTAATGCCTAATGTTCTTTAATGATTTTTAGTTACACTGCCAAAACCACTTCTCGCACTTCAAACGGAAGCAATCATATCTTGGGGTCAGTCTGTCCAGATGAATGAGTCTTTGTATCCAGTTACCCTTCCAAAACCAGTTCTTACACTTCAATCTGGAAGAAATTCATCTTGGGGTCAGTCTGTCCAGATGAACTGCTCCATCTCCACTTAGTACCTGAGTGGGACGTTCACCCTGCAGCAGCTCTCTGGGTCTTACAGAGAGACAAAAGCAGCCTCAGGAACGTCTGCTGTTTTCACCATCCGTCAGGTGGACTTTGTCCATGGAGGATCCTACTTCTGCCAGTATCAAACACGAGTGTCTAGTCGTGATTTTACCTCCTCTCGCAGTGATTCTGTCAGCTTCTCTGTAGTGGGTAAGATGTTTACAAAGAACAGTGGCTTCAGTGTTAAGGATTTTGAATCTTACATTGTTTTCTCTGGGACATTCTTTTCTAGAATGTATTTGGGCACAAGTATCTATTGGTCACTATTTTATATCCAAGGAGCTTATGCAGTGGTCAAAGTTAACTTAAAGTAACACAATGTTTTCTGTGGTCTTTCAGTTTTCAACATGTTGAATATTTTCTACTCCTCTGAAGTGGCTGAGATGAGTCTTTGTTTCCAGTTACCCTTCCAAAACCAGTTCTTACACTTCAATCTGGAAGAAATTCATCTTGGGGTCAGTCTGTCCAGATGAACTGCTCCATCTCCACTCAGTACCTGAGTGGGACATTCATCCTACAGCAGCTCTCTAGGTCCTACAGAGAGACAAAAGCAGCCTCAGGAACCTCTGCTGTTTTCACCATCCGTCAGGTGGACTTTGTCCATGGAGGATCCTACTTCTGCCAATATCAAACACGAGTGTCCAGTCGTGATTTCACCTCCTCTCGCAGTGATTCTGTCAGCTTCTCTGTAGTGGGTAAGATGTTTACAAAGAACAGTGGCTTCAATGTTAAGGATTTTGAATCTTACATTGTTTTCTCTGGGACATTCTTTTCTAGAATGTATTTGGGCACAAGTATCTATTGGTCACTGATTTATATCCAAGGAGCTTATGCAGTGGTCAAAGTTATCTTAAAGTAACACAATGTTTTCTGTGGTCCTCAGTTTTCAACATGTTGGATATTGTCTGCCTCTCTGTAGTGTCTGACATGATTCTTTTTTTCCAGTTACCCTTCCAAAACCAGTTCTTAAACTTCAATCTGGAAGAAATTCATCTTGGTGTCAGTCTGTCCAGATGAACTGCTCCATCTCCACTCAGTACCTGGGTGGGACATTCATCCTACAGCAGCTCTCTGGGTCCTACAGAGAGACAAAAGCAGCCTCAAGAACCTCTGCTGTTTTCACCATCCGTCAGGTGGACTTTGCACATGGAGGATCCTACTACTGCCAGTATCAAACACGAGTGTCCAGTCGTTATTTCACCTCCTCTCGTAGTGATTCTGTCAGCTTCTCTGTAGTGGGTAAGATGTTTACAAAGAACTGTGGCTTCAATGTTAAACATTTTGAATCTTACATTGTTTTCTCTGGGACATTATTTTCTAGAATGGATTTGGGCAGAAGTATCTATTGGTCACTGTTTTATATGCAAGGAGCTTATGCAGTGGTCAAAGTTATCTTAAAGTAACACAATGTTTTCTGCGGTCATTCAGTATTCAACATGCTGGATATTTTCTACTTCTCTGAAGTGGCTGACATGAGTCTTTGTATCCAGTTACCCTTCCAAAGCCAGTTCTTACACTTCAATCTGGAAGAAATTCATCTTGGGGTCAGTCTGTCCAGATGAACTGCTCCATCTCCACTCAGTACCTGGGTAGAACGTTCACCCTACAGCAGCTCTCTGGGTCTTACAGAGAGACAAAAGCAGCCTCAGGAACCTCTGCTGTTTTCACTATCCGTCAGGTGGACTTTGCACATGAAGGATTCTACTACTGCCAGTATCAAACACGAGTGTCTAGTCGTGATTTCACCTCCTCTCACAGTGATTCTGTCAGCTTCTCTATAGTGGGTGAGAAAGTGAATATATTTTTTCATTGCTTTTTATACTGTATAGAGATTATTGTGTTGTTTTAGTGTTGATTCACTGCTCCCGAAATGGAATGAATAGTTTTACCTTCAAAAGAATATCATTCATCAAAATCTACATTTAAAGACAGTGATGCAAAAATGTATTACTGCATTAACATAGTATTGCAAAGTATGCTGAAGGATTTTTAGACTCATGGATTTTTCCTGTCCTCTAGTGTCTCTGTCACAGCCCCTCATCTCTCTCAGTTCCCCAGTAGGAGAGCTGGTCTTGGGGCCTCATGGGACAGAGATCCCCTGGGGCCAAAGCTTCTCCATCCTCTGCTCCACCAAGCCACAGTACCAAGGAGGCTCCTTCCACCTCATCTCTGATAGGTCAGAGGAGATCTGGACTGAGCCAGCTGTCAATCATTCAGCCTCTTTCCACTTCCCTGAGGCAGACTTTATCCACACAGGGAACTACAGCTGCTTCTATGAGGTCATTTTGTCTACACGTCTCTTCACCTCAGGAAAATCTGATGTGCTTCTTGTGACAATAAGAGGTGTGGTATTGTAATATGTTTACTTTTTTTACTTTATTTTCTTCTTATTGAGATGATGTCCTCATTGTACTCCTTGTCTTCTAGCGCTCACATGGATGGAGTGGGTTCACCATACATCATCTGCACAGCCCACTGTGTTCTATGGGGCAGCACTTGGGCCTTTGTTTCTCTTGTTGGTTGTTTGCGCAATGTGGCTTTTGAAGAAGAAGACAGCAAATAAGGCTAAATATGTGGTTAATGACGTGTACTGTAAGTACCCATTCTGCTTGGAACAAAGAAATCAAAGGGGACATAGAATGGATAATTGGAGTGTTGTACCTTGTTCTCTGCTGTTAATATAGAATATATTCAATTTCAATTGATCAAAAATAGGATTTTCATATGAAGAAGGGGCACAACTATGCCTCATGTTCATGATATACAGCTCTTTGATCAATGGATTTCCATTCTACCTCTCCTTTAAATCAATACTTCTCTCTGGACCTGTAAGGGGTAGGCTGATAGAAGCAGTGGTGAAATGCTACTGTTTTTTTTTTGCCTTTAGTGGCCATGGATACATTTGAAGTAGCAAAATCAACAGGACTAGAGAAGACAGAGGAGATCCAATCTGAGAGCAAATCAACAGGACCAGTGAAGATAGAGGAGATCCAATCTGAGAGGAAGTCAACAGGACCAGAGAAGACAGAGGAGATCCAGTCTGAGAGCAAACGAATACACAGCAGATAGTCATTTCAGGTTCACAATCTCTGTGTGCCCAAAATTATGATTTATTTAATTTATTTCATTGATAAGTTTGTCCAATAAATAAATCGTATGTTTTTGTTTTTACTCAGTCATACAGTTGTTGCTTACAAATTATTACTCAGTTTATGTTATCTTAATATTATTTTAGTTTTTCTGGATTCAGTTTTGCCATCTGACCTGCATAGAGCACATCTTTCTTTTAGTGTGATAGCAAAGAGCTGGTCGTAATCATTGCCATATACAGTATAGAAATATCAGTGCCTTTTTCAGTGATTCAATACGTAAATGAATGTTTGGATACCAAAGTTGATTAAAGTGTAGAAGTTATACAAGTTGCAATTATTATTGTTGCTGTTGTAGATTATTAACCTGGTTAAAAAAGAAACAGACAAAACAATGTACTGCTGACACACATAGATCGGATCCCCTACATACATATGAAAGGCAAACAGACAACATTTCAGCAGTGTCAATCATCATCATGTTTTATTATTATTTGTTCAGGGAGATTGACTGATAGAACAGCTACTTCCCATAATGGTTCTTATGGGACTTATTTAGTATAAATGACATCGAAAAACCTGTTTTCACTTTGAGGTTAAGACCTAGTTTCACTACTGACACAGTGAAGTAGAAATGCTCAGGAGCACAGGAAGTGCCTTCCTACAGTGTGAATTACAGGAATCCCATCTTATTCCTTACATTCCATTTTATAAAGGTTTAGCAACTTGCAAGTAGCTTTGTAATCCCAGACATACGTGGTTCACTGAACCAACATTATTTTCATGGGCTTTTTTCAGGTGTTTTCAGGAAGGAGTAATAAGCTGTGTGTCTGAACTAGAAGTAGTTAGGCTTTATTTGGCTATATTAAGTCCAAGTAGGCAATCTTTTGTAATGCCCTTTTGCAACATAGGTGCAGAAGAGGTGCAGAAAAGGTGATTTTGATGTTTCCTGACACAGCCTAACCACTCAGCTAAAATCATGGAGATGTCAGCTGATAAAGCTGATATATAAACAGGGAATGTGCAAACTGTGTTGTCACAGTCTATTAAAATGTTGAAAAGACAAGGTAAACAGTGTGCCTAACCAGAAACTGTATTTTTTTTTTTTGTTTTTGTTAAGCAGGAGCATGGCAGTGAAGGGACAGAATGTTAAATTGGACTAGATAGGGTGTAGCCTACACGCAACTAGCAGTGCTTCCCCAAAAGTCTTTATCTGCCCAGAAATTGTACTCATTGTGAATGCACAGGTCACAACAAGTAGCCTAATTAGGAATTTACCGTCCCAGCTGGTAGATTGGTGCGCTAGTCATTAGCTCACTCTGAGGGCACATTACCTTTATTATTCTGACTCAGGGTGAACTAACTTTTATGTAACATATTTTCAAGCGATCGTCCAAAAGCCACAGTAATCAGGCACTGTTTTAACACGGTGTCATAAAGCTGTACATTCCAAATAACTGCCACTGTATCTTTGCCATGGTTACAGGGGATCGGGTAAAAACACTGCAAAGACCCCCGCAGACCCCATAGCTTCCTGCAGGGAGCAGTGTTGTGCTAAAATGGCATTTCATCTACACTGATATTGCGATTTTCATGTTTTGTTTTTTTTTCATCAGCAGTGACTCAACCAGGGGTTTGAGACAGAGGGGTGCCTGATTATGTGCAAAAATAAACAAATTAATAAATACTCCATAACACTGTTGCTCGAATTATTTACACTAAACATTTATTACACTTGCTAAAACTCAAAAACAGTTATTGTTGTTCAGCTAATACTGCATTGTTGTTTATGATCAGGAAGTCCTGTTATCAACAGGATAACACTGCACTACACATTGTGATGCTGCCTATAGAGATTTAGGGTTGGGACTAGCCTGAAAGTGGATGTAATTAGTCTCCAAACCAATAGAGATGGCAAAATAATGTTAATCCAACTCAATACTCCAATTTAAATCTAAACATGGAGCATTGGGGAGTGGGGATTAGGGGCTCATAAACTCCAGCCTTTATATTCAGGGGGTATCATGACAAGATTGAAAACCACTAAACTACAGACTATCTTTGCAGCTGCCTGATGTAAGTGCTTCTTAAAAAAAGAACAGACAGTTTCAATGTTTTCATAAACACACACAAAACATGATTCTTTATTAAACATCATCATCATTCTCTTCATTCAAGGATCTGACATTAACAACAGTTTCATTTTTGTGCGTCCGGCTGTATTACAAGTGTCAAGAGAAAAGAGAAGAGAGTTGTGCCTTGTTTGTGAGGGAGGTGAGGGTCGCTTTGAGCAGCTGTCCATCCTTTGTGTGTGTGTGTGTGTTTGTGAAAGAGAAATATGTAGAGAGAAAAGACAGACAGTGAGAAGATAGAGAGAAAACAGGTGTTGGTGGTGTGTGTGTGTGTGTGTGAGGGAGAGAGACCCTGCTTTGGCTGTGACACAGTGATTTTGCGTAGCTGATTGTGATTTTACACTTATTTCTTTACCATTTTTTTTCACATTTTTTCTAAAACCCCATGACATGGTTGGAAATTGTGGTTCCATATATCCACAGCACTGAGGCCATGCAACTGGGGTTTGACCTCACAAGGATGAAGTGCTCACAGAGGCAGTGCTGTTGGCCACAGGTTAGGTGATTGTCTGCGAGGAGGCAGTGATGTTGGTGGGGGAAGAGAGAGGAGCTCACTGTAAACACCCAAAAGACACTTGGCCTTGGCTGAATCCCAGTGCCCTCCACCCCCTTAAGCCCTCAGCCCTGAACCCTCAAAGAGTTAACTGGTGTGAATCGACCTCAAGTCCAGTCTTTTTAGGAATTCAGGTCTTTGGGTTTAGGGTATATTGGGGTGGACACTGGTATACTGCCATATTTTTCTTGTCATTTATAGTTTATCCAAAACAATACCCCTGCAAAAGTCTGTGAAGCACCTGTTGCCTCTGGAATCACATACATAGTCACTGTAAAGTGTTAAGTACATAAAGCAGTGAGAAGAATCAGTGTCCTATTCCTACACTTTGTAGTTACGTCCCAATCTGAACGTCTTCCAATGCTGACACACTGAAGCAGAAATGCTTAATAATCCTTAATGCTTAATCATTCTAAAAAGTACTTTCCTATAATTTGAATTGCAAAAAAATCCTATTTTATTCATAAGCATGTACTGAAGAGCATTTGCTTGTGCATGTACATGTATGTAATTCCAGACACACTTTAACAGTTCACTGAGCCAACTTTTATTTTGATACACTCCTCTTGGACGTTTACAGAGAGCCGTACAGGCAAGGCGTTAGGAGCTATTTGCAAGGAATAGAGGCAGTTATGTTGTGGAGTGGAGTGCGGCGCTGTGCTGTGCTGTGCTGTGCACTGAATGTTTGTGTTGTAGAGGCAGTACTGTTGTTCGGGACATGCGTACAGTAAGGACAAATTCAGACACAGTGAGCTGAGGGGTGGGCATGGGAGTGTTGGTTTAGTTGAGGGGCCATCACATTCAGTGGTAAAGGACATGTAGCTACATGTGATAATGGACTTGTTCACTGTGTTTTTTTTTCAGTTAGGTATCAAATCATTGGGAATGAGCACCTCACCATCTGTGAGCACTCTATACAAAAGTTAGGAGGCTTGAAAGTTTACTCAAACCCTAACCCTAAGACCCACCTCTAGAATTCTGCCCCACCCCTGAAAAACCAAAAACAAAACAAAACAAAAATGAAAAACAAAATAAAAGATACATGAAAGGCATTAACATGTGTTGACAGGGCTAAGCCTTCCCAAAAACTTACAGGTGAATACATATTCTGTACATGATGTCCTTCTTGGCAATCCTCTTCTATGTCTGTGTAACATGCATGAACCGGACCAAAACACTGACCCCAACCATAGGCCATCTTCCATTAGTCTGGCCTGACCTCTCTGCTTATTTACCACTTTCTCTCTGTCTGTCTGTCTCTCTCTCTCTCTGTCAGCCATGGACATAACAGTACTCATTACAGCTGGTGAGGCTGATGATTTGTTTGTTTGTTGGAGTAGTCAGTAGGACCTTCCCTGTGATTTGCAAAGAGGTGAACAGTATCCAGTCACTTCCACAGCAACAGTGCCCGAAGTGACCACATTAGTTCGCATGGGACAAATACAAACTCTGTCTGTATGTGAATGTGTGTGTGTGTGCGTGTGTGTATGTGGGAGGGGTGACTGTGGAATCAACACAACTGTATCTAACTCTGAGACGATAATCAATAACAAAGAAAAACAAATGATTTTAATGCATCATTCCACCTAAGACAATTCAAAGTTTCATCATTTTCTTATTTCTGTCAATATAGATATTTTATATATTCATATATCTCTCATTAGAAAAGAAAGAGTTTTGAAAGTTTTGAAACGTCCCTGACATCTGGATACCGGGAGATCTCCTATCTGTCCGTGGGTGCCTGTCTCCTCCCCTCTTTGGCTGGTCCCTCCCTCTCAGTCCAAAACAGCCAGTCATCATCTCAGTGGTCTGAGGATCCAATAATGAGGAAGGGCCCGTACAGGAAGTGTGGTCTTGCGTGTGCATACACACTCTCTCTCTCTCATGCTTTTACATACACACACACACACACACACACACACACACACACACACACACACACATACATACATACATACATACATACATACATACACTCCCTCTCTCTCGCTCTCACACTCTTTTACACACACACAGTGGCGAGCAGGTTGCACTGGATAAAAGGAGGTGTAGGGTCGCACAAAGAGGCCGGGTCCTTGAGGTGACTGAGAGGAGGGACATGACAAGGCTGAGCAGGTAGCCATAAACCCCAGTGTAGTATCCTGACCTCACCTCCTCCTTCCCTCCCAAGGCCCAGGTGCTTGGCTCAGTGGTTTTCGATCCCGGACAGCATTTCCAGTTTTGAGGGAGAATTTCGGGAGGGACCAGATCGTTCCCCCCAATGCCCTCCCCCACCCCACCCTGGCGGATGACCAGCTGCGACCAGCTCTTTTAGGGTCTCTCCAAAGCCACCGTGCCCCTCTGCCCACACTGTCTCCCACTCTCCCCAAAGTTAAAGTAAGAAAAAAGAAGAGCTGAGCATGTTCAGTCTGCCATGGGTCCGAGTGTGGCTCCAGGCAAGCTGGTCTGGCTTTTAGTTTTTTGTTTTGCTGTTTTTTTTTTGGTCCAGCTCGGCCCAGTCCTGATGGCCTGCTAAAAAGAGACAGGCTCCAGCCTTGCACAGCTTTGTATGCTTTTATTTCCTTCTTTTTCTTCTCAAGAGAGCCAGGGTTTGGGTAGTTTTTTTTGTGTGTGTGTGTGTGTCTAAATGTGTATGGGGGTCGGTCAGGGCGAAGGTGGAGGGTGACAGGGAAGCGGTGGGTCCCGATCAGGGGGAGGGCGAAGGCGATGGGGCTGGGGGGCTGCTCTGCTCTGAGCTTGGGGAGAGGCTTGGGCTGCAGCTACCCGGAGGGGCTCCTCCTCCACCTCCTCCACCACCACGTGCCCCACTTCCCTGGCTCTCCAGTCCCTCCGAGTTCTCCAGCATCTCCTGGATGAGGGGAGGCATAGAGCCGGGGATCTCCATCTTTAGGGTGATCACGCGCTCGGCCCCTAGAAGACAGAGAGCCACAGACACAGATAGAGGGAATGAGAGATAGAGATTGAGAACACAAACAAGACAAGAACATGGGGGGGAGGGGGGGGGTGGGAGAGCCATTAACAAGATTATCAAAGGTTTAACATCATATGTAACAGGGCCTTGAGACTGTATTTGTAATGTGAATGTGTGTGTGTGTGAATGAGATTTGGTGTGTTCACCTTTAGCACTGATGCTGCGCAGGTCTGTGATCTTCATCAGCATCTTGGGGAACATGTGTGGTTTGTGGGGCCTCCTCTTCCTGACGTAGAGTTTGAGAGCCTCCAGGAGGGGTTCCTGCAGGATGTCCACCTTGTCCGACTCCTCCAGGTCCTGCCGGTCTATGCACATAAGCACACCCAAGCACTAGTGTCAGTGCCTGCACACTCAGAGGACAATATGACCACCTCGTTGATCACTGATATCAGCTTCAAGCTTATACACACCGGGCTGACTCCAGACAACTGACCACATTGCTCACTGACACCTGATGCTACTGATCCACTGCCTCCATCAAATTTTCTAGCAATTGCGAATCCTGCGTTTTGGACGTGAGGCGTGTTGTTTCAAATTTCAGTTAGCTGTTCCTGGTTGATTTGTATTGCACAAGGATGATGCTCTGCTTTCATTGGTTAATGGTGTCACGTTTAACAGATTCATTTGCATAAAGTTGAACAGAGCCTAGCTTCTGACATGACAGAGCTGCTCAAAGCAATCATGCCACCTTCCCGAGATGCTTTGTGTGAAGATTTGTTGCGCTCCATTGAAAATGAACAGAAATCGCAAACTGAAACGTACTTGACATGGCCAGTGGATCTCCACCGTGATGCTGCCAATGGCTCTGTTGCCAGTTCAGCATGTTAAATCAGCTGCGCGTGAGCCAGCAGAGGTGTGCCGATATCAGTGAATTAGCTAGTACCAATCAAGCTTGCGCCACAGTTACTGGGCTTCATTGACAGGCCTGACGCTATCAGATGTCTGAACACTGGTCCAGCATGCAGACACTTAATAATTACACACTAATCATTGGACTGATTATCAGTGATACTTTACATTTGTTTACTTTGTTGTTGTTGTTGATGATAATAACAGTGTTACTAGTTTGTATATAGTAGTATTGAAACCATCATCGCTGTAAAGACCTGGTAACAGAACCATTTCTAACATCCAAATGGCACTTTTCACTGTACTATCTCTCAAGGTAGCAGAGACTCCTGCAGAGCCATGGTGGTTATGGGGCTCCTGATGTTCCTACCTCCACACAGCAGACAGATGGCGCTAAGGAGCCCCGTCTCAGCATCATCCATCTCTAGCGGCAGCAGCTGGTTGGCGAAGGCAAACACGAGGTCCGTCAGTGGCCCAAAGCCGGCGTTGTGCATCTGAGTGCGGTTCAGCGTCAGCCCATCCGAGAATGTCATGGTATCCTGGTCAGGGGTGTACCGCGTGCAGATCCTCAGAATCTGAGTGGCCAGAGGAAAACAAACATAAAACCATAACCAAAACAAAAAAAAACAAAAAATGAGTAAATTAATGAAGAGACAACACATCAGAGAGAGAATATAAAAGAAGCCCAGCCGTGATAAACAGCCAGTCGCTAGTGTATCTTAAGCTAATGTAGCCACTCAGCTGGTCTGCAGACCTGTTAGAAGCAACGACTCACCAGGATGTCCAAGCAAGCAGCCTTGAGGAGTGTGATCTGGTCGGCGATGGAGAGGGTGGTGAAGCCGGGAAGCTGCTTGGCAAACTCCACCGTCTTGATGATGCACTTAGTGGAGAGCTCGCTAAATTTATCCCAGAGGTCCACGTCCAAGGAGACGCGGTGATCTGCACTGTTATTCTGCAGCCACAGTCACAGAGACAGGACAACAGAAGGAAGACAAGGGTAAGACAGAGAAAGGTTATCCACACGCATTGGAACTTTTCAGCCCATGTCAATCTTTCTATCGATCAACTTTATTAACCCTATGGACTGATGTTCCTGATGTATTTTCTGATGTATTTTCAGGATAATTTCACTATTCTTACTTTTGAGATCTTATCTGGGTCAATATAAGGGTTGTCTTCACATGTTGTGACTTGTTTTGTGAGTTTGTGAATAATTTAACAGAGTCGTTGGGTTCAAAGGGTTAAACAACTTTATATTTCAACCTTACGGGGTGAGGCCAAGTCTGACGGCGACAGATTTATATAGCTAAAAAAACATTAATTCTGTAGGGCCATCAATGTGTGTAGATGTGTGTCTCACCGTTGTGTATTTTCCTAGCTGACAGAGTGATGGGAAAGTTTCCTGATGAGCCTTGCGTACACGCTCAATCATCTCCTCTGTGTCTGGAGTCAGCACGTAACTTTCTGAACATTCTGGCTTCTTCTCCTCTTTCTTCTTCTTGTTGCGATCGTTCCTCACCGCTAAAGAGACAAAAATACACACACACGCAAATTTGGCATTTTTTTTTATTTTTAAGCATTTAGCAGACTCTTTTATCCAAAGCAACTTAAATTTTTTGTCAACTATCAATTGTTCAGGACCAGTCTCCCGTAGAGCAACTTAGGGTTACACAATGGCAGCTGAGATTCGAACCTACAACTTTTCAGGCTATTTGCAGTGTGTGCACACTGAAGCAAACTTGGACCATGGGGGGCCTTAGACTGTGCCCATCCTGGGACGTTGGTCAGCAACAGAGCCATTGGCAGCAGTATTGACAGCGGTCAGTCAGTGTCATGGTCAGTCCTCTGAAATTGGCCCAGTGTGTACACAATACCGTTAGCATTAAAGTGGTCCAACTGCTTTGACAACAGGAAAGCCTGTGACTATCTAAAATCCATGGGTACAGTCCAGTCCATGCACAGCTTTAGCTATTTGAGTGGGAGTCTGTCATCTAGTCATTAACGTGCTAAAAAGTGACCCTTCAGTGTCAGTACAGGGCAAGACTGGGCATCCTCAAGTTCAAGACAAAACGTATTTAGAAAACGTTTTACATCACCACCCATAGGGATGAGTGGTAACCATAGCAAAAGCTTTGAAAGCATTGCGACTGCTGAACCTTGGCCCATGACTGAACAAGGCCATTGTTTTCCCAACTATGAGCAGCTGAACTCACTCAACTTGGAGCCTTGGGAAGATTTGGTGGCATGTGATGCCTGTTATATGGCACATGGGGAGACCCAATTGGGTGAGTGTGCATAGCGACCAAAAATACACCTCTTTCACACATATCTACACAGCCAACAATCACTGCCTTTATTTCCTGTATTCATCGGCTTACAGTTACAGCTGAAACATTTCAATTAGTGTGGGACACAGACAATACAACTTTCTGCCACAAGGTGGCAGTCAAGTCCAGTGGGAGTAAAAAGACAGCAGACGGCAGGCAGGCAGGGGAATAAGGGAGGATAGAGAGAGACACAGCTTCCTAATGGTGTCATATTAAGACATGGAGAAACTAGATGAAAGACAGAGAGAGAGAGAGGGAGGGAGGGGAAGAGAGAGAGGGGGGGGGGGACAATGGCGTGGGAGGGAAGGAGAGTGAGGAAGGAGAGCAGAGCAGTGGCAAGCATGAAAGGGGAGCAGACCAACTTTGAAGTGACACTTGAGAGAGTGTGAGAGAGAGAGAGAGAGAGAGAGAGAGAGAGAGAGAGAGAGAGAGAGAGAGAGAGAGAGAGAGCGCTTAAGAGCAGGGAACCAGTGGGCTGCTGAGTACGCAGAACCAGAGATGAGAGAAACTGTGGTGCTCTAGCAATGTCTCTTTCTCTCTCCCCTACACACACACACACACACACACACACAAATAAGTACACAAGGCAAAAAGAGACAGGCAGGGGTGTAATTCTCTGTGGTCTCTCAGTCTTCACGCCCCAAGACTGAGCAGTGTCAGCATCTGGTCCTGTGTATGTTTGTGTGTGTGTGTGTGTGTGTGTCACATCTCTCCTTCTCTTACAGACACACCCAAACAACAACACAGCAAAACCACCAGCAAAAAACAGGAGTATAATAACATGTCCTGCACGCACGCACGCACGCCCGCGCACGCGCACACACACACACACACACACACACACACACACACACACACACACGCACTGGAGGCTGTGAGAGCTGTGTGGTGATGAATAGTATTGGTGGATGGCACCGTTAATAATGCTGACAAACGACCTCTGCTTATGTTACAGGAGCCCTAATCTAATCACGTCACATGACAAATACGGCCTCCGCTAACGGCTTAACGGGCTTAGCCAGGACTCCCTCTGCATCTCATCTTCTCTCCACTCCTCTACCCATCCCTTCTTCTTCTTCTTCTTCTCTCTCTCTGTCTTTCCACTCCTCCATCTTCCCTGGTTCTTTTATTCCCATGCCCAAACTCTCTCCTTTCTCAGCTGCTATCTCTCCACCAGCTGTCCTTCCCTTCCCCTGTTCTTCTTCATCTTCATCTTTGTTCTCTTTCCTTGTCTCTTTTCTTATCCCTTTTAAATACTCAGCGCTGCTGATTTTCTCTTTGGTTTGAACTACAGAGTATTCTAGTCTCTCTCCACTACTGCGTCTTTTCTCTCTCTGCACAGAAACATGCTTCCCGAGTGGAACTCTACAGATTGCCTCTTTTAAGCTCACTGCTCATTCCTTGCATTTCGGTTCCTGATTCTCTCTTGTATCCAACCACGCTCTGTAGTTCTAGCAAGCAGCTGCCATCTTGTTCTCCTCCACTCTGTCTCCTCCCAGTCCTTTGGTCCTCTTCAGAGTTTCAGAGCCCTCTGCTAACAAACTTCTGCACCAGTTTCTCTGCCTCAGCATCTTTTGACAAAACCTCTAAAAACTAAAGAAAACAAAACGTCCCACTCCTCTCTCTTTCAGCCACCTTTTCACTGCCTCTTCTTTCCATTCACCTCTTCATTTTCCTCATGTCTGCAACATTCACGCATCCTTTTTTTTCATTCCGCCCCACAAGCTTACAGTAAGTCTCTATCCAGCTCCATCTCTTCCTAGTTCCCATCTCTCTCGCTCTCTCGTTGTCGCTTCTCTTTATCTGATCCCCTTCACTATTTTGCAGTTAATCCTTCCTGCTTCTTCCCTTTTCCTCAAAGTATACAAACTCATGTTATCCTGAAGGTGGTGTGTAAGCAGCAGAAGCACGCACACACACACACACACACACACACATTCTCCATTTCCCCGTGGGCAAGAGGAGCCTCATTACTAGTAGGTCTGTCTCACAACGAGGAAAGTGACTTTCTTTCCTCTTACACTCTTCTCCTCCCATACATTCTCTCTCTTTCTGTTTCTTTTCACAGACACACATTCATTTCTCCAGGGGAAACGATAGCAGCATGGGCTCACAGAACACAATCTAATGAAGCCATTAAAGAACTATTAGCCCAGATCCACAATCAGTCACAGCATACACAAACAAGCGCATGCGCACACACACACACACACACACACTCTCACTCTTCAGCCTGATCTTCAGTGCTAGTTTTCCTGCATGAGGATGCATGTGCTTGGCTGTGTATGTGTCTGCGTGCCTTTGCCATGGTATTGACGAGTGTGTGTTTGTGTGTGTGCTGGTCTCAGCTGTAAATGACTACAAGCACAAAGAAACACTCTCCCCCCAACATGCTAGCAGCTAGTCAGTGGCTTTGGCTTTGCTGTGACTTTTAAATGATATTGTCAATGGTCTGTAGTGCCAAGCTGGGTTAATGGCCAGGCATGGGCCACACTGTCTAGCCAATGAAATCACAGCGGAGGACACCAAAGTTCTCGTCAGTGCACTGAGCATTTGGGCCAAACCAATGAATATTCATTTCATGCACGCACAAACAATTAGGACGCAAATGCTTTGCTCTCCTTGTTCTGCCCATGTCTTTCCCATATCCCACCCTTTTATACACAAACAATATTATTATTTGATACAAAACAGGATGTATACTATTTCCCTTTTCCCTCTTTGCCCATAAAATATTTGAAAACAATGTATTTTGGGCTCAGTAAACATAAAATAAACATCGCTGAATATAAAATCAGCCCACAAACACAAAACATGGACAAGTACACTGAGAAAGCCTGGCTTTCACTACATCAGTGGCGCGCATCATTTGTGTGTCCTCATTAGGGCACAAACACTCTCTGGAGACGTCAGGCATAAATATTTCTCTGAGACACTGCCTCAGACTGACCAGCAGGTGGCAGTAGTGAGTTTCAAAAGGGAGCCCTCAGGCTGGGCAGAGAAAAATGCTTCTATCGATCTGAGATGAGGGCTGAGCCGTGGGGATGCATTGCTACTCCCTGACACATGAAAAGTGGGCCACAAGGCATGCTGGGAAGGATGGAAGGAAAGGACATGGCGAGGAAGAAGAGAATGTCTCTGGGGGGTTGGCAGTGAGTAGGGCTGTGTGGGTGTATGTGTGTGGTGTGGCATGGCTGTGTGTGTGTGTGTGTGTATGTGTGTCTGTGTGCGCCTGCTTGTGTGTAATACAGCACTGTCTATGTGAAACCTTGGTATTATAGTCAAATATATTATAGAAAATATCTGCCCACAAACAAGTATACAAAATCAATCTCACAAAAAACACACACACACACACACAATATATATTTATGCCTGTGACCCACTAGCACGTCACATGACAGATCACTATGCACAACGTTATTCTTTTCTATGGGACACGTCAAACCATTAAGACCGCTTCTACAAAGCATTCTGGGTAGGCCACCACCAAGTTGCCACTGTTGAGTCAAAATGTTCAAGTGTGTTCATAAACATGCCTACAACAACCGTCTTCAAAGAAGGCAGGGTAGGGCTCAGCATAGTGGGACCACTACGATTACACACTTAACATTGCATAGACACACACCTTATTGAAACATCACACATACACACACACACACACACACACACACACACACACACACACACACACACACACACACACACACACACACAAACACAAAGAAAAAGGTATTCACACTCTTTGGACATGCCCACTTCAAAGCACTTCACACACACACACACACACACACACACACACACACACACACACACACACACACAAACAAAAAGGTACTCACATTCTTTGGACATGCCCACTTCGAAGCACTTCTGCAACCGGCAGTACTGGCACCGATTGCGCGTGACCTTGTTGATGATGCAACTCTTCTCCCGGTGACACGTGTACACCATGTTCTTCTGGATACTTCTCCTGAAGAAGCCCTAGGAGACCACAAAGCAGACAGAGAGAGAGAGAGAGATAGATAGACAGACAGAGAGAGGGAGAGAGAGATAGAGAAAGATACTCTGTTAGTTCATTAAGTTCAGTCATGTCACCCAGAGCAGTGCCTTGTGCTCCCCCTAACCCCCCATCAACACCCCTTTGTGCCTACAGAACTGTGCCACTAGAGCTTGTGGAAAAGAGGGCAAAAAGCACACAGCAAGTGGAGCCCAATAAACATCATTAGCAACTACTTAAAACTTTAAAAAGACCACGGAACTATAAAAGCAATTTCCAGCATGGTGCGCTTT